>OZ038517.1:66311189-66433689 GCA_964036315.1 Acanthosepion esculentum | reverse complement strand
TAAGTAAGATCAGTTGAGAGCAGTAAAAAGGCCATTAATTAAGCTTCCGTGTGCATAATGTTCCGCAGTGAATGTAGTTAACAAGGCCAGTAATGGCCAACGGCTAAACGCAACTGAGTCCGAACTTTTATTGTTGATAACTCCAAAACAGCAGATTTTATCAAAATTGAATTGTTATTTTCGAGTTCCGCATGTAAATTTACACGGAAATATCACGATTTGGGAAAATTTTAATAGATATTTAGCGTGGGGCATAAACAGCAAATTACCCAAAATATTTTCTCATAGTTTTTTTTTAAATCAAAGAAGCTATTCATTATAAAATTAATTTATTAATGAATAAAATACAAAAAATTTCATTAAAATTTCAACATGTTCACAATTGATTTTAAAATCATTGAAAAAAAAACCCACACACACACACATGATCAGACATTTTAAAAATAATTTCAAAAACTACCCCAAAATTATTTAGGTCGATTGTTGCAACAATACAAAAACATGGGTGGGGTCGGCAAATATATATTTATATATTTGTTGTACAAAATATACAATATAATAGGGATGTCTCTTAGAATGTCCCGTTGTGTAGTTGTGGTCTCAGTAAGAGGTTACTCACAGCAGGGCCAGATCAAAGTACCAGCATCTCAGTCACCCGTGGTTATAAAAGCTGAGGTTGCCAACAGAGCGACATGTCATGTGTTTGCGATCTTCCAAACAAAAAGGAATGAATATGAAAAATTTGAATTAAAAATGCAAAATCTTAGATTTCTTTTTTGAAACACCATAACATAAAAATGAATGATTGAGTCTTCAATTTTTTTTTCACCCCGCAAAATGCTACCCCTATAAAGTGCTACCTGGGGTACCCGCTGGTCCACCACTGATTTTAGCAATCTAATATTTTGTTGGTTTTTTTTTTCTTTCTCTATTTTTAGCTAATTTAAAATTTCATAACTGAGAGTGAGACTTAATTTTTCTGAAATTCTATGTTATTATTTTTATTTATTAATTTTTATATCTCAGTTATTAAAATTCCATAAATTCTGTTATTATTTTTATTTATTAATTTTTATATCTCAGTTATTAAAATTCCATAAATTCTGTTATTATTTTTATTTATTAATTTTTATATCTCAGTTATTAAAATTCCATAAATTCTATGTTATTATTTTTATTTATTAATTTTTATATCTCAGTTATTAAAATTCCATAAATTCTATGTTATTATTTTTATTTATTAATTTTTATATCTGTTATTAAAATTCCATAAATTCTATGTTATTATTTTTATTTATTAATTTTTATATCTCAGTTATTAAAATTCCATAAATTCTGTTATTATTTTTATTTATTAATTTTTATATCTCAGTTATTAAAATTCCATAAATTCTATGTTATTATTTTTATTTATTAATTTTTATATCTCAGTTATTAAAATTCCATAAAATTTCCTAAGATAGATATCTAAGAATTATAGGTACCCCTCTCTCATTTTTTTGAAATGCTATTTTTTTAATGTGTTAATTTCCTTTATTTTTAATATTGTTATGAGTTATGAAAATTAAATTTTTGTATTAATTTTGCAATCATTTATATTTTTTATTTTATTTAATCATAGTCCACTCAAAATAGAAGTGTAAAAGAAAAACTATGCAATTGATTTCAGATGTTCGAGAAAATCTAATGCTCTTTTTTTTTTAAAAATATTCTAACAAAGATATGTTCAAAGAATAAATCACTGCTACCGTTTACAAAAATTCAAAGAAATTATTGCAGCATGTCTCTCACTGAAAAACAATAATTTAATTATATTTTTTTTAAATTAAATCAAAATATTTAGTGAAATAGGAAGCAAAAAAATAAACCTTTTGAAAATTCAACAATAATGGTCAAAGTGAGTCAAAAGAATTCATCGCAGGTTCACAGTACAAAAACTAACAATTGAATTTATGGTAAATGGCGTCAACTAGCTTACTAAGTGCTATTCTGGGGTGTTCTGCTGTTCTGCATAAAATCTTTGTGCTCATTTGACACTTTTCTAAACCTCTGTCTACATTAGGGACAATTAAATTATGGTATGATCCCAAACACGTAAGAAAAGAAAATCTTCTGTCTTTCTAAATCCTGCTCCTTAATTGTCCTTTGCTCACTAAAGACTTTCCAGTCTCTTCGATTCCCAGCTCTCATATGATCAATAAAGTGAAGCTACAATACATCGATCTTTGTCAAGTATCTCGATTGGTGACCACTTGGGAATAATACGAGGTGCTGTTACCTTGGGTGTGCAGGTGGTGTAAGGAATAATGGCACGGAATCATTAATTGGAGAACCAAGGTTCAATTCCAGCTGAGTTCATTATATTTACTGACACGTACCTTTGGCAAATGTAAGAATTTAACCTCTTTTATCCCCTAGTGTTAGTTAATTTGTAAGACTTGTATCACTAAAACTATTATTAGCTATTGTAAAAAGTAATTTTTTTAATAAATAAAGCCATGTTTGCGAAATAAAAAATGCCAATTTCAAGTTTGGACCTTTTTTTAAATGAATTTTAAGGTTTTTCATTTTAGCATCGTAACTGTTAGATTATTTTTTGTATGGATGTTCAAAAGGGAATTTTAATTTTTAAATATTTTTTTATTGTTCAAAACATATATATATATATTACCGCCTTTGATTGACTACATTGCCCTATGGGAAGGATATAATAATGCAATAAATCTTAAAATCACAATAATTAAAAAGGGCCACATGAGTGACAATTAAATATGGTATGATCGCAAACACGTAAGGAAATAAAAATAAAACCAGTGTTATTAAACTCAAAAGTATCATTTAACCAAAAAAAATTATTTTTGTTCAAGTCTGTCGGGTCACTCACATCATACCAGCAGAAATATCCTGGTATTTACAGGAGTAAAAACATAAAAAGAAACAACACTAAAATCGAGTTAAATTGTAAGGAAATTTCACATTTCACAGTTTCCATGAATTACCTCCCTTGATTTTGCCTTTTTGGACTTAGTAAGACTTGTATCACTAAAGCTATTATTAGCTTTTGTAAAAAGATTTCCTTTTATTAAATAAAATTTCTAATAAATAAAGACATGTTTGCGGAATAATAAAAAAAAATGCCAATTTTAAATCTGAACCTTTTTTTAAATGTTTTTCATTTTAGCATCGTAACTGTTAGAATATTTTTGTATGGATGTTCAAAAGGGAAACAATTCTTAATTACCGCCTTCGTTTGACTACGTTGCCCTATAGGAAGAATATAATAATTCAATAAATCTTAAATTCACAATAATTAAAAAGGGCCACATTAGGGACAATTAAATATGGTATGATCGCAAAATAACAAAAAAAACTAGTGTTATTAAAGTATCATTTAACCAAAAAAAAAAAAAAAAATTAATTTGGTAAAAAAAAACAGCATCTTTCATATTCATGAAAGTATTTAGGAAAGTTCTATTATTTGTAAGTCAATAGGAAAATTCCAGTTGATTTTGTTCAGATTTCATTTGAGTGAAATTGATTTTCCTTAAAATACAAGAGACCAAAAGTATTAAGTTTTCATCATCAGGTCCGTTTCTCACCAAGTGAGTCCAGCAGGGAAAGTAGTAGGAGAAAAGTGCCTTTGATATCAGGTTATAACAATATTTCATAACTGACCAAGATTCCTGGCTATGAAGTTTCTGTAAGGTACAAAATGGTGGATTTTGGATACTGTTATAGAGAAGCGTATGGTTGCAAGACAGAAATACAACAACAGCAGAAATAGATTTACGTGATTTATTTCAATAGGAACGTGTGGTTTTGGGACAGCTACCTTGTGGTATAGTTCATAAGCCTGTTGCCGATCCAGGTTGATCTCTCATAGTAGTTCCCACTGGTTGGCGTGGCTTTCCTCCTGCTGACTGCCTAGACTGATTGTGACAGATCTCTTCCCCGGCCTCCCGTTGACTGATTTGTACTTCCCCGTGTGACCCTTTTTATGGCTTAACGGGCTCGAAAAACGACGCGAGTATAATTAGGAGGGAAGCATGTGTGGATACACAACTGAAAGCTTTGGTGGGCGACAAAAGAAAATTATAGCTTTTTTATTTATAGCATTTTTATCCGTTATGATTGATATTATTTGAAAGCTTATCGCCTCACTACGAATACGTTTAACTATGTCAAATAAATTCTCAGCTTGAAGATATTTTAACAAACATTCTTATATTCTGGGAATACAGTGCTAAACATAAAAACAAAAAAGAACTTGTTGCAGCTTTATTACTGTTATCAGATAAGCCAACAATATCACCACCCTTATAATCAAAATAAGGTTTTAGGTGAATTTCATCAACTATGGTGACTCTCTGTACTAGTAAATTAAATTTATTTTTAACTACCTTAAAAGCCACCCTATCAGACAGTATTTAAGCTATCTCCAGCGGAGGTCTCTTGGTTGGGCCTTCAGCTTGTTCAGGAGTTCGAAAGTCCCCAAGTCTTTGCATATTCACGGCATTTGAAGCACTCCTGGCTGCTGTTTGATCTGGGTTTTCATTTGCACGGGACTTTCTTTTCCTCGCTGACGAATTGGTTCTTTTGATTGCAATCTAATCCTCTGTTGGCAGACATTTCATTTCGAGAGGCATACCGCTGCCATATGCGATAAGCAACAATAGATTACAGAACTCATAATTGATCGTTGCATTTAAGTATTGCATTATTATTTAAGTTTTTACCTTTTAAAAGCTCAACGATAATTCTCCTGTCGCCCTCCCCCCCAAAAAAAACCTTCTCTAAGTTTTAAAGATTGAAATATACCAGCTTAAAAAAAGTCCTGTGTACATCTGACATATTACAGGTTTATTTGTAACTATCATCGGCATTCTTGATTGGGTCATCGACTTGTTCAGGAGTTTGAAAGTCCCTAAGTCTTTGCATATTCTCAGCATTGGAAGCTCTCCTGGCTGCTGTTTGATTTGAGTTTTCATCTGCACAGGACTTCCTCACTGCAGCCTTGGCTCTTTTGATTGCAATCTGGTCCTCAGTAATTTTTTGGCAAAGCATACTGCTGCCATATACAATAGGCAACAATAAACTACAGAAGAACTCAACATTGATCGCTGCATTAAGTATTACATTAATGTTTAAGCTTACCTTTAAAAGTTCAACGATTATTCCTTTGCCACCACTTAAGATAATTTGGTGTACTTTTATGTGCTAGTCTCAGTAATTGTCAACAAAATTCAGGCTTTTCTATTGGACAAAAATTTCAATTGATTTTTATTAGCCTACAATGTTGTCAGCCATATCAAATGTGCTTTTTACCTTGTCAATGGGCAAGTATTAAAATAATGAGGCCATTTTATGATGCACTATGTGAACATTGAAACAGGACAAAGCCATAAAACTACATAACAAAAGAAGCTTAAAATGGCATTCAGACGAGAACTAGCTTAAAAGCCGCCCTATTGGGTGGCAATTAAGCTATCTCCAGCGGAGGTCTCTTGATTGGGCCTTCAGTCTGTTCAGGAGTTTGAAAGTCCCCAAGTCTTTGCATATTCGCGGCATTTGAAGCACTCCTGGCTGCTGTTTGATCTGGGTTTTCATTTGCACAGGACTTTCTTTTCCTTACTGATTGTAATCTGATCCTCTGTTGGTGAAGATTTCTTTTTGCGAGGCATAATGCTGCCATATGCGATAGGCAACAAACAATAAACAATAGAAGAAATCAAAAATGATCGCAATAATATTTAAGCTTACCTTTTAAAAGATCAATGATAATTCTTCTGCCACCACTCAATTTCATGAGAAGTTGATGTACGTAGGTCCTTACAAACAATTATTTTTATTTCATGGGTAAATTTTGCTGGATTTCATAATTAATTTTGAGTATTCCCAAATTTGTTTCCAAGTTATGAAAATTACTATCATAAAAAAGAACTTGTTGAAAAAACAAAAGAAAACATCAAAAACAATCACAGTAATGAAAACTTGGGGATCCAAAATTTCTGTAACATGAGCTATTGAAAGTTAGAGTTGTGTCCCTTCAATTGAAAAAGTGTGACACAGTGACATTCGCATTTATTGTACACATTTGCTCATTCAAAGGATTTATATATGTTGATAAGTTTAGTCTTTTAATGGTTGAAGAGCTATAAGTAAAATTATATTTATACTGTTCCTTAACAACTTGTACCCTTTAGGGGAACAGCAGTTATACAACAATGAAGAAAATATCATTTCTGTTGAATAATCAAACTTATTCTGTGTCATAAAGTTTAGTTGCTTATATATAAATTTGATCTAATTAAAATATTTGTTTGATTCTTCTTGCACCAATAGTAGAAATGACATTACCAATTTTACAGATTGAGACAGCTATGATTAAATATACTTTAATGTTTAAAAAAAAAAAAAAAAATTATTCAGTATTATTATTTAGGTAACAAGCATTATAACACAAATAGCCATATTGTGGAAAAAGGGATTTTCAACAATATACAAATTTTTTACATATTTATCGTTATTTTTTTTTTTTTAAACTTTTATCAAAAACGACATTCTTGTTACATTTAGTTATGAATAATATTTCATGTATTACTTACTAAGGTTTTTATTAAGAACTATTTGTGCTCAGTTGTTGACATTAATAGCCATCTACTGAGGTGGTTAAAGTTTGGAATAATTTAAATTCCATCTCTCTGATAGATGTCATGATCTGTTAATATAAAAATCATATTTTGAGATTTGGTTTGATGCTGTTCTGTATCCGTTTTCTTTGCGTTTTCCATCAGAATTTCAAGATTATTTTGATCATTTACATGTTTAGGAATCTTATATTCCTCTATTGTATTCATTTCCACATCTCTATAAAACATGTACTTCAAAATCAGATTCAATTACAAGAGACAGATTGATTTTTGGATATGGGGAGTTGATGCTGCTGCATATAAGTGTCTCTTGCTGCCAAACAACACTCCAATAATTTCTATCAAGGAAATTTAATTTCCCTTTTAGATCATTAATTAATATTATGAAATGTATTCTGCTGTTTGTATGCTAAGTCATCAGTAATACTTTGATTTAAAGCACTTTTAAGAGCAGAAGAATTCTCCCGTCAAATTCACTTAGAAGCTGGTGACTCTCAAGAGATGGTCATTGAAGATAAATATGAAGAAGAGTTTGGTAGAATTCTAGGGATAGCACCATCATGAAGATGTGGTTCCTGTTTGTTTTGTCAAAGGCTGATTATTCTCTCTTTATGTCTTCAGGTCAAAAATGTCATTCACAGACCTAAAAAGATTTTTAAAACCAAACCTATTTTAAATTCTTGTAAAAATCTAAGATAGTAAGCAAAATCTACTTTCATGAAGTGTTCTGAGATTTCTAAGGAACATAATTTATTAATTCAACAAAAAATTATTTGTGACAAGTTATTTTGAAATATTTTTACAATATGAAATACCAAAATATTAGGTGTATTCTTAAAATGAATAAAATGATGATGCTATATACAAAAAAAAAACAAAAAAAAAACACATTTTTAACATTTATACATTTTTTTAAATTGAAATAAATAAACTCTTTTTAAGGAAAAAATTCTAAAAAATTGTTAGAATTATTTTTTATGTTAATAAAAATATTCCTTTATTGAATTTATATTGAAAATTTAAAGTTTATTTAGAAAAAAATGAGGTTTTTAGGTTTTAAAAACTTCACTAGATCTGTCATAACATTGTCTAATTGTGTTGTGAATTTCAATTAAAATAATTTAATCAAGTTTCAATTCAATTTAGTTGTTTTTAATACCAAAAAATACAGACCCTGCTAAATTTATCAGGTGTAAAATCCATTATGAATGTCCAAATATCAGATAATGTTTTAACTTTCAAAAAAGAAAACAGAGATTTTTGGTTTATTTTTGTAATTTCCTTTACAATGAAGTTCAACACATCTATAAGTCATTGAAAGAAAAATAAATAGATAAATAATTTAAAACATGTATGTTTGGCAGTATGTGATTAACAAGCATTCATCTGAAAAGCAAGAAAGGACTCAAGATAGTGACCTGTGACCTTTTAATGCTTGATTTATTGATTTGTACATTCATACCTCAGAAATTATGCACTTGATCACACATACAAAAACAAATTGAAATTCTTTTTAAAATATTTAGGGTCGTCAGATTGTAATGAGCTTTACAATATATGATTAGTAAATATAGTTTTACTTAATAACAATATATTTTAAGAATTATCTCATTGAAAATGAATTTTAAAAGATTTAAAACTATAAATTATTCAAATTAAAATTGTACAAAAATGAAAAATCTTGTAAAAATTCATTTTTTGTCAAGAATATTTTTTTTCTTCAGACAATATTGTCTTTAATATATATTATTTACTAGCTTAAAAGCCGCACTATCGGGCGGTAATTAAGCTAGATTTTTGCAGAGGGCTCTTGACTGGCTGTATATTGAAAAGCAAGTTCCTCAAATTGGACTGTATTCTGGCTGGATCCTCTTTGCTGTGCAACATTGGAGGCTCTCCGGGTTTCCGATTGCTCTAGTGATTCTGAATTCCTTCCTCTTCTCAAGTTGGCTACATTGAAAGCTCTCCTAGATGTGTTTTTAATGTCCTAACACCAAATTGCTTTCTATCTTGTTAAGAGCATCTGATGCTCTCCTGTATGCAGCTTGTTCAGGAGTTTCAGAGTCTCTAAGTCTATGTATATTCTTAGCATTGGAAGCTCTCCTGGCTGCTGCTTGTTCAGGTGTTACTAATGCCCTTTTTATCCTCTTGGAAAGAGCATTTGATGCTTTCCTACATGCAGCTTGTTCTGGAGTTTGAGAGTTCCTAAGTTTTCGCATATGCTCAGCATTGCAAGCTCTCCTGAATGCCGCTTGACTTGGGGTTTCATATGCACGGGACTTTCTTTTCCTTGCTCTATCCTTGGCTCTTTTGATTGCAAGTTCCTCTTCTGTTGGCGGAGGTTTCTTTTTGCGAGGCATATTGCTACCGTATGTGATAAACTACAGTTTAATGATAATTCTTCTGCCAACACTTAATTTACAGACAATTTGATGTACATAGATCCTTACTTTCATCACAAACAATTATTTTTATTTCATGGGTGACTTTTGCTGGGTTTCACAATTAGTTTCAATACTACCTAATAAAAACTGTTATTGAATAAAAAAATTGTTGCAAAAAATAAAAACAAAAATAAAGAAAATGAAAAAATTTCCAAATTTATGTGTGTCACCAGGAAAAAAGTTTATGCTAAAAGTTAGTAAAACCGTTGACACAAGAAAAACCAGGTCTTTTTTTTTTTTTTTTTTTTTTTTTAAAAATAAAAATTTCGAATGTTTTAAAAAGGTGAAAAAATATCTAAGAATCAGAAAATATTTTGATCCTTCCTCTTAATAACAAATATTTTGATGATAAAGGTTGTTTTCATTACATCTGAAGCATGTCTTCATCACCATATGCTGATTTTTGTTAGTGATTTTGTGGAGGTACCTAGCAAAAATGAGTCTGAAAATTAAAAGAAAGAAAAATCATTTTCAAAAATTTGTGACTGAATTTTTAAAAAAAGGTAAAGTTCAAACCCATGAAAAGACAAAAGAAAAGAAAAAGCAACCTTATAAAAATCATGTAAAAAGTGATTGGAAGAAAATGAAATATATGAGAGAGAGAGAGAGAAAAGAGAAATTGAAAGGAACTCAAGAGAGACTGGTTATCAATGCAGAAAAAGAAGGAAAGACAAAGACAGAGAGATTCCAATTTGCTGGCTTCACAATCACTTTTAACACCCCTTTTTTGGATTAAATTTTTTATTGATTTTCAGATTTCTTCAGAGAATTGATTTTAAATTTCTTTTCAAAAATCTCAAACAGTTTGCAATTTCTTGAAAATTTTACTTCAACATTTTTTTGGTATTCTTTGCCAAATTTTGATTAGTATGGCACAAGGCCAATGAATCAAAGTAGATATACAATCTTTTATATAAAGTGTAAATGAACTGAAACATTTTTATTAATTTTATTTTATTTCCAAGAAATGTTTTAATTCTAAAAGTAATCCATAAAAATTGTTTCAAAATAGATTTTATATATATATATATATATATATATATATGACAGACAAACAAGTAGATAGAGGAGCCAACAGAAAGAACAATGCAGAGTAATTAAAGAAGGGAAAATGGACAGATCAGTAAATAGAAATGAAGAGACAGACTGATTTTTAATTATACAACAAAACATTTAGGAAGCAGATATGAAATCAGGGGAACAAAAAACTTATCTGCTTTATTCAATAAAAAAATACAGAAGAGGAAGAAAACTGAACAAGACAGGCGAGCATTTTTCTATTAAAAAATAAAATGGTAAAGAGATGATAAAACTGATTTTGAATCCTCATCAATTTGCAGTGAGATCAGTAAACAGAGACAGGTAGATATGAAAAGGACTATGATGGACGGATGGATAGATAGACAGACCATAAGTGATAAATTTTCAATGAGATAATTCTTAAAATATATTGTTATTAAGTAAAACTATATTTACTAATCATATATTGTAAAGCTCATTACAATCTGACGACCCCAAGTATTTTTTAAAAGAATTTCAATTTGTTTTTGAATGTGTGATCAAGTGCATAATTTCTGAGGTATGAATGTACAAATCAATAAATCTAGCATTAAAAGGTCACAGGTCACTATCTTGAGTCCTTCCTTGCTTTTCAGATGAACGCTTGTTAATCACATACTGCCAAACATACATGTTTTAAATTATTTATTTTAACCTTGATAAAGATTGGGTGTTAAGAATGTGGTAATAATAAAACGTTTTTCTCTAAATATGAATTCAGTTAAAAAAAAAGGAGAGAATAAAATAATAAAAAAAACAAAAAAAAACAGCATTTCTTATTGCATTCACAAAAACATTTAGGAATTTTGATTATTTGAAAAATCAACAGGAAAATTCTGACTTCCAGTTGATTTTGCTCCAATTTCACTTGAGCAAAATGTTTTCCTCGAAATACGACAGACTGAAAATATGACGCCTTCTTCGTAGAGTTCTTTCTCACTAAGTGAGTCCAGAGGGGAGGTGATGTGACATCATAGGACCGTAAGGCATTTCACTGGACGAGAATAATTGCATCCTACCCAGGCTGGAGGGCGTTATATAAGAAAACTAGGCAAAGAAAGTAAGGAAGGGGTAAGTCAAGGGGAGGAATGAAGAGTAAGAGAGAGAAGAAAAGGTTGTATGAGAGAGAAAGGGGAGTTGTTTTTTCTCTTTTAAATAAACTAATTGACAGACCAACTGATAGACCAAGTTTTCTCACTGAGACCACTGAAAGACAATAGTGAATGTAAAAACACCATATAAAGGTTGTTGACTTAGAAATAAATACTGTAATCCACTTAGAGTAGATGAAGAACATTTTAGATTTCTCTCTGTATTCTATGACTGGTTAGAATCTTGGAATAGCATTTCTGGAAGAAATGGTAAATTAACAACCCTTCACTGCTTTGCATCATGCAAGCTATGCATTTCTAGAACTGACCAAGTACTGCATAGAAGAATTAAAAATGCTGTATACCGGGCAAATTTCAAACTGATCACCACAAGGCAAGGTTTGGTCAGTACAGGCAACTTTGTGGGGATCAGTATATCTTGATACAGCAAGTGTTTGAGTAGAGAAAACAAAATCAGAATGCTATCAGTTTTAAAATTGATCTTACCACTTAATCAGCAATATATTAAAATTGATTTGAAGAATTTACAAGAACCAAAATGGGATGAAATGATCAGGGCTGTTGAGTTAGAAGTAATTCTTAAGAGGTCACTGGAATCAAAAAAAAATACAGACTCCGAATCTAGTTGAATTTACAGTTTATGTAAAAATTCTTACATTACAGAATTCTTATTTTTGGTGTCTTTTACATCCTGTAAAAGATTAGATTCCAACTTCTGTTATAAAGTAGTTTTATTTTTATTTTGTACTTCCTTACTTGCAAATATATATAAAATCTTACATTTTAGCATTTTTATTCTTATTTCTTCTGAATCCTTTCAAAGATTTTGTCTCTAATCCTGTTAGAAAATATTGAACAATGAATAGGTATGATAGAAAAGCCACAATATCTTTGATATAAACCAGTGATAATGATATAGGCCCACTCAAGTTACGAGCATATGTAGAGGTTTTATGAGATTTGTAGGCCAGAATCACTTAATTACATAAAGAGGAGCTGGGGTTGGAGGTGCCAAAAATATTGGAATCAGAGCCAAAGGTCTTGGGTTCCGACTCCACAACCCTGCAAGTGAGAGGAGCAAAAGTTAGACATGTATAAATTGAGGATGATCTTAATAAATGCAGTTCTTCCTGTTATACTTAGCAAGTTATTGCTGTTATGCAGTTTTAAGAAAATTAAAGGCAATAGTTGTAAAAATGAAGAAATGCCTGAAATAAACAGCTATTTTCAGGGGATTAATAGGGGTTCACTTTTATACAGGTACCCCCCACTTGATCGTTAAAAAAAAAAACAAAAAAAAAAACATAGCATGATGAAAAAGGGCTCCAAACTTAATAAGGACAAAGTTTTATCATCAAAATGTTTATCTTATTATTAAGAGGAAAGGTCAAAGTATTTTTAATCCTTTCTAGCACATTCAAAATTTTGGTTAAAAATCTTTTTGATGTAATATTTACTATTAGTGATTTTGCACCTCGTTTCTGGAAGAAACACATTGATTTGGAAATTATTGCAAAAATCAGATAATTGACGGATTTTAATGAGTCTTTCAGGACTTATTCACAAATGAATTAAATTATTTTTGACATTTTTTATTTTAGAAAATCTTGGTAAAAAAATATTTTTTACTTTCATGAAATTAAATTTTCTGCCTCTAAATTTTTTTATTAGTTAAAAGTAGGACTCCTTGGAGAATGTAAATCATCCATTTTTTTCTTCTCCAAACTACTACTGTTTTTCTGAAAATCTGATCCAAAAGATAAACTAAAAAAATGTAATAAAGCTATGACATTATTTAATTAGAAAAGCTTTTAATTGTTTTTATAAATATGTATTTAGGACATTATTCTCTTAAGAAAATTTTTTCCTTAAATAATGAGTTTTTACAAGAATTGTTTTCATTTTTTTTAAATTTTAATTATAATTTAAAAATTGTTTAAAGTTCTTCTTTACTGCTTTCTTTTAGGTGATATCATAATTAAGTGGAAACTATATTTATGAATCAAAAACTGAAAAGCTTAACATAAGTCGTTTTGCACGATTTTAAAAATAATTTTTTCGTTTAAGCATTCCCATTTTTTCAATTATGGTAGTATATATGTGACATTACTATTAAAAGGTCACGTGTTGTAAGAGTTGTCCTCCCTTTACAGAGAAATTCTCTTGTCTGTCATTCATCATTCATTGCATGTTTATGTCTTAACAGGCTTTGAACATCATCCCTTCTAAGTTTTAAAACTTTAAAATTTAAAGTAAATTTTACTTTTTAATTTCTATTTCACTAAATATTTTTTTTTATTTTATGTATTTATTTTAGTGTTGGTCATGCGTCAATTAAATAATTTTTTTTAGCTTATTTTTTTTAAGAAGAAACAAAAATGTTTTTTGCTAGTTTTTTTTAATTTTTTCAGTTTATTCTTTTTTGTGAAAGTTTGATAAAAAAGTTTGAAAGATGTTTTATTTTAATTTTAATTAATTTTGAATTAATCATTTTTTATCATTTTAATTTTAATTAATTTTGAATTAATCATTTTTTATCATTTTTTAATTAATTTTGTTCACAATTTTTGCATTGAAGAAAATAGAAAAAAATGTATTTTAGCTATTTTTTTAAGTAAAGTCTATTAACCATTAAAAAATTAAATATTTTATTACATTTTTTTCCAGAGCAACATGCTAATTTTTTTGCTTACTTTATTTTAAATTTTAGATGGGGAGAACTGATGCAATACTGAGAGAATACAGCTGCATCAACAGTGGGCAGCTGATTCTTCTACCGATTACTATCGCACTCTCTCATATATATATATATATATATATATATATATATATATATATACACACAGTGTAACCCAGATACAAGAGAGTTGTCGGGACTGGAGAAGTAGTATCTTATATCTCGGTTTCTCTTATATACGGGTTTGGTCTATTTTGTTTAGGTAAGTATGTCTCTAATTTGTGACCAGATAAAATCTCTCTTATATCCGGGTTACACTGTGTGTGTGTGTGTGTGTGTGTGTGTGTGTGTGTGTGTGTGTATATATATATATATATTTTTGTCATCCACAGACAGACTGTTTCACAGCTCATCAGTGTGACTAGACGTCCGGTTGCCTCTAGCTAGGATCGAAGCCCGACTGAATTTGCGTCAGTCGGAACTTCTACCACTAAGACGTCGGCTCACGGCAGGGATGAAGGTGAATTTTAGCGTGTTTATTTTTAGATTTAGATAAACACACAGTGACTGACAGTGACTCAATTCTGCCGAAGAGTCATGCAATATTAGCTTAAATACTCACTGTTTACAAACTCACACCTCAAACCAAAGAGCTCAACCGAAATTAATTTTTCAGGAGCCAATATTTTTGTCATCCACAGACTGTTTCACAGATATATATATATGTTAATTTAGCTACTATATCTTTTACGATCTCTATCAATCTCCCCTGCACTCTCACACTCTACTTTTGAGGTCTCTCCAATAAATGTCGCACTCCACAGTCACAATAAGATTTAACTTTTTCTTTTTTTTCTAGTAAATTTGGTCAAATGTTCCCATTAGAAAATGATATGAAATTCTCTAGTCACATTTATTTTATTAATTGGCCTTACAAGCTCACCTTTCTCCTGATCCCAACAAGCTAACTCGAGCTCAAGGGTCACTTTTTCTAGTTCCTTCATATATTTAAGTTTCATTAAAAAAAAAAAAAATAAAAATCATCTCATATTTGCCATTAGTTATCATTAGTATGTTTGCATTTGGGTGTCATAGGTCCTAGAGTGGATATTAATTGTACTTATTTTTGATTATTTTCTTTTGACTAATGATTATCATGTTTTATTCTTATGGTATAGAATTACTAAACAAATTATTAGTTGATATTGATATCAGTATAAGATGGATATAACTTGTGATTTGGAGAAATGGTCAAACAAATAATGTAATAAAACTGACTTCATGAGAACAGTTGGATTGAAATATTTGAATGATCTGACAGATGATTTACAAGAGACATTGTTGTGGAGAGCACGGTTACTAGATCGGGACTGTGTGTAACCATCAGGAGTTTCAATACGAGAGGAGAATGGTTTCGTTTACGATATATCAATGACTATGATTTATTTAATGCTGACAGGATTTTTATTGCTAGTAATATTTTTTCCAGAAATGTATTTCTGGTAATAATTTTTCCTGAAAAAATTCATTGCTGGTATTAAAACCTATTTTTACACTTTCCTAGTGTTTTGAGCACAGTTTAGGGGTTAACTATTTGCCCATAGCTGGGACCCTAACAGGTGCTACCACCCCAGGTCAGGGTGGACCTGGGAACACCAGCAATTAAGAGGTGGTTCCATGCTCCTCAAAAGCTCCTGATCAGAGGGCTTGCTGTTGGATGTAATTTATCATCTTACCCAGGACAGTAGAGGAGAATGAATAAATGTTGTGGAGTTTTGAAATCACATAAACAGAAAGTACAAGATCTACCAGTTATCCTGGAGATGGCACCTAAGGTCAGTGAAAAAAGTACCCAAGTTATTCCTGGGCACAAGTTTTACCACCAATGTCTTACTTGATACCAAAAGATCGTGAAAGACACTGCTGAATTGAATGAATTTAGGACAGAAGAGCCGAGTGGGGAATCATTAGATGATGATTGTGATTTTGAAATCTGCAAAACTCCAAGGAAAAAAACTCAACACAAGTTGGAATTTCACCTATGAAACTGCAGGGAGTTACCACAGCACAGTTGGTGCACCTCTGCAAAATCCAAGCTAGCTAAAGTTATAGACTAAAATTGAAAGACGACTTTTCACATGCTTACAATGTTGAAAAAAAGAAAAGAAAAAAAAGCTGAACTTACTGAAGAACTATGCACTTCAGGTAATGATGATTATTCAAAAGAATTGGATCAATTGCATGCGGCTATGATTAAGAAGCTAAAGACTGCATCATATCCTGAAAAGGTACAAATCTTGACTGGATTCATGGTGTTGCATGTTCTGTGCTAACTACTTCAATGTTCCTGAATACCTCATTCATACAGCTGAAGATTTGAAGAAGACAAAAAGGTCTACTAGCAGAGTCCCAAATCCAATGAAAGACATTGTCACGGGATAATCAACTTGCTAATTGCATTTTGTAAAGATGATTTTAGCCAGCAGTTACTTGCTAGTAAAGACTATATAAGTATTGGGAACAAGCAAAAAGAACTGGTTTGGTGCAACTTAAACGGTCTACATGCTGCCTTTAAAAAAGACATCCTGATGTGAAGATAGGATTCTCAAAGTTCTGCTCTATGTGCCCAAAATGGTATGTCATTGTATACACCAACAGAATACAGTTCTTTCGGTGGATGCAATCAACTGGGACATAACATACAAAGAGAGATCTGAGGTGGTATGTGTCCCACCAAACAATTTGTATGATGCATTACTGTAAGAAGTGCCTTGGATCTAATGTCCTAATTTGTGGATGGGCAGCTTCAATTAAAAAATTACAACCTTGAAGGTGAAAAATCTAAAAAAATGATTTTTCAGTTTGCACAAAAATCAAAGACAAAATTTAATATCTGTCAAAAACAGCATACAATCAATTTAGAGAGTTGAAATCTAACGCAAAAGACTATTAGAAAAAAAAAAAAAAGAAGAAATATTATAAATAAAAATTATCACATATTATTCTGACGGTCCACGGCATAGGTTCCTTCCTTGCAAGATTGAGAATGCAAAAATGACCCTTTATTTTATAATTCTAATAATCTTTTGAATTAGATTTCAACTCTCCAATTTGATTGTACGCTGTTTTTTTTTTTATAGACATTAAATTTTGCCTTTGATTTTTGCGCAAAGTGTAAAAAAATTAGTTTTTTTCAATTTTTCACTGTCAAGGTTGTAATTTTTTCCAGCCAATTTGGACTCAAAACCAGCACTGAAGAATTATCTATGAAACAAAAAAAAATTTAATTAAAATCAGATGAAAACTGTGGAAACGCATAAACAATATCCGATCACACACACAAACATATTTTGAGAATTATAGATATAGATTTGATGCAGATGTTGAGCTTTGTATATTGCCAGAATTTTGCGGACAATGCTTCTATATTATTTTAAATATATCCAACCACCAACATAATCCGAATCATTTCTCTCGTGAAAGTTATTTTGCTCCTTATAGACCCTATTTAATGGCTGAACAGAAACACTTAAAACATAAAAGTGAAAAATATTAATTAATGTTGTATCTTCTATTCTGAGCAAACTAAGAAATAAACAAATTATCTTTTTGGTACAAATACAGTTAATACATGCAAAATAATATTTTTTTTTTTTTGTCATAGATGTACTGCCACATGGGGATTCTCCCCCTTTATTGATCTTGCTATGAAAAAAAAATCAGAAATCATTAATAACTTAAAATTGATTAATTTTGAGCTTTTTTTTTTTTTTTTTTATAGCATTTTTAGATTCTTCAGGAAAGGATTCTTTTCTGGGGCAATTTTAAGGAGTAGGGAGGATCTAGAGCTAATTTTGCAGACAAAAATAGATTATAAAAGGTTGCAATTTTTTGTGTGACCCCCAAACTGGGGAGAATTAAAATTTGATGTAAATAGGGCAATTCTTAGAATTAGACGCTCAAATTTTGGAGATTGTCTTACTTCATTATTGTCAACACGTGGACGAAATTTCAGAAAAATTAAAGTGGTAAGGGTGTCACTTTTTTTCTCCTCTCTGGACGATCTGCCATTGAATTACTCTTATGCATGCGGCAGAAGTGATGTCATCAAGGCCAAGTGGAATCAAGTAAGGAAATTCATTGATGATCTGGATGCGGAGCAGTTCCAGGAATACATACAGTTGGCACATGTACAGCAGACACAAGGCTGGGCTGAAGAAGATGCAGCATCAAGAAATTGAAGAAATTGGTTCAAGGCTAAGGATGTCCAGCTGGAAAAAAGGAGAAGAGCCATGATCCAGAAAAATCTGAAGAAATTGAAAGATCTGTCAATTTCTTCTTTGCTTCTCGTGTGTCCAGATTTTGCACAAGCCCTGGATGAAATACTCAACAGGAACGTAGTGTTGGCTGTACTATGAAACATACTTAGACAGTGGTGTCAACCGTGAATATGTCAGCTACATCATTAGTTTTGTAAATCAATTTTGTACGATTTCATATCTCAATAATGTATTTGTCAATTGAACAAATATGAAGTTGGCACGATGTGGCGGGATTTGTATTTGGAAAATCAGTCCAGCAACGGTGATGATTAAAGAGGCAATGGAAGACCAAAACAGCCTGTGTTTTCTGGCTCACAAAATATTCTCAGAAGTTTTTTCTTCTCACAGCTACACGTAGTAGTAATTTCTTTTAAATATTGTTTAGGGTATCGGGTTTTTAAAGTAATCAATGTTTAAAGAATTAGATAATTAATAATAAAATCTAACGAATAAAATAACTTTAAAATTTCATAGCCATCAGGATGACAATTAATAATAAAGTATAAAATGAAAAAAAAAAGAAAAAAAGTACAGTAGAATCCCTGACAACTGGATTAAAAAGTCCTTCCGGATATGAGGAATTGATTACAAAGTCCAGATATGAGGGGATTATATTTAGATTAAAATAAAAGAACTGAAATAGGGTTTAAAAATTTATTTTTAATGTTTTATAGTAAACAAAATAAGCTCATCGTAAATGAAATATAACGGAATTGATTTTAAGAAATAAATTATGTAACGTTAATGAAAATTCATTAAATTAAGTCAGCCACGTATACAAAACAAATAATGTAACGAGGATTTTTTAATCGCTGTTGCATGATGATTCTTTCTCTTCTAATTTCATTCTTAACTTTTTCCACATTTCATTTTGTTCTTGAAATTTTTTAAACAAAAGACACTTTTTAACTCTGCGTGCATTATTGCAATCGTCATAGCTGAATGCTGGCTTTCTTTCCATAAAACTGACAACTTTTTCAATAGCGTTTTCAATTTCAGTCCAGGTTTCATCACAATCATGCATCTCGTCGCTATCTTGTTGCATATATGTCTCGTTGTCATCTTTGCAATTGTAGATTTGATCATGAGTAAATCCTTCTTCTTTCAATAAGGATGCAAAAGAGGCAGAAAATGTTGTAGCTGCATTACAATCTGCTGATTTGGTTTCTCTGGCTATAGATAATTGCTTAATGCCATGACGATCTTTAAAACGATTTAGCCAGCCGCAGCTAAATTTGCAGTCTAAATTTAGATTCAATTCATCATTTAACGATTTGGCCTTTGCTATGAGCATCGGTCCCGAAATCGACATCCCTTCTGGACGCTTCTCAGAAAACCATTCGTACAATTTTGCATCTAGAGTAAGAGATTTAGGTTGGTGAAAAGTTTTTTTATTTCCTTGTTCATTGTGACAGTATGAACGCTGGAGAATAATTTCTTTAGAAGATTTTATATCATACAATGTTGACTTTCCTATGTTGAACTCAGCCATTAGTTTCAATGAACTTTCACCAGCATCTAGTCTGTTTAAAATTTCCACTTTTCGCGATAACTCCAAAGTTGTTCTTTTCCTCTTATTCCCATCATCTTTTGCACCAATACAAGCCATTAGGGTGAAATAAGCATAAGCAATTATCCAAAGTAAATTTCCTGAAAAACAGACATTTCAAATCAGTTACATATCACCCGAATAGTTCAAATATACATATTAAAATCATGTCCAGATATGCAAGATTCCAGATATATGGCACTTCAGATATGAGGGATTCTACTGTATTAAAAAATATAAATTAATAATACGAAAACATTTCATGAATTATTCAGTTACCTTTATCATGGTATTTCATCTCAGTTACTAAATTTTTAAATTAATTTAAGAAAATTTTATAGTATTTTAAATTTTATTACTTTTTCAGAGAGCATCTTCAAATATAACACCAGTAACTAAAAGTCAATAAAATATTAGATAATTGCTGAAAATGCTGTTATGCTAAAAGTGAGAAAATGGCTGCTTGTAAATCGATTTTGTGAAAGTGAGCAAATAACTGACTTTCCAATCAATATAGTGTGAAATACACTAGTAGAGCAGTGTACTTACTGGAAATAATCAATTTCATTCCTTAGCTTTGAATTAAAGTTCAAAAGGAGCGAGTTTTCATTTTTAAAAATTCATTTTAAATCTTGGATATCGAAAATTTATACCGAATTAGTGGAGATGCCTATTTAAATAAACAGATAGATTGACCAACCGAGTGATGAATTTAGGAAAATTCAGTAATTTTGACAAGGTAGGAAAATCTGGTAACTATGAAATAAAAGTCGATTGAAAATTGACTTTAAGGCCGTCCTGGAGTAGGGATTTTAAATAAACAGATAGAGACAGAGAGACCAAGTTTTTGAAAGCAGATATGAAATCAGGGGAAAAACTTATTGTCTGCTTTATTCAGTAACAAATAAAGATAGGTATCAAAAATTTAGTGGAGTACCTAAATTTTTAAATGAATTTTTAAAAATGGAAAAGTACTCTTGAAGCTTTCATTTTAGCTGCAATTGAAAGCTAAATGATTATTTCCAGT
Source organism: Acanthosepion esculentum (assembly GCA_964036315.1). NCBI lineage: Eukaryota > Metazoa > Mollusca > Cephalopoda > Sepiida > Sepiidae > Acanthosepion > Acanthosepion esculentum. Next base: position 66,412,849 of record OZ038517.1, on the reverse strand, counting down.
AAGCAAAATAATCTGTTATATTTCAAATAGAAATTATATTGATTTAAATCTCAATTTTTTACTAGCTGTCAAAAAATCAATAAAAATTGGCCATTTGTAAACAAAATTTAATTCTCAGTTTTAAAAATCTTCCAAAAATAAAATATTTCTAAAAATGTTACTTTGAGGAAAATTAGCAAATTTAAAGTTAAATTATTCTGATTTGAAACAAATGTTACTTACAGCATAAAACATAATATACAAGCATTTAACCATGGGCTCTTGTTTTTTCTGACATGTTAATCGATTGATTGGCAGCTGAAGATGTTGAAAAGCTAAGTATGGTTGACCAGAAATTGACAAATTTATGAAATCTAAGTAAACGCTTTGTTTTTGTTTTGTTACTAGTAATTTTTTTAAAATTAACATACTTTCAGCAATTATCTATTATTTTATTGAATTTTAGTTACTTTTTTATTTATTTCTAGCCTTACATTTTTATCAAAATAACTCTCACAAAAAAGAATAAACCTAAAGAGTAAAAAAAAAAAATTTTTTTATGAAATATGAGTTAAAGTAAAAATAATTTGAATGGAAATTTCAAAAAGACACTCAAGTTAAAAAATAAGGCAAAAAAAATTTAATTTCAGTGCATTCATGTGACAGTATTAATTTAAAACCAAGTATTGTAATATATTCATAATCTGTATTGGAATAATATATGTCCCAAAAAATGTGTCTATATTCTCACAAACATTATTAGCCTTAAACTTTAAAAAAAATCTCTTTTAATTGCCTCATCCAGGTGTAGGTATCTTCACTACTTCACTGGAGGAAAAAAAAAAAAACAAAAAAAACATACCCTGATGATGAAAAAAGGGTCCAAACTTGATAAACAATTATTTTTTATCGTCTAAGTGTTTGTTATTAAGAGGAAAGACCAATGTATTCTTTGATTATTTTTTTTTTTTATATTGTTTAATCTTTCTTAGCACATCCAAATTTTAGTTAAAAAATTTTGAGTCAACAAAATTTACAAATCTATCATGTTAGCCATTTTTGACAACTTTGTAAACAAAAGTGAAATTTTCCATTTAAAAATCTTGTAAAATTCAATTATACTTCTTCAAAAGTTATTTGAAGAAAATTAGAAAATTTAAAGTTTACTTAATGTAACTGGAAACAAACATTACTTAAATTTTTAACAGAAAAAATTGTTGAAAATAAGAAGCATGTCTAACCGTGGTGATTGGAGGTGTGAATTCATGTTTACATCAATGTATCAACAACTAATGTCAGGTCAATTTATCGGACAGAAGTGACAGTATTTTTTAATTTTAAGTGAACCAGTTTATCTAACTATAGAGTAATTTTTCAAAATTAAATTCTTTCAAATGCCTAATACTGATTTAGGTACGTTTTTTTAACGAAGATGTGTCCAAAGCCTGCACAGTTTCCATCCCTAAAATCGAATCTAAAAAGAAATTAATAATTGCAGTATGTATACCTCGTCTCACTGAAAAACAATAAATTAATCATATTTAAAAAAATTAAATTAAAATAATGAAATAGGATGTAAAAAAGAAAATTAAAAACTTTGAAAATGAGACGATGATGGCCAGTCAGAGAATTTGATACATGCTAGCCAGAAGGAAAGCAATTTCTTAAGGTCTCTTTTTCTCTTAAAATGTGATCTATGCATCTAGGGTTTTGGATGCAAACATTTTTAATACATTTTTGCCTATTAAAAAAATATCTTTAAAAAATATCATCCTATTGGTGATTGCAATAAGATTCAAATTTATGAACTGTAAAAATAAATTTAAAAAAAAACACGGATCCAAACTTAATTTTAAAATATTTAACTATCACATTTTGTATTTAAAATTGAAAGAAAAAAAAAAAAATATTCCTGTAAAAATTCATTTTTCATCAGAAAAATATGTTGGCTTCCGACAATAATGTCCTTAAAATATATAATTCATAAAAGCCATTAAAAGCTTTTTTACTTAAATAATGTCTTAGTTTTATTTGTTTTAGTATTTTACAATCCAAAGCTTAATTTTGGGTAAAACCAGGTTTGAATTTAAAAAGAAAAAAAAAGTTTTATCTTCTTCAAAGTCTTCAGCTTTTAACTAATACCACAAAATTACACAAAGTCGAATTTTTGAGTTTCCATAAAATTAGATAATTAAGTAACTTACAGATATAAAAACAAAATTACCATGACTTACTAAAAATGATATTTCTAAAATAATTTAATTCATTTGTGAATAAGTTCTGAAAGTTTCAATAAAATCCAACAATTACTTGAGTTTTGCAACAATCCCTAAATTAATGTTTTTCAACTGAGGGAAAAAAAAAAAAAAAAAAAGTATTAAAAAAAAAATATCAAAAAATACTTTGGTCTTTCCTCTTAATAATAACAAACATTTTGATGATTTTTTCATGCTATACCATTTATTCGGCAAATTATTGTTGATACAATCCAATCCAAGTGTGACCATTTCATTATCACCATTTGAACCATCAATTCTCTTTGGGAGTTGATTGATTCTTGCCCATAATGCTTCTACATAATTCTGATTATGGTTCACAACTAAATGCTGAAACCCATCACTATGAATGACGAGATGGTGGGGGGCGTCTAACAACATTCCATCAAAGAAGGACTTCAAATAGAAAAATTTAGTTTATTGGTTTTGTCTCCAGGTTACTTAATTAAAGTATGACCCACACTCAAATACATAGATAAAGTAAAAATATTTAGTGAAATAGGAATTTAAAAAAAAAAAAAAAAAAGTAAAAATTACTTTAAATTTTAAAATTTTGAATGGATGATTTGCAAAGCTTGTTGAAATGTAAACACGATGAAACAGAAATGAAAATGAAAGAATTTGCAGACGGGCCAGATTTTTCAGGGAGGACAACTCTTAAGAAATGTGACAGAGATCCATCCTTAAGAAAATAGGAATCTTTCTACTCTTAAAAAAAAAAAAAAAAAAATTATTTTTAAAATATTGAGAGTAAACGACTTTATTAAGCTTTTAAATTTTTGATTCGTAAATATAGTTTCTACTTAAATGCGATATCACTTAACCAGACTGAAGTAATGCAGAATTTTAAACGTGTTTTTTTATTTAATTAAAATTAAAAAAAAAAAAATTAAAAACAATTTTTGCAAAAATTCATTATTTATCGAATTTTTTTTTCTTTAAACAATAATGTGCTTAATCAGTCTTAAAAAGCAATTAAGAGCTTTTCTAAATGTACACTGTAACCCGGATAAGAGAGTTGTCGGGACCGGAGAAGTCTTATATCCGGGTTTGGTCTATTTTATATACATTAACACAGGCTCTAATTTGGGACCAGATAAAATCTCTCTTATATCCGGGTTTATCTTATATGAGGATTACACTGTATTGCATTTTCATTTTATGATTAAGAGCAGATCTTCGGTAACGGTGGGGGGGGGGGGCATGTTTTACAAAAACAAAAAGATTTAAATTCTACAAAGAGTCCTGCCTTTAAGTAATAAAACAAATTTTGAGATTGAAATTTAATTTCTCCAAATTTCATGAAGTGTCTGTGTGTGGGGGGTAACATGTAAAAAAAAAAAAAAAAAAAAATTTTTTTACCAAGATTTTCTAAAAAAAAATAATTTCATTTGTGAATAAGTCATGAAAGTTTCATTAAAATCCGACAATTATCTGATTTTTGAAAGAATTTCCAAATCAATGTGGTTTTACTTTTTCACCTGAAAAAAAAAAAAAAAAAAAAAATTACCCCCCCCCCCCCAAAAAAAAACTCTACGTCTGCCACTGACGTAAACAAAACAATATTTTTAACCAAAATTTCGGACGTGCTAGAAAAGAATTAAGAAATTTAATAAATAAAAAAAAAAATACTTTGGTCTTTCTTCTTAATAATAAAACACAAACATTTTTATTTTGACGATAAAACTTTGTTTTTATTAAGTTAGGGGCCTTTTTTTCGTCATGCTGATTTTCAGCGAGCAAGTGGGGGGGGGGCCTAAATCAAGAAGTTGAAGAAAACAAAGAGAACGAGGAAGGCGAGCATTTTTGTATTAAAAAAGAAAAAAGGTTTAGAAATCAAGATATAAAAAAAAAAGATCGATTTAATAAAGAGATGACAACTAATTGTGGTTTTGAATCCTTCTGTCCTCACTTTGCAGCGAAACCAGTAAATTAAAAGAAATGAAGAAGGCAAACAAAATATAGATTCTTGTTTCCTTCCATACTCAGAAAGTCCCTTCCGTCGTAATGTCTTGATTGTGGGGGGGAAATGTTTAAAAAAAAAACAAAGTGGAAGAAAAGATCTCGTTCTATTCATTGAAACATTTAAGAAGGTTGGCTGATCTGGAAATCGATAGGAAAATTCTTACTTACACTTAATTTTGATTTAGAGAAAAGAAAAACAATGTCGTCAAACTGTCGTAAACAAACTGCAAAAGGCGGACGTGCGGATGACGTCACGAGACTGCAAGGCATTTCATTGGACAAGAAGAATCACGTGAGAGTTTCTTTACGTGTTATAGATGAGAGAAAGGGGGGGAAAGAGAGAAGCAAGAGAGAGAACATGTAACCATGAGAGAGGAACGAATTATCTTTTCTTCCTTTCAAAACTCACATTTAATTATTTGAAAAAATATTTAAACTCAAACAAATGAACTTGAAATTTGTTAGAAATCTGAATAAAATCGAATTTCATTCCATCAAGTATCATAAATATGTAAATAAAACGAAAATGTCGAATAAAAGTTTTATGAACATTGAATTTCCATGAGAGTTTTATTTTTGAATGCGAATTCATAGTTATTCTTGTCGCATAATGTAAATCGAAAAAAAATCAGTGAAATATTTAAAAGGTAAATTCATTACATTTGTTTAATGTCAGATCTACATGACAAAACTGAAATATGAATCCACCTCGATGGAAATGGAAGATTGAATTCCGAGAAGTAAAACAAAAAATGTCGAATATCATTTCTTGTCTCTTCGTTAGTATAATTTTTTTTTTAAAAAGTAGAATAAATAAAGCAATTTTAAGTTCGTAGTATAAAAATAGTATAATAAAAAACAAGTTATTAGTTAGTATAAAATTTAAAAAAAGGTGTTTTAAAAAGTATTAGTAGCATTATGCTACCACTTTTGTATCAATGTCAATTTTTGTGCAATTCTGTGCAAAAAGTGGATCAAAGAGCCATGATATTTTTTATAACTTCTCATTATTCAGTTAATATCAAAATCATGTCCTCAACTACGTCTGAATAACATCGACCTATTTCCTGACAAAGATACATTTTCCGCCAAAAATCAGAAATGTTTTTTCGGAGCCTGTCACGTGACTAGAAAACATAAAAATAGAATGTACGAGTGAACTTTTATTGACGAACGCCTAGCATTTGCTAAACTAGCCCACGACATTACTGCAGTGAAGTACAAAGTTAGAATTTTAAGTTCTTGAACACGAAATAACTTCATTGTAATTCAAGTTTTAAAACATTTCAACTAAACCACTCACTCACCAACTTCTTCTGGAACTTACTAAAAACTATTCACTCACTGTATTAAATCTTACGGAAACAAAAGTTAATTACGAACATTACAGAACATTACAAGCATCAACATATTACGAATATTCAACTCCAAGCAACGGGAACTAATTAAACATTACGGAACATTCAGTCCTTCAACTCTTCTGAAGATAAAGGTTTATCAACATATTTTCAGCTTTACAGAATTATTTCAATTCTCTCACAGTGAACATGTTGAGCGGCAGGTTCATTGAACTTTTTATGAGCTCAGATAAAAAACATATTCATTAGTCAGTCAGTTATGTGCTATGCGCGATACACGCTTAGGCAATCATGTATCTTTCGATACATGACTGACGAAGCAGATTTTTTCCTGCAGTAGGTTGCCATTGCTTTCTGCGGTAGACCAGTATCGCAGCCGCTTTCGGCCGCTCACTAAAGGCGGTAGAGAACGGCATTATTTTTCAACCTTGACCTTTCCCCCATGATCACTGCACGCTTGTAATTTCGTTTGGAGATGAACTGATCACCGCTTTCGTTCACGATTGTTACGAACCTAATCGTAATACACCTCCAAGCGTTTTTACACCGATAGTTTCAGATAGAAATCTCCACTCAATTTTTAGTGAGATGCTTGACATTTCAGTAACGCCATTTTCTGTCGCAGGGCACAGCGACTCATCGCGTCACAACCTGACCCTGGGAGGTCAAGTAAATCCACGGTACTGAACATCTTAAGTCAGTCATTAGGTCGTTTGCAGCTGATTATAGTCGACGGCTCAACAAAGATAGATTAGCAGCGCAAACGGCAGCCGAAGCTAGATTAGAGGGCGCCATCCAATCGGGAGATAGTGTGGAGGTCGCAGTAGCTAGGGCCCAGCTGGCCTCCTCGCTTATCAAGAAGGACCAAGCTCTGGTAGTTAGGTCTAGACTAAAGAGAATGTCTGCCGAGGCGACGAACATGGCCGCTGAACTGCTTCGGAAACCCGGACTAAGTTCCGCTCAGTTCGACGCCTATCTGGCCGACTTTGCTCGTCTCGAGCCGGTCGAAGCGAGTTGTACTCGAGGCTATCGCCCGTTTTTGTACACCTGCTGACACTGATGTTTAACCACTGGCTGAAGAATGGGAATATACCCCAACGCTTGTTATGCAAGAAGAAAAACGGAGGGGATGGGATAGATAATTTCCGCCCCTTGACCCTAAATGCAGATGTCAAGGTTTTGGCGAGGGTCTTGGCCAATCGTTTGCAGCTTGTCCTGTCTAGCCTGATTGGCCCCGATCAGACTTGTGATGTGAAGGGCAGGACTATTCAGGACAACCTTCACATGATACGCCAGATCATAGAAAAAGTCGACGGAGAAGCCGCGCTGATCAATTTGGATCCGTCCAAGGCATTCGATAGGGTGGACCATCGCTTCCTCGAGGCTGTTCTCGCATCTGCCGGCTTTGGGCCGCACTTTCGCTCCTGGGTCCGGCTCTTGTACAAGTCCCCTGGGGCCCTGGTCGAGGTAAACGGGGTGAGGTCGGGGCCTTTCTCTTTGTCTCGCTCTATTCGTCAAGGTTGTCCACTTTCGCCTATGCTCTATGTCCTTGCGTTGGAGCCCTTCCTACTCAAGTTGAAGGCGAATCCGGTCCTTCGCGGAATCTCGGTGCCTGGCGCCACCAACGCTGCCAGGTATTCCGCCTATGCCGACGACGTGTCGGTGTTTGTTAAAACACCACCGAAATCCACGAGGTTTGCAAGATCTGTAGGTAGTAGACGGTAGCGGGGGCCAAGATCAATCGCGATAAGTCTGTCGGCTTGCGGTTGGGCGAGTGGGAGGGTGTTCCTCTCCCCGGGCCATTCAGCTGGACGGACGGCCCCGTCAAGATACTCGGTATCTGGTTCGGGCCCGGACTTCAGCTGGACACCAACTGGTCGGAGGTTCGGAAGAGGGTCGAGGAAGCAGTTCGCCTGTGGACTCGAAGGAATCTATCCTTGAAGGGGAGGGCGGAAGTGTGCATTTCGCACATCTCCCCGATTCTCCTTTACCGTCTCTCCGTTCTGCCACTCCCGTCCACGAACGAGACGTTCTCGTTAGAGCCCTTTTCGATTTCCTTTGGAGAGGAAAGGCTCATCTGGTGCGTCGCGAGGTCTGCTGCCTCCATCCTACAGAAGGCGGTCTAGGTATGCCCTGCGTCGAGACTCGTCAACACACGCTGCGATTGACGTTCCTGCAAAGGATGCTGTACGAAGATAGCGAGGATGAGGAGTGCGTTTTCTGGAAGGAAGACGCTCGCCGAGCCTTCCCGTCTTTGGAAAGTGTGCATGCGGGACAGGTAGAGGTAGACAGAACACCTGAAGTCGAATGCCCTTCCTATGTGGAATGTCGAAAAGCGCTGCGCTGCCTCTTAGAGGTGAAGGATCGCCTCTCCGACACCAAGGCGTTGTCTCAGAAGGCGTTATATCGGGTTCTAGTTAGGGTGGGGGGCTAAAGACAAACTCCGGGACGAGCTCGGTCTTACGAACGAGGAGTTTTGCTCCGTAGTGCCGTGGGTGCCCGGGTTGAAATGCCTCAATAACGATGAGGCATCACTCACCTGGCAGGTGTTGCGAGGGGCTCTCTGGGTCGGCAAGAAACTTTACGCAGCGGGGCTGGTGGCCACGCCAATGTGCGTGCGCTGCGGTGACTGGGAGGAGTCCATTGCGCACGCCTTCCTTCACTGTAGTGTCGTACACCCGCTGTGTCGGCTGATTGAAGGCTACATGGTTCGCATCTAGGGCGGAAAGTTCTTTGTCCTTGATGCCAGCACCGTTTGTTCCAATGTGGTGCCGCCTAAGTCAAAGGACCAGCTGTATGTACTCTTGTGTTTGCTTGGCATCATGCGAATGGTTGTGTGGACGACGCGACAGAAGGAATTTCACGGAGACGAGAAGTTCTCCTCTTCTCAACTGGTCGCTTTCTTTAAGCATCAGCTTAAAGTTAAGATCAGGGCGGAAAAGGTGCGTCTCTTTTCGCTGAAATTCGGCAAATGTTGGGTGAGTGTTTCGCAATTGGTGCGTGTGAGAGGAGCTGACCTTGAGTGGTTGTTAGACGCAACTTAGGAAAAAGGATTTTGAGCCACGGCTTGAAACCTCAGTCACCCCAGACTCGACCAAAGTAAGATTGACCAACTCTGTCAGAACTAGCTAGAGAATGCAAGTGCTTAGGCTCCCTTATTTGTCCCACATGTATTTATTACCTCCTCCCCTCCCAACCCTTTTAGGTGACAGATGTCCTTGTTCTCTGGAGTGATCAGACATGACCAATGTCTGACATTTCTACCCAGTTAACCAGGATTTCTGCCGCATTTTCACCATTGGGCGGGACCCGATACTAACACATATTTATTTTGCAGGTTTCATTGTATCTCCCGCCCCGTTTTTCTGTAATAAAAATTTCATATTAGGATTCTAGTGGAATAATTGAGGTATTTTGGTAATTGCGGTGCGAGAGTTTCTGTTGCAAATGAGTTATTATGGTGAAAGGATTATTGTCAGTACGATTGGGTCCATGAGAGCGACTAGCTAGTTAGGAGTTAAGACTAGAGAAGACCACTCCTTTTCCTCACTCCCCCAACTTCGCCCTTGTGGCATATTTTGTATTTTAAAATGCAAATAAATATTAAGATCACGGTGTAGTATCTGTTCTCAGATTACTCGCTGGACGATCGCCTTTTGGCTGAGATTCGATCTCTGATACAGGCCGGTCGCAGGGATTCGTCCCTGCGCTGGTAGTATCTCGGCTACGTCTAACTAGCTATGACCAGCTAGGACAAGCTATGACCAGTCATGACCAGCTATGACTAGCTCTGACCAGCTCTGACCAGCTTGGACAAGCTAAGACCAGCTAAAGACCAGCGACTCGAGTGGAAACACTCGGGTGAACCCCCCCCTTCCCTTCCCACATTAAACCCCGACCTTGTCTCACAACCTGGCCCTGTGTGAGGTCAAGTAAATCCACGGTACTGACAGTCAGGCCAGGATGCCGCGTCGGGCTGTGTATTAAGTTACGCTCTCATTTTTTTTTCGTCTGCCAACTAGACGCGAGTTGGAACACACACACACACACACACACACACACACACACACACACACTCTCTCTCTCTCTCTCTACACTTCTGACTCTCGGTATGCCACTCCTACTGGCCGCCCGCACGTCGTCCACAACATTTCCCTGTACACACTATTGTTAGTAATTATTATGGGAGGTTTCGATTGGACTCGACCCTGCAGACCCGCTACGCCAGCCACGACCAGCAGCGATCACCAGCCGACCGACAGCGATCACCAGCCGACCAGCAGCAACAACCAGACCAGCCAACCAACAGTCCTAACCAAACCTGACGACCAGCAAAGCCTACCCAAGACGACAAACCAACCTTTCCCGTACACTATTGAGAGTAATTATTTACGGAAGGTTCTTCGGCACTCACTTCAACCTCCAACCGTCGACACGACAAGAGCAGCCACGCAATCAACAACCTCCGACCGGAGCAATCGCACTCATCAACAACCTCCGACCGGAGCAACCGCACTCATCAACAACCTCCGACCGGAACGACCGCAATCATCACCCTGCAACCGTCGACACGCCCAGAGCAGCCGCACTTCAACAGCCGCACTTCATCAACGGTCGACCTGGCTGGATCATCCACTTATCAACCCTCAACCAGCAGCGTCCGCATCAGCAACAACCAACCGCCGACAATACCAATATACATCCTATTCTCCTTCATGTAATAAACCCCTGCATAATTCATACACATCTTCGTTCTGTTGTCCATATTGTTTCACCTGGTCAGATCACAAAGTAAAAATGTGGCGCGCTCCCTGTGACATCGTTCATTTACGACACGGGCATTGCGCCCTCCTCCGGGGTGTCCGCAAAACCAGTTGCCATCCAAGGCTATAGTGTTGGGGATTAGTGAATGCATTTGTTAAATCAGAAGGAAATTATTCGTGCTGCCGTGTTCGATAAGATTCAATCCTCAACAATATTATTCATTCATTTTTGAAAAGGTCCTGCAAAAACAAAGTTTAAAAACAAAGGCAAGCAAGTAGCATGCCAAAACAGTAAAGGTTTATAGAATTTAAATATGTACAAATGTGTTAGAAACTTGATAAATGTTAAGTGCTGATGTATTAAAATTCGTGTGTTGACTTTCAGTACGTTTGAAAGCTTTTGATAGTGTTAATAAGATTTGTTCAAAGAATTAAACAGTTTGTTGTTTTATGTAAGTGTTTACGTAGTTGGTTTTTTGTCAATAGGAGTTGCATACCCTTAATTGTTGTTTGAATGAAATGTTGTGAGTTATTATTACTTATTTCGTAGTGAGAGAAAATGACACTTTTGAAAGTATAATAATTGAAGTTTGTAAAGCTTTTGTTTGATTGAGAGAGAAAGGTTATGCGAAATGGTTGTTGAGTCAGAGTTTGATTTGCGCGGGAAAATCAAGGTTTTGGGTTGCGTGGATTTGGTTGGCGTCTCTCTCGATGCTGAAGTCTGACTAACTAAGCAGGTTGAGTTTCTTTTTTTTATAAGTTTTTAGACAGAAAAATAGGCTCAAGAAATTTGAGCGCCAAAGTGATTTTTCACGTGCATTCTAGGCTGTTATCCAATGAGGAACTGAATTGTTGAAATTAGTGTTTTGATTGGATAACAGGTGTGTGTGGGTGTAAAAATGGATTGTTCTGCTAGTAGGGGCGAAGGATAACGTGGATGATTCCACAATAGGACTTGGTCTGTCCTGCTATTTGCTTTATTGTATGCATTGTTGAATACAATTTTTATATATAATGATACCTTTGCCTTGTCCTTTCTTCACATCAGTTTGGTTTCCTAATCAAAATTAAATAAATGTGGTGGAAGTCCGCCACACTTGCACATTGGTAAAGAAAAGAGTGTACGGGTTGATTTACGCCGTCAATATCGCTACAGTAGTATAAAATAAAAATACTAAAATATTTTTTATTAGCGCATATATATATATAAAATATGCTGGGAAATTTGTCACGGCTTCCCTGCATCCAAGGGTTGAGTTTAAGAAATTGCGACAAAACGCGAGTAAAAAACAGCAAGATTAGAGCGGACAAACTCTCTCTTTTAGGCGCGGACGAATAAAGAAAAAGCTCCTGCTCGGTGTGTAACAATAAAAGAAGAAAGTGTTTATTTACATATACAGAAAAAAAAGGGTAACGGGATAAAAAGACAATAAGTAGTGAAAGAAAGGGAAAAGAGAAAATGTCCTTTAAGGGAAGAGAAAATGTTCATAACAGAAAAAAAGGCTTGCTCAAAATATTTCTCTGAGCTCCTGAAAAGTTCTTTAAGCGAGTAGAATTTTGTTATTGGTTAGAAAAACTCACAGTTTTCTTCAAAGTTCCTGCAGAGTAGGAAAATGCTGGAAGATATAGGAATTTTGCAGTTGAGTGAGTTCGTAGGTCGACGACAGAAGTCTTGTAGGTGAACGGAGGCAGCTTTCAACTGGTCTTTAATTGTGGGCCGATGTTCGTTCTCCACAGCCCTTTAGTAGGTAGTTCTTATTTGGTTGAAAGTAGTTCCGAAGTTGACTTGTGCTCTCTATCGTCCACCTCACAGACGGTGGGCCGAATTCTCACTGCCAAATAGGCGAAGATTCTCCAAATTTATGGAGATTTGGGAGGCTCGGAAGGATCGGGGACTTTTCCCTCCAAAATCCTTATACAAATTTCCTGGACCCTCCATTGGTCAGAAAACACATTCCTACCTCTGAAAAGAATTAAGGCCATGTTCAAACCAGTACTTCAACACTAACCGGTCTTCACTATGGCTCTCTGGTTAGCAAGTTTAAATGTGCGGGGCCTGAGGTCCGAGTCTCGCAGGGCGAGGCTCTCTCGTGACCTTCAGCGCCTTGGGGTGAATGTTTGTTGTGTGCAAGAGACCCGGTTTTCTTCTCATGGCCGTGAGGACATACTGTCTAAGGGGTTCTCCCTTTATTCAGCATGTTTTGATAGTCGTTCGAGGAGTATCTCTTGGCTAGTGAGCAAGTCTTCGCATCAACTTTCTAGACCGAATGTGTCGCGGATCGGATGAGGATGGCGCCTTCTGGAAGGAAGACGTCCGTAAGCATTTCCCACCCCTGAGAAGTGTGCACCCGTGCCGGGAGGAGGCCCCGGCCGTACACCCTGAGCTGAATGCTCTTCTGCCGCGAATGTCGTCATGCTCTGAAACGCCCCTCTCACGGGCGTCGGATGGCCTCTCCAATGTCCAGGCGTTGTCTCGTAGGGAATTGTATCAAGTGTTATTCGAGGGGGGCGTTCAGGATGATCTGATTGACGAGCTCGGTCTTACGAAGCAGGAGGATCGCTCGATATGGCCTTGGGCGCCTGGGTTGAAATGCCTCAATAATGATGAGGCATCACTCACCTGGCTGGTGATTCGTGGGGCCCTCTGGGTCGGCAAGAGACTTTGTTCAGCAGGCTTGGAGAAATATCCAAACTGCCGTCGCTGTACTGGAGAAGTCGAGACCATTGGTCACGCCTTCTTTCATTGCAAGGCGGTAGTGCCGTTGTGCAAGTTTGTTGAAGGCCTCATGGTTCGCATGCTGCAAGGAAAGTTCTTTGTCCTTGAGGCCAGTTCTGTTTGTAGCAATGTGGTGTCGCAGATGACGAAGGCTGAACATTATGTGTTCTGTTGCTTACTAGGTGTTATGAGAATCATGATTTGGACGACGCGTCAGAAGGAATTTTGTTCTTTAAGCATCAGCTTAAAGTCAAGATTAGGACGGAAAGGCGGTGGATCACCTCATCAGAATTTGGCAAAAGGTGGGTGAATCTTGCGCGTATGTGTCGAGTAAAGGGGGCTGACCTGGAGTGGCATTTTGATACCGGTTAGGCATCAGGATATTGTTTTCCTGGGTTGAACTTGGGCAACCCATCCCTGGATTTAGGCTAGAATAGGTTTTTGGTTTTGATACTTTAGTTTTTCTTTTCTATTTCTGTAAACTTAGCTAGGGTGTGTTTGCTTATTGGCCCCCTTTTTTTCTGTCCCCTTTTCTTTTCCTTTAGTTTAACTCCCCATCCTCTCCCCCGTTAGGTGGTCAGTGGTTTCAGTTCTCTGGTGGATGCGGGGCGCCTTTCGTTTCGCGTGCGTGTTTTCGTATTTGTTGTTGTGTCTGAATGAGTGCACGTCTGTGTGAGTGTTTGAGATGGATGAATGTTTTCTCTATTTTTTAAAGTCCCGCATCGATTTCGTCTACTTAACTGATTTTTCTGCCACATTTAAGGTTTGTAAGGTTGGGGGGGTATTACTAACATGATTTTGTTTATTTTCTTGTAAATAATTTTAAGTCATTTTGTATATAATCATTGGGGTTCTTTTAACTTGTTATTTTTATTCCCCTCCCTCCACAGACATTATTTGTACATATGGGGTTAATTAGGATTTTCATTGAGACAGTGAGGTATTTTGGTGGGTGTAGTAAGAAAGGTAAGTATGAATGTGTTGTTTTGGTGATAGGAATATTGTTTGGTATGTTTGGGTCAGTGGTTAATGGCTAGCTAAGTTTAAAATTAAGACAGATGATGACCGTCCTTTTCCCAACCCCTCTTTTGGCCTTGTGCCACATTTGTTGTATTTATAAATATTGTCAGTGATTCGCCTTCAGAGAGATTCCACACAGATTCACGCATGTCTACATTTTTACTAAAAGGACTTTTCGCGCGTCAACACCTGACTCAACTTTCAACCTCTTTCTGTCTCTCTCTAAATTCATTGCACATTTCTAAAAAAAGTGTTATCTACACTACTAAACAGAAATTGTAATTCAAGCATTAAGACCAAAAGTCCAGTCCAGGGTGAATAACTCTGTCAAAACAAGAACAAACAAAAATGAACAAAAATCTCGCATTACATTACTTTCAAATTTATCCCTCGATAAATTTTTCCTTAATATTACATGTGAACATTTTCTAAACAAAGGAACATTCCTGAACTGTAACTCATTGAGCTACTTATTTCACATTTCGTCAAACATCCTTATAACCAAAACACAAGCTTTTCCAAATTGTATTATAAATGTTCAGTGTTTTTTCTAATTGAATTCATGACTACCGTTGTTTCTTTGTTCAATTTTGCCTTGTGATTAATATGAAGAACATGCTTTTCACACATATCATCTCAAACAAAAAACCTTCTGATTTCACACTCATTTCATAGCAATTGAATCCCAACAATTTCATCGATTTTTTTCAATTTACATTTTACGACAAGAATTAAAATAAATATAAATTCGATTTCAAAAATAAAACTCTCATGGAAATAATTCCGGATCTTTATTCGACATTTTCCTTTTATGTATTTACATAAAAATGATTCTTGGTGAGATTAAATTCGATTTTATTCAGACATTACAAATTTCAAGTTTTTTTGTTTTAGTTTTTTTTTTCAAATTATTAAACGTCGAGAATTATTATTTCAAAGGAAAAAGGGGGAAAAAAGAGAATTTGCCCCTCTCTCATCGTTACATGTTTTCTCTCTTGCTTCTCTCCCCCTCACTTTCTCTAATGTATAACAAGTAAAGAAACTCTCATATTCACCGACGTGATTATTCTCGTCCAATGAAATGCCTTGTATTCCGGTGACGTCACACGTACGTCCGCCGATCTTTGCAGTTTGTTTACGACACTTCGTCGATGTCGTGGTTTTCTTTTTCCTAAATCAAAATCAAGTGTAAGTAAGATTTTTCCTATCGTTTACCAAATCATTCAACCTTCTGAAATGTTTCCATGAGTAGAACAAGATCTTTTCTTCCTCTTTTGTTTTTTTTAAAAATCATTTCACCCCAAGCAAGACATTACGACGGAAGGGGCTTAGTAAGTATGGAAGGAAACAAGAGAAACAAATCTATTTTGTTTGATTTCTTCATTTCTATTTACTGGCCTCGTTGAAAAGTTAAGACAGAAGGATTCAAAATCACAATTAGATGTCATCTCTTTATTAAGTCGATCTTTTTTTTTCTATGTTATGAAACATTTTTAATTTCTAAATTTTTTTTTTTATAGAAAAATACTCGTCTCTTTTTTTAGTCTTTTTGTTTTCTTCAGCTTCTTGATTTCTTATTGAATAAAAAGAAAACAGACGATAAGTTTGCCTCCAGATTTCCTATCTGCTTCCGAAATACTTGTAAAAAGTAAAAATACAGTGTAACCCGGATATAAGAGAAACCCGGATATAAGAGATTTTCTCTGGTCCCAAATTAGAGCCTGTGTTAATAGACCAAACCAGGATATAAGAGGCTTCTTCCGGACAACTCTCTTATATCCGGGTTACACTGTACTTCCAAAACTGGGTTTCTCTGTCTGTCTATCTATCTATCTCGGTCCTTTTAAAATTTCGTATCTATCTATCTGTCTCTATCTCGGTCCTTTTAAAATTTCGTATCTATCTATCTGTCTCTATCTCGGTCCTTTTAAAATTTCGTATCTATCTATCTGTCTCTATCTCGGTCCTTTTAAAATTTCGTATCTATCTATCTGTCTCTATCTCGGTCCTTTTAAAATTTCGTATCTATCTATCTGTCTCTATCTCGGTCCTTTTAAAATTTCGTATCTATCTATCTGTCTATCTATCTCGGTCCTTTTAAAATTTCATATCTATCTATCTGTCTGTCTGTCGGTCGGTCATTCTATCTGTTAAGTTTATTTTTTTAAAAAAGAAAAAATTTTCCTCTCACTCTTTCATGAAGAGAAATCTTTTAGTTAAAAACTTAAAATAAAACAATTTATATCTGTCAGTCAATTTATCCTTTTATTTCAAAGAAAAGGACCCCCCGTCTCTTAAATGATTCTTTAATTGGTTAAAAAATAAAAAAAAAATACTTCAATCAAAAATGTTTGAGGTAATGTCTAATAATTTATAAGGCACCAAACAAAGACAAGACGACACAAGCCGATTTAAAAAAAAAAAAATGCAGACGATAAGTTTATTAACTCACAAAAAATGAAGAATTACACAAATTACGTGCTTTGTGTGCCAATAACATGTAATATTCAAATAAACACTACAAATAAAATATGTCTCTTTTACAATAGACATCACTATGCTACATAAGGTGCCCCCAGAAAAGATAAACAACATGAAAATAGATATAGAAAGTGGAGGGGGAGTACTTTTCTGAATTATTTTTTTTAAAGAATAGGTACAACAATATTCAAAACAAAGTTTATGGTAACAGTGAAGAACAGAATAATCACGCACCAGTCAAAGAATTGTTCTTTATGTGGGAGCGACTTTGATGTTCCTTTCAAATTCTTGTCTGGTGATTGTCAAATTTCTTCCGTCTTGTTTTTTTCTATAGTGGGTTATTTTGGGGCTTTGTTAGGATTAGCCCACAAAGGGATGTCTGAATGAGTTAAATAAAACATGATAAATTACATCTTAGGTACCTCTTTTACAATAAAAATAAAATATGCCTATAGGTACCTCCATGAGATCGCTAAAAAAAGAGCATAGCATGATGAAAGAGACGTTAAACTTGACGAAAACAAAATTTTATCGTCTAAATATTTGTTATTATTAAGAGGAAAATTAAAAAAAATTTTTCCTTCTTTATAGAACATTCCAAATTTTGATTAAAAAAACCTTGTTTCTCTTTGTATCACCGGAACTAGTAAAATAACATATACAATCTTTAGCACGTTTTTTGTGTATGACGGACATTAATTTGGAAAATCTTGCAAAAATAAAAGTAATTGTTGGATGTTAATGAAACTGTTAGAAACTATCACAGCTGTTTGAGGGTTCCTATAGCCCTACTAAGCTTAAAGACTATTCAGGTCTGCTATGGTAAGAATTTTCTCTCCCAAGTATAAATCATCACAAAAATAGCAAAAGTCATTTTGTTACAGCCTATTTTCTCTGAAAAAAAGGATTTTCCTACTTTTATAGTGGTAAAACAAGGAAAACATTGAAAAATGACAGTTATGTCATCATCTGAATAAAATATCAAAGAAACTTTTGATCTGAACGCCATGAAACTAGGTATTTTCTGAAAGCAAACAGTATGTTCTTTCATTTCAAAATAAAATTGGCTAGTGTAATTGAGTCAAAAATAATTTTCGGGGAGTAAAATGTGGAAAAATAGTGAAAAATTTGCATTTTTTCTAGTTCTAAACAAAAATTTTCTCCAATAATGGGAAATTAACCTTTTTTTTTTTTTTTTGAAAATCAGAAAGCATAAATCATAATCAAACAATTTCAGCCATTAAATTGAGAGTTTGAAGCAAAACAAAATTCTCAGGGGATCGAAATAAGGCAAAATCTTCAAAAATTTCAATATTTCAGTCCATTATCTGGTGAAATGTCAATCATAATTCCATGAAAGTAGGTATTTTCTGAAAACAAACAGTATGTTCTTTCATTTAAAAGTAAAATTAGCTAGTGTAATTGAGTGAAAAAAAAATTTTCAGGTGGTAAAATGTGAAAAAAATAGTGAAATTTTTGCATTTTTTTCTAGTTCGAAACAAAAATTGTCCACAATAATGAGAAATTAACCTTTTTTTTTGAAAACCAGAAAGCATAACTCATAATCAAATCACAACTGGAAACTGTCAACTGAATGCACCTTTCTAAAGTTTTTTCTTTCAAGACTGTGTGGGACACAAATCATTTTGAGATTGTGTGACAAAACACAAACACTGTGACCAAAAAGGTGCTTAACAGCACAAGGCATCAAAGGAAGAAATGCAGACAAGTCAAGAATTTTTGATTTTTAGAAAAAACAAACTTTTTTTTTTCAAATTGAATGTTTTTATGACAAATATTATTTTTAGATTTTACAAGAAAAGTCGCTGAAAAGTCCTACACTTCGATGAATTCTGGCCAAACGAGGAAGATGAAAAATAAAATCATGGAGTTTTGCATTGATTGGTTCTGAGGGGAAATACATCGGAAATTTTTCTCCCATTTTCTTGCAACAAAATTCCAGATCATCCAGTTGATGATCACTCAAAAATATTTGCAGTACCATGATCTAATGGGCTTTTGAATACACTTCAAAAAGTTCTGTCAAATGTTGGTCGACATCAGAATACTGAGGGGACAAGACACTGCAAAGTTTTGTGAAGTTGTAAGTGCCAGCCTTATCCTTGGACAAAATAACTTTGCAGTGATTGCCAACAAAAAGGCCACCGTGGTATGCCTGTCTTTTTATGTCCATTTCCTGTAAGGTTTGATCAATTTTTTTTCTGTTGGCCCCACAGTGTTTTTCAGTTCCTGTCCAATGGACGAAATGGTGTCAGAGAGCTGTTTTAAATGAGAATAAGCTGACTGTACAATTTTTTGATGTTTCTGGCAACTATTTTCAGCTGCAAATTTGACAGGAAGTTCCCGACATTTGAGACAAGTGTATTCAACCTCAGACATGGCACTTGTGTCTTCATCCGAAAGACCCTCACACATCATGTGTTGCCACTGAGCACATGAGTCACACATAATCCAGTCATCTCTGTATGAATCAGTGTCATATTTTGTGACAAGGCAGATTTCTGCTCCACACGATTGAAGAATCGCTGAACTTTTTTTAGGGCGCCGACCTCTTTTCCCACTCATTGCATTTTTGGCTAGTTGTTCTAGTGTCGCCGACGCCCTGCTTTTATGCTTCTCCACGATTTCAAGACGACTGAGAACATTTTGGATGTCCAGAAGACGCTTGCAGTACCCCTCATGTTCATTCGGGACCACCTGCTTTTCTGCAAGCACATCCCTTTGTCTCTGTTTAAGTTCCAAAATTTTCCTCTCAACTTCTGTGGTAATTCCCAGAGTTGGATCAATGGTCCAGGCATATTTTTCCAAAATCCTAAAAAACTTTGTAACTACCCCGAGAGTCACATACAAAGTGGGAAGAACAACATTGTCCAAGGACTTTATAGGGTACACAGCACAGCCAATGACTGATAAATGATCTTTTCCTTTTTTCTTGAGCTTCCCGGCTTGCCGATTATCAACAGCATTTTCAGCATAATTCAACACATAGTCATTAATATGGCACAAGGGAATATAACAGGACTCAGGCGTGTGCGGACTCCTAGGGTGGTTTCGGAGATGATCCAAACTAACCTGGTCATAAATAGAAGGGAAAGATGCAGATGCACCTTGATGTCCCAGAGTTGCATAGAGGAATTTGTAATCACCTCCGAAAAGAACAGTGACAGGAAGTCCGCATATTTTGAAACTTGAGTCCTGCATGCGTTGAAAATCGTCCCCAAAATTCGACATGGCCCTCATTTGGTTTTCATGTGCATCCTCAGTTGCATACAAAGAATATATTTTGCATGAAAATGCTGACCCACTAATTTTTGGAGAACAGACAGAGAAATGAAATTTCATGCTCTTGTCTCCTTTGTCACCCGAAAAAAGGATAAAAACTTTGTCTGCTTGACCGAAACAGTCACTGTCTTTTTGTGGCATGCTCTGAATTGTTTGGGTCATATATCCAAGCAGATTCTTCACCTGGGACACTGGCACCTCGACAAGTTTTCTTTGATCATCACCCTTATTTTTTGTGTCCATTAGTACAATTTTGGTTCCAAGTTCACTTTCAGGGCAAACAAGGGTTTTCTCATGAGAACGCATAGATAATTCTGAAGGAAAAATTTTAATTCCATAGGCTGCCAGTGTGGTTTTCAGACGTCTCAAAGTTGCCGAAGGAAAATCAAGACAAAGTCTAAGGTTTACCGCCCAAGCAACTGTTAAATGCGGCCAGATTTTAGATTTGAGGCATTGAGCTACAGAATTTTGAAAAACATCATTTTTGTGGTGTTGAATGTGGTGTCCAAAAAGCCAACTAATTTCATGCAAATAAGTTTCTTCGTCAGTGTCTTTTTCATCGACGCCGGAAATTAATGCTGAGACAATATCCAAAATCTTAGCTTGGAGATGCAAATTCTTAGATGTTATCTTAGAATTAGTTTTCCGTGCAACAGGTATAGAAATAAACATTCTGTCCTTGTGGCTTTCATCCCAAAAAATAGATCTGGAATAGCCATCCACTGGGGAAAACTGATTATTTGGTATCAAAACTAAATTGCTGGTTTGGACCTTCTTGGACTCAAATCTATTAACCATTATTGTATTCAAGTCTTCAATGTCTTCCACATCACCAAAGTTTTTTGAGGCAGAAATTTTCTCAATTGAATCCTGGAGCATTTTCGATTTTTTCTGAAGGGCCCGAGTTGTCCGTTGTTTTTCAGATAATTGAGCGGAATATTTTCTCTTGAGGCTCTCATTTTCAGCTTTAAGATCGGCAATCACCTTCTCACAATCAGAAAGAGACTGCTGTAAAGAAAGATTTCGGCTCTTTAAAAAAATTTTTGCCAGGGCTTTTATAATTTGACTGGCCTGGTCTCGGTGGAGTGGACGTGGAAACTGAAGAAAAATCGGCCATGCTTTCAGCTGAGGATGAAATAGAAGTAGAAAGCAATGCATTATCACCACTTTCGGGACCACTAACTGAAAAAACTTCGACAGAAGAAGAACCTGTAAAAGATGGGAAAACCTTTAAAATATTAAACTTCTCACCAGAGAAGACCATCTTCTAAGCAGCAGTCTTGGCACATTTCCTGAATGCAACAACAAATGATTTGAGCCCGTTGAAATTGGCCTCGACTGTGTCAGGAACCCTGTACAAACGACACAAAACAGCTACAAGAGATTCCTCATCCGAAAATTTTTACCGTAATGACCATACAATTTCGTTGGTAATTAATGCCGCATTGGCTACAGAGGTTATGGAAAAATCATCAAAATAACCATGGGGCAAGTCCAAGGAAGCAATAATATCCTCTATGGTTAACATAGTAGCAAAATATGCACCCCGTCTTATTTCAGCAACAACCGTACGTAAAATGCGATAAAGTAGGTTTGTAATTTTCAAATATATGTAGGGGTTAAAAGAAATTTGATACAAGTCCCCCCCCCCCACCTGTCCCCAAATAGCAGGTCAGTGATAAGGAAGGGTTCATCAAAAGCCAAATTGTCTTTGGACAAAGCAATAAAAAACAATAAACTGTCATCAATTAGCTGGTTGAGATAAACCCCATCCACTTAACAATGTGATGGCCATTTTTAGGGCTTGCCGTGGCTCATGTGTTTCATCACTATGTGAGAAAGTCCAGATTGTTTGGTATTAGTTAAAGGTGTGAAAAAAAGTGGCCCCTTGAGACCCCGCTTGATCTGGAGGATTAACACGTGCGATGAGAAAGTCCAGACTTCTTTTGTTTTGATTTTTCATGTCTGTTGGTGCGTGCACATGTGTGTGTTGAACTGTTAGTGAAAAAAAATTAAATAAGTGAACCATTGTTTTTATCTTATAATAGACCTGTTTTTTTTTTTATACCTATCATTCTTTCTAAAATAGCTGGATAAAGATAAACAAAAGCAAGTTATCTTTTTCTTTTAATATCGTAAAAAGTTTTTAAAGTTTTCCTGATTTAGAAAAGAAAAAGTAACGTTTTTGGGGGGTTTTTTTTGCTTTTTTTTTAAAAACATATCCCCAGTTTTATTTTAAAAAATTAAATAAAAAAATAAATAATTCATCTGCACTTTTATTTTGAGGGTCACCGGCCCGGGTGACAAAAACACTAGCAGACGATACTGTTTTTTTTCGCTATATACCTTTCGTATTTCCCATCGCCGGGTCATATAGTAGTTCATTTTATTCAATTATATTTACACCAACGTAAAGACAAAGGATTGAAGTGAAAAAAAATTATTTCTGAAATAAGAAAAAGTGATTTTTCATACAAAATTGGCCATCATTTTTTAATGCTAACCCCCGAGTGACATTTTTCACAGCCAAATCGAAGAATTATTATCAGTTAATAATTCCATGTGTAAAAATTAGCCATCTGTATCCTATAACGTTGCCCAAAATGGTCCAGAAGTTTTACTGATTGATCGAAAACCTGTTGCACATAATTGTGTTTTTCACGGTCAGTTTCCATTATTTCATCTTGATGTTGTCATTTTCAGACATCCAAGTCATCAAGGATTCAGGAAAACAGTTTGGCACAAGGTTTGCTTTGAGAACTTTGCATTCTATGAGGTGTTTGAAATGTTACTGACAAATGGGATTTTTCGCCGAATATTTCGTTTATGCGTCATATTGGATTTTCCTATATGACAAAAACAAGCGTTTTAAACAACCGTGATTCACAGATGATTGAAATTATTATAAATGTTTTTTTTATTAAAGTCATGGCAGAAATAATTTTTTCATATTTATTAAAGCATAGCTAATTTGATGAAAACTCTAGAAATTCAATCGAATGCAGTTTAGTGATTACAATAGTTAAAAGCACAAGGCTTTGAGGAATGCAAATCATGTTTTTTTATTTTAGTTGGACCCCACGTACCTGAAAATCAGCTCTGAATTGTAACATTGAAAACTCAATAAAAAAAAAAGATATTATTTAATTTCAAATGCTTTTATTTGTTTTTAGTTGTTTTTATGAATATGAACAATATTTTCTGAAAGCAAAAACTTTTTTCAATGAAAAATGAATTTTTAATACAATTATTTGATATTTCTTTAATTATAATAGATTTTTACATTTAAGTTGTTAAAATATTATAAAATTAGTTAAAAGCCACAACCAGTTTCGTAAATGTCCTTATGAGATCTTTTTTTACCACATTGTAAATTTTATCGTTTTGACTAATCAGAAAACCCACAGTAATTAAGAAATGTAATTTTGTGTTTATAATCGGGCTGTAATTATAAAGTATGGAATACCAATGAGAATACAATTAAGTTGCATTATTTGAGTTAATCATTGTTCTCTGCTGTTAAGGCCTTTACTTTTGCTAAACACGTGTGGAGAAGTTAATTTGATTTTTCAATTTCAACTGAGAAGGGTACCTACAAGTATCAGTATCATCTTATGAAATTTATATGATCTTACTTTTATATTAATCTCAGTTATGACATTTTTCCATAAATGAAATATCAAAATTAATAATTAAATGAATGGAAATACAAATAACTGTAAAATGTAATAAATGTACATAAAATTATAGTATTTTATGTACACTTCTGATAAAATTTCATAAGAAAGGTACCTATAAATTAATTAGATGCCTTTCTTATGAAATTTAATCTCATTCATAACAATCTTGTTTTAATTTCTTTATAATATATTTTCCATAAAGCATCGTAAACGTAAAGGTGAAAGCTAAGTACAAAAAAGAATTAGAGCACTGAAAGTTTTCCTTAAAAATAACGAGGTAAATAATTTGTTCACTTAAATCTGAATAATTTCACTTCTCTCCTTCCGTAGAACAAATTACCCTCACATAATCTGTCAATACGTCATTCATCACCTGTCAAGTGACGCGAAAGGTTATGACCTGCTTTATATAATTTTCAAACTACACCTTTTCAGCACAGAAACTAAATAATGCTGGTTTCAAAATATTTTAAATAATCATTATAATTTCTGATTTTCTTAAAATAAGTTTTTAAAAAATTATAATTGATTTTTAAAAGAATTTCAAACTGAGAGTTTCATTTTTTTTTATGAAATGAAAAAAAAAAGGTTGACATGATTGTTTATCTGTTAATTTTGCTGGCTCAAAAAAAGAAGATTTTTTCACGAATATTTTGGACATGCTAGGAACGATTAAAAAATGTGAAAAAAATACCCCCAAAATACTTTGATCTTTCCTCTTAATAATGACATATATTTAGACGACAAAATTTTGTTTTCGTCAAGTTTCTTTTCCATCATGTTATACTTTTTTAGTGATCTCATGGAGGTACCTAAATAAAAATCACTATACTACATAAGATCCCCCAGGAAAGGTAAACATGAAAATAAATTTACATTATTCGGATTATGGCCCTCATCTGCCATTGTACGCTTTGGCCTTCTTCAGGTGGCTGGAATGTTGAACTGAACCCTTTTATTTCACTCACTGAGGTAGACTGTTTTAGTTCCACATGCCATGTTTAATGGATGTCAGTTATCAGTTATCTCCTGTCAATATCCCTCTCCAAGTTCTCCACTGCCTTAACTGGGTATTGAACTCATACTCTTTGGGTCCTGTCACTGGATCTAACCAACGCCTTTATCCACTGTGCCATGTGTCCTTGAGGCCGAAACGTTGTAATAAATATGGCGACAAAGATGAGGACAATAGTCCGAATAACGTAAATAGTGTACATAATACCTCATCTCAGAAATATAGACAGATAATGAAAATAAATATAGAAGGGGGGGGGGAGTACTTCTCTGAATTATTTTTTTTAAAGAATAGGTATAATGTTCAAAGCAAAGTTTATGGTAACAGCGACGAACAGAATAATCACGTACCAGTCAAAGTAGTGTTCTTTATGTGGGAGCGACTTTCATGTTCCTTTCAAATTCTTGTCTGGTGATTGTCAAATTTCTTCCGTCTTGTTTTTTTCTATAGTGGGTTATTCCGGGGCCTTGTTAGGATTAGCCAACAAACGGATATCTGAATGAGTAAATAAAACACGATAAATTACATCTTAAGAATAATCAATTAGTATAACAACAATTTATATAAACATTAGTTTTGTATGGTACAAAAACAATAGTAATATTCATAGGTGGCACAAGATTGGTATTTAAATAAGATTAAATAAAATGTTGATTTTTTTTATTATATTTCAATGAATACAAGAACTTCCTTATTGCGATCATTCAAGCAATGAGGCAACTTTCAAGCCAAGCTACTGGGTCCTTATTTAACCAAGAAGAACCAGAAGTCCAAAATTTAAAGTTTTCTCTAAACTTTTCCAGAGACAATCTCTGAGTAATTAAATCGGCAGGGTTTTCTGACGATGGCACATATTTGAACTTTACTTCCAATCCATGTTGAGAATCCAACTCTTTTATAGCTTTTTTAATGCCTTTTAATCTATTCTTGACAAACTGATTTTTGGTTCTTATCTGCCATTATCTAACACTATCTAAGCATCAACAGAAATAATCATGTCTTTCATACAAACATTCGATAAAGGTTTCAAGATATTCTTAATGCATTTCACAGTTAAGTACATTGATAACAACTCAAGTGAATTCTTGGCGCTATCTTAGCCTTGGCAAAAATTAATTCTGGTTTTGCTTTTATTCACCAAGATAGGCTCCAGGTTTGTTCTTCAGAATTTCGAGGGAAACCTTTTGATTTATTCCGAGTGAAAACTAAACGCAGTTGTTTTCCCACAAATCGTAATGATCCAAAATATTTTTGATATTCAAAAGTTTAAGCAAGAGCCCAACAGTGCGTCTGTTTTCTCTCAGAAAAGCAGACGATACGCACTAAAGACAGCTTAAATTTCTTATACTATCAGTCAGTTTCTCTGTTTATTTAAAAAAGAAAAAAATTCCCCCTCTTTAAATTAGTATATGTGTTTACCCATTTTTTCCTAAAAATCTGTCTGTTTGTTCCCCCAATTCTTTAATTTATATCAATCTGGCTATCAGTTGGTTGATCTGTCTGTTTATATACAAGGTAACCAAAAAACTTGTCCGTTTTTAAAGGAAAAAAAGAAAACGCTTCACAGTATGTGTAACTTATATTTAGTCTTTGAAGTAATCGGCATCCAGCACCTTCTGCCAACGTGTCTCCAGCTGTTCAATGCCCTTGCGGTAGAAGTTGGGGGGTTTTGATGCAAAGAAGTCTGTGAGGGCTTTGCGCAAGTCTGCTTCATTGGTGAAGGATTTCCCACGAAGATGATTATCCAGGGAGTGGAAGAGGTGGTAATCGGACGGCACAAGGTCAGGTGAATAAGGTGGATGGCACAAAGTCTCCCACCCAAGTTGCTGTATGGTATCCCTGACATTGTCATGGAGGAAAAGCACACCTTTGCGATTCACCAGTGCTGGCTCCTGGCACAAAAACCTGTTGCACACATTTCAATTGCTGCGAGTATAGGTCTCCAGTGACCGTTTGGCCCGTTGGTAGCGGTTCATAATGAACCACTTGACGACCTGTCCACCAGACACAAAGCATAATCTTGCATGGGTGCATAGGCGGTCTTGCGGTGTGAGGGACAGCATCCTGAGGAGACAACCAATGTCTGGAACGCTTGGGAGTTTCGTACAGAACCCACTTTTCATCACTGGTAAGCACTTGATTGAATAAGGATGCCGTACAGTGGTGAGAAAGCAGCGATAAGCAGGCTGCCACCCGTTGTCCCTTGTGGACCTCCAACAGCGTTTGCAGAACCCACTTGCTCAGTTTGTACATCTTACCTAGGCAGTGCAGGTGAAGTCTAACCGTTTCATCGGAAACGTTGAACTGTCTTGCAAGTTCACCACACGTTAGACTACTGTCCTCTTCAATGGCTGCCTTCAGGACTCCGTCATTCAAGACCTGTGGTCGTCCACTGTGAGGCTCATCATGGAGAGACAAATCTCACGACTTGAATCTTCGAAACCAACGCCTTGCAGTACGTTCATCCTCAGCACTATCCCCAAACGCTTGACATATGCGGCGACTTGATGCAGCTGCTGATAAGCTCACTTTGAAGTCGTAAAGCAAACAGCCCCGAACGAGATCTCTAGACACTTCCATCCTTCTCACAGCTGTCCAGCTTATAACTGATGGCCGGGCATGGTGCACGTGTTTTTTATAACATCTGATATTCTTACTTCTGGCTGTCCGAATTTGAAAACAATTGCTACACGCATTTCGTATATATTTCAACTTCATTCAATGACTAATCAAAAAACGGACAGAACTTTTTTGGTTAGCTTGTAAAAGAAAAGAAAAAAATCCTCTCCTTTCTCTCTCAGACAATTAATTTATATCGGTCGATCTATCAGTTCATCTCTTCATTTCTATTTACTGATATGTTTGTTTCTCCTTTCTTTAATTAGTTTATAAAGTTCTGACTTTCTATTTATCCATCCATCTATCTATCTGTCAAATAGTTTGTCTATCAGTCTCTCTCTCTCATCTAAAATCTATTTTGACACAATTTTTATGGATTATTTTTAGAATTAAAACATTTCTTTGAAATAAAATAAAACATCAATAAAGATGTTTCTATCCGTTTGTTCTTTATTTAAAAGATTGTCTATCTTCCTTGATTCATTGGCCTTGTGCCATACTAAGCAAAAGATTGCTGAAGAATACCAAAAAAAAACGTTAAAGCACAAATTTTAAGTAACTGCAAATTGTTCGAGATGTTTGAAAAGAAATTTAAAACTGAAAATCTGAAAATAGATGAATAATTCAGTCCAAAAAAGGGATGTTAAAAGTGATTGGGAAGCCAGCAAATTGGAAACTCTCTCTGTCTTTATGTCTTTCTCTCCTTTTCCACATTGATAACCACTCTCTCTGTAGTTCCTTTCAATTCCTCTCTCTCTCTCTAATTTCTTTTCTCTTTCTCTCTCTGTTTCTCTCTCTCTCTCTCTCTCATATTTTACTTACTCCCTTTCACTTTTCCCAGATTGTTTTGTAAGTTAATTTTTTTTCTCTTTTTCCTTTTCTTTTTTTTTCTGCTTTTAATCTTTTTGTGGTTTTGAATTTTGACTTCTTTTTTAATTCAATTACAAATTTTAGAAAATGATTTTTTTTCTTTTAATTTTCAGATTCATTTTTGCTAGGTACCTCCACGAAATTGCTAAAAAAAATCAGCTTACTGAGATGAAAACCTGCTCCAAACGTAATGAAAACAAAGTTTTATCAGCAACATCTTTTTTATTATTAAGGGGAAGGATCAAAGTATTTTTTTTGAATATTTAATTAAATTTTTTCCTCCTTTTTAGAAGAAGGAAAAAAAAAATTATTAAATTTTGATTTAAAAAACAAAAATGTTTTTCTTGCATCAGCTGTTATACTTTTAGCATAGCAAATTTTTACGGTGACAGACACATTAATTTAGAAATTCTTGCAAAAATCAAATAATTGTCAGATTTTAATGAAATTATCAGGACTTATTCACAAATGAATGAACTTGTTTTTATTAGAAAATCTTGGTAAATATATATATATATATATATATTTTACACGTGTTTCAGCCACTTACATAATATTATGAAAACTTAAATTAATTGAGATAATTTTAAGAGATTATATTATTTAAAAGCAGAATTCTTCAAAGAATTTAAATCACCAAATTTTTTTGCAAAATCAGATCCTGTCTCACCGAAAGACTGTTCTGAATTGAAAAATAAAAAACAAGAAAAATAAGATATTATTTAATCAAAGAAGCTTTTAATTGCTTTTATCTCTAATGATGAATGCGAATGTGTGTGTCAATGTGTCACACTTTTCAACTTTGCTCCTAGACAGTGTAGCCAAATATATCATACCATTTTGGAATTAAGCAGACTTTGAGAGCAAATTAAAAACATTCTGAGTCAGATACAGACCTGCAATCTTGAAATTTTGGATTCCCAAGTTTTCATTACCCGCATACATCAAATTGTCTTTAAATTAAGTGGCAGCAGAAGAATTATCATTGAACTGTAGTTTATTGTTGCCTTTAACATACGGTAGCAATATGCCTCGCAAAAAGAAACCTCCGCCAACAGAAGAGGAACTTGCAATCAAAAGAGCCAAGGCTGCAGCAAGGAAAAGAAAGTCCCGTGCAAGTGAAACCCCAAGCCAAGCGGCATTCAGGAGAGCTTGTAATGCTAGGAATATGCAAAGACTTAGAGACTCTGAAACTCCTGAACAGGCTGCATACAGGAGAGCTTCCAATGCTCTTTCCAAGAGGATAGGAAGAGCATTAGAAACACCCGAAAAAGCAGCAGCCAGGAGAGCTTCCAATGCTAGGAATATGCAAAAACTTAGAGACTGTGAAACTCCTGAACAAGCTGCATGTAGGAGAGCATCAAATGCTCTTTCCAAGAGGATAGGAAGAGCATTAGAAACACCCGAAAAAGCAGCAGCCAGGAGAGCTTCCAATGCTAAGAATATGCAAAGACTTAGAGACTCTGAAACTCCTGAACAAGCTGCATGCAGGAGCACATCAAATGCATTTACCAAGAGGATAGAAAGTGCATTAAAAACACATCTAGGAGAGCTTTCAATGTAGCCAACTTGAGAAGAGGAAGGAATCCAGAATCACTAGAGCAATCGGAAACCCGGAGAGCCTCCAATGTTGCACAGCAAAGAGGATCCAGCCAGAATACAGTCCAATTTGAGGAACTTGCTTTTCAATATACAGCCAGTCAAGAGCCCTCCACAAAAATCTAGCTTAATTACCGCCCGATAGTGCGGCTTTTAAGCTTGTGAATAATATATATTAAAGACAATATTGTCTGAAGAAAATAAATTTTCTCGACTTAAAATAAATTTTTACAAGATTTGTTTTCATTTTTGTGCAATTTTAAATTCAATAATTTATAAAGTTTGTAAATCTTTTAAAATTCATTTTCAATGAGATAATTCTTCAGAAATATTGTTATTAAGTAAAACTATATTTACTAATCATATATTGTAAAGCTCATTACAATCTGACGACCCCAAGTATGATAAGTGTGATCAAGTGCATAATTTCTGAGGTATGAATGTATAAATGAATAAATCTAGCATTAAAAGGTCATGTGTTTTAAGGGTTGCCCTGAGACCATGGAAAGAGAAGGCCAGTTCTGTGGAAGGGAGAAAACATGGGACGTCACTATCTTGAGTCCTTCCTTGCTTTTCAGAAGAAAGGTTGTTAGTCATGTACTGCTGAACCTACACGTGTTTTAAATTATTTATTTTTCTTTTAAATATTGAATCAATTTAATAAAAACTAATGCTTTATAGATGTGTTGTACCTGATTGCAAAGGAAATTACAAAAATGCGCCAAACGTCCATGTTTCCTTTCCTGAAAAATAAAACATTATCTGATATTTGGACATCTTCAATCAAGAGAATGGATTTTACACCTGATAAATTTAGCAAGGTGAGTATTTTTTGTATTAAAAAGCAAGTAAATTGAATTGAAACTTAATTAAATTATTTTAATTGTTATTCACAATACATTAAGACAATGTTATAACAGATCTAGTGAAGTTTTTAAAAGCTAATAAACTCATTTTTTCTAAGTAAACTTTAAATAAATTTTCATTATAAATTCAATAAAGAAATGTTTTTATTGACATAAAAAATAATTCTAACAATTTATGTTATACATTTATTTAATGTGTTCTTAAAAAGAGTTTTTTGTTTTAATTTAATTTAAAAAATGTATAAACGTTAAAAATTATGTTTTTTATATAGCATCATTTTATTCATTTTAAGAATACACCTAATATTTTGGTATTGCATATTGTAAGAATATTTCAAAATAACTTGTCACATATAATTTTTTGTTGAATTAATAAATTATGTTCCTTAGAAATCTCAGAACACTTCATGAAAGTAGATTTTGCTGACTACCTTAGATTTTACCAAGAATTTAAAATAGGTTTGGTTTTAAAAATCTTTTTAGGTCTGTGAATGACATTTTTGACCTGAAGACATAAGGAGAGAATAATCAGCCTTTGACAAAACAAACAGGAACCACATCTTCATGATGGTGCTATCCCTAGAATTCTACCAAACTCTTCTTCATATTTATCTTCAATGACCATCTCTTGAGAGTCACCAGCTTCTCAGTGAATTTGACGGGAGAATTCTTCTGCTCTTAAAAGTGCTTTAAATCAAAGTATTACTGATGACTTAGCATACAAACAGCAGAATACATTTCATAATGTTAATTAATGATCTAAAAGGGAAATTAAATTTTCTTCATAGAACTGAGCATCTACTGTTTTAAAATTTATTGTATGTATAAATTTTATTTTTTGTATAATAAAAGAAAATAAAAGATTTCGGGACGCCCTTTCATGTGTTTACGTACGAGTAGACACCAGTATTTGTTTCAACTGATGAGCTTATTTGTTTGCCTCTATTATTTTGTCGTTTATAAATAGACAAAATAAGTCACTTTCAAAATGGCTATCACGTACACCCATGGGGCCCAGTAGCTTTCATAAAATTAGCCATGGATGATGTTATCTCCTGACCACTTCATCATTAATACCCTTCAAAATCATTATGAGAGTTCAAATCAAAGAAAAACTCCTGAATAAAGGCTTTGTTGGATGTTGATGCTGCCATTTTGGTTTACTAAAAATTGCGACAAAATTTAACGTGGGTTTATTAATTGATGGCACATGTGTAAAGTGTCAGACATTTCAAAATGGCATTGTCAGAAATGGAAGTTTAGCCTTGTTCCAAAGCAGTAGTGGGTTACTTTCAGCTGAAAATAGTGGAAATAGCCATTGACAAGTCTTTATCTTTAAGCACAACCCTCGAGGGGACAGAATCAGCACCACCGACAGAGTACATTATTTACATTATTCGGACTATTGTCCTCATCTTTGTCGCCATATTTATTACAACGTTTCGGCCGTTGTATGCTCCGGCCTTCTTCCTGTGGTTGGAATGTCAAACTGCACCCTTTATTTCGCTCACTGGAGTAGACTGTTCTAGTTCCACGTGCCATGTCTAATGGATGTCAGTTATCAGTTATCTCCTGTTAATTCCCCTCTCCAAGTTCTCCACTGCCTTAACCGGGTATTAAACTCACACTCTTTCAGTCCTCTCACTGGATTTAACCAACATCTTTATCCACTGTGCCATGTGTCCTTGATGGCTGAAACATTGTAATAAATATGGCGACCAAGATGAGGACAATAATCCGAATAATGTAAATAGTGTACATAATACCTCATCTCAGGAATATAGACAGATACCTACAGAGTAGTCTGAAAGTTTCAGCAACCCATCCCTAACAGCCATCTGAAATGGAAAATTATATTATGTAGAGGTGACAAGTCTTTCGGACTACCCTGTAGATAGTCCGTGTTGAGAGAATGCGCCTGGAGCAGGAAATAGTGAGAATTTAATGGTGACAATTTTTGACTCCAGCTAGAAAAAAAAAAGTTTGTAAGTAGAAACCATTTTGACTTGTTTAAAACAAGACCTACAAGTTGTCAAATTTATTTTATTGAACTCTAAGGTAGGAAGTATTTGCTAAAGATATTTCTGCTAAAAATATTTTTTGAAACAAGCAGAGGGGGGTTTATATTTAAATTGCTTAATTATCAATAATAATAATAGTGTTTTTTACTGTTTTTCTTTCTATTACCTTGTAAAAAATAAGTGGTTGTAGGAGAAAAATTGAAAAACAGGAAAAAGCTGGTAAACATTGCCTTTTTTTAGGGGAATAACTTATTTGAAACAAATTAATGTTGAGCATTAAGATAAAACAACTTTTTCTTTGTTTTGAATTAAATAAATGATTTATAATGTTTTTAGGAGGAAAAATAGTACCTGATGAAGTATCTTGGGTTCAGTTGAAGCCACCTAATTTAACAGAATAATAATAATAATAATAATGGGTTGTTACACGCATCCCTATAGCTGCATTGACATAAATGAACTGAAATCAAGATTTCAAGTTAAAATTAATGTTGTCAAATAAATAAACAGAAATAAAAAAACAAAAACAACAGAACACCTAGAGTCAAAATTTGACTTGGATTTACTGAAAATATAGTGCTACATATGAAATGCTAGCAAGAATGGTGTGGTCAACGTCTTTTAAGGGTGCATGAAGCTCCAAGTTACATTGCCATATAGATAAAAAAAAAAAAAGGTAGCTTGGTTTCAAATAAAATAATGGTCATCAACAGATAGGAATATAATCTTGCAGAATGTTTTGTAGTGGTTCATAAATTTCTGTACAGACGGCCATATCTCATTGGCTCGTTCTACTAATGGCAAATCTTCTATCCACCTGGGAGCACAAAACTTGAGGGGGAATTTTGAGGGTTTTGTGATTTCGCTGGAAGCTGGTGTATCATGAAAAAATCTGCCATAGGGCTCTTAGGTTATCATCAGTCTTCCATAAAGTGAGATAACTGGGATATACGGAAGAGGCATGGCTCGTGGAACTAGAACAATCTACCCAGGTGGACAAAATAAAGGGTTCAGTTCAAAATTCTAATCACCTGAAAAATGTAGCATACAACAACCAAAATGAATAAAAATGAAGACAACAGTCTGAGCAATGTAAATAAATTAAATGCTAACTTAAAAAGATTGTAGAGGGGAAATTATTAAGAATTAACAATACTTGAATGAATAAAAAATTTGCATTGACTTTCATTTTTGGGTTATGCATTAATTGAAACAAAAAAATACTGAATTGAAATAGGTCCATTTTTTCAGTGAAAAAAACAGCATAGCATGAAAAAAGGCCCAAACTTAATAACAAAGTTTTATCGTCAAAAGGTTTCTTATTAAAAAGAAAGATCAAAGTATTTAAAAAGAAAAATTTTTTTGCTTCTTTCTTATTTGAAACAAATAAATAAATACAAATTTTGTAACAAAGAAAAACAAAATTTAATTGAACTAAGACAACAAATACAGAAATTCAAATTATTGAAATTGGAATAAATAAAAATAAAAATGGTTGTTTTTTTTGTTTGTTTTTTTTTTTTGTTTTTTTGTTGTTGTTTTTTTTTGTTGGATTTGTTCTGAGTTATTTTCTTTTTAATCAAAAGAAGAAAAGAAATTAATTGAAGTATGACTATAACTCACAAAAGGACAATAAATGCACAGATCAAAATATTGAATTAAGAATAAAATGGGACTTTACCAAATTTTGCTTTAGGTCCTGGCCTCAGAATCTGTGGAAGAGATTCCAACAAGAATTCAATATTTCATTCCCTCTTTAGAATTTTAGAGGAAAAACTCAAAGATTGGTGCAGAGGAAGGATTTACGGAAGATGGAATCAATAAACCCAAGTACAATTCCCGGCCATGTCTTTGGCATTTATTTCTTCACTGCGCCCTTTGGGAAAGGCATGAATCTATCTCGTCCCTGCAGAAGTAAAGTAACAGGGTAAATTATACTTTAGTCGTGGATGGTAACCAGGCTAACCACTCCGGTCACTTCACAGAGATTGCAGAAAAAGGGGGAGTCTGTGGAGAGCCACAACCGCTAAATCTTAGGTCTGGCATAGAAGGGTAGGTTGGAATTAAAGAAAGCGGACCGTCTATTCAAGACGGGAGGTGAGGGCAAAAAGAACAGAAAAAATAGGCTCGTAACATTATTGTTAATTAATAATAAGAAAAAAAAATTAGATGGAATCATTAGTAAAAATTTTTTTATTTTTTTTTGCAGACCCCCAAAATTTAATGCACCTCTTCGTCTCCCTCTTTTTCTCTACCCTTCACTCACTCTCTTTCTCTCTTCCTTTTTGTTTGTCTTTCGAAACCGATTATTCTTTTGCCTTCCTTTTTCTTCTATATCTGAAGGAAAGAGAGCAACAAGAATAATTTAAAGTACGCCAAGGGAGATAACTCTAATTAATTCGACAGGTTATTCGCCCTTAAATTGACCCTTTATAGATGATGGTGAATGGGAACTAAATGTTAACGAGTTCGGAAACTTCAGATTTATCTTCAACTTCTTTTTACTTAACTTTTATATTTCAATTTTAAAATTGATATATATGAGTTAAGTCATCTTTTTTTTATATAATATTAACACTCTTTTTAATACTTGGCACTATAAAAATATCTGCTGTTTCTTAATGTTTATATATAAAAAACTATATATATATATATATATATATAAACTTATTAGACGTATTTCGTCGTAGCTTTGCCCAACTTCCCAAAATTAATTCTTTCAATATATATATATATATAAAGAAATTGTTTTACCCTGCACTTTTTTGGTTATATTTTTCATTTTGCTTGGGCCAAAATTCACGCTGACAAAAAAAAAAATGTAATTTTGGCGAATTAAAAGGTCATCCAAATTTTCTCGATGAGTCAAATAAAAAAAAGTTTGTCATTTATCAAAAAATATCATTCGTTAGTCGCGTAAAAGAATTCACATGAATACTTAATTTAAAAGTACAAACAGATAAATGTTGTAATTGCCTCGGTTTGTCTATGACACATACTTTTTTTTATTAGTGCATTTAAATGAAACTTTGATAAATTTGCAGATTAAGCCTTGCAGTCATGCGCAGAAGCTTACTTAGTTAATGGCCTTTTTCCTCCTCTTCCTATCTTCTGACTCATCTTGATTACCGCAGAAAACCAAAAGAAGTTTTTAGACACTTTGGAAAGTGGAGATTTTTTTAATTCTATTTAAAAAATTGTTTTAGAAAAGCAATGACAAGTGATTTTTGTTTTTTTATTTATAGTGAAGTTGTAATAATGAATTGTTTAAATAATAAAACAAATTTTTATTTAAAAGTTTACCCGTTCAAATTTAATATATATAAAAAAATTGGATCGTAAAATTGTTCATTATTAACTTTTTTCTCAATTTTTTTTTATTTTGTAAATAATCATGTTCTTTTAAAATTTCGCCCAAAGTTGGTGCATTATGTGCGCAATAATCAAGACAAGTAAAGCTTCCGTGCATGACTACTCGAGGCAAACGTATGTAAACAACGTCAATAATGGCCGCCGGGCTGTAGCCACGACGCGAATGGGGCCGAACTTTTATTGTCGATAACTCCTAAACGGTAGATTTCTGCCAACTTTTACTGTTATTTTCGAAATTTTCTGGAAATTTTAATTACAGTTGATTAGCGGGGCTTATTCTGCAAATTTAACGAAAATTTTTAGTTTTAGAATTAGCTTAAGGAGCCGCCAAACTGATTTCTCTCCAGGTCAGAACGAATTTGTGTTTCATATGACAACTTCAATGAAGGAAGAAGTAAACTTTTCAAATGTTCAAGTCTGGTATCTTTTTCATGAGTTCTGGATGTAACACAATATTATTTTCTTTTTTCTGTCTCTCTCTTTTTTCTCTTTCTTTCTTATGTCTCTCTCTTTTTTTCTTTCTCTCTACCCCACCCCCCAATTTTTTTGTCTTTCGAATTCGATTACTTTTTCGATACCCGAAAAAGAAAAAAGCAAATAGAAAAACGTCACGTACTCCAAGGGAGATAACTCTAATTAATTCTTTCGGTTATTCGTCCTTAAATTGACACCTTGATCTCTGGCTAAGTAACAAATTGCTAAAGAGCTCACAGACATCAGATGCATCTACAAATTCTTTTTTCATCATCGCACTCTCTTTTAATTTTTCAAAAAATTCAACCTTAGCGTTCCGACTGCACGCTCCAAAATTTCTTACCGTTAACAATAACACATTTCTAAAAAACATATTTCGATTTACATCTAATCTTTCGTTGTCCCGTTATTACCTGGATGTACGTACTAAAAAAAAACAAATCAATTTCCATGCCTGATGATGTGTGTATGAACAGATGAAAGTACCAGCAAAAAAGGACCTTATACAGCTTGAATTTATTAAAACCTGGGATCATAACATTCATCTAGAGGTTCGTTGGTTAGTGTTATTTTAATAAATTTGTTGCGAAGATTTATTCTTGCTATTATATTGTGGTGGACCGGCCGTGTGAGAATGGAAGGAGTAGAGAAGATGAATTATCTCTGGTTTAAGACTTCGATGACCGGTCCAGCTACATAAGAAATGTGTTGGACTCTAATGGGGTCCAAAGGAACAAACGAGACAGATATATGTATGCGAACAAATATATATTATTAACAAACAGATAAAAACAGATTGATACACGGGTTTACAAATACAAATTTAAAACATGTATAGAACGTTTAGTGTCCGTGTGGAAAGTTATTGTGTGTGTGTGTTTGAGTTGGAATGTCCGTACGGTTTGGTGAATTTTGTTCTAGCGTATTCCCTGAACATGGGAAACGCTAGTTGTGTGTGAGAGTTCACATACTGGAAATACCTCGCACCACGTGCGACAGTTGCCGACCTCCAGCGAGGTCGGGTGAGCCGCCCGTGGGCGCAGCTGTGGAAAGAAAGAGAGAGAGACCGAGGCGAAAGGTCAGCCCGTATTTATACTCCCGGGAGGGAGAGACCTCTAGTGAAGTGTTGAGAAAATGAGGGGGAGCTAACTGCGACAATACCTCCCCTCTGGATTAAAAGTGAGAAAAAAACGAACTTTTAACATGTGAAAAGTTTTAAATATTGTTCTTGTGCGCTGAAAAGAAAATGTGTCTGTTGTTGCGATGCTGCTTCGACAAAATGTGCTTTGTATTTCTCTAGTGGGTCAGAGAAATGTCGGTAGTATTCTGCTTTTGTTCTTTTGTCCAATGCTCCACGTGGAGTTGGGTTTGTCAGTGACGTTGTGTTGAATAAGATGGCTAAGTGTGTTGAGCAAAAGTCGCCGAATTGGTTGAAGATCTGCAAAATTCCGTGAGTCGAATTTGCGCAGGCGATCTGTTGAATAATAAAATTCGCTTATTCGTGATTAAGTAAATCTTTGCAGTAAATTTTATGTGAAAGATGCGTTGAAAATGTGATTCGAAACAGTGAGTCGTTCGAAGGATGATTTCGAAACAGTGGATCGTTCGAAATAATGTTAAGCAAGCAATGGCGTAAGATGTCGCCACGTGGTGTAGAATTAATTGTTTGCGCGCCCTTTTGAGTTTCAGGATTGGACAGGATGCGATTGCAATGACCAGTTGCAAGTAGCGAGAAAATGTGGAATTTGCAATATTTGTAGCGACGAATAACGTGCATGCAAATTTTTCAGTGATGTCGCATCGTATGTAATGGAACAGTGAGTCGTCCAGAGAGAAGTGTGAAACTTGAGAGCTTCCACGGTGCCATGCGGTGGAAAATACCGTAGAAAGTTGTTTGAAGCTGAAGAGTTTGAGCTGATGAGGAATGTCTACCGAGTGCCGAATGAAGTTGAGAAAATTTGCTGTTATTGACGGTAGAATATCGTTCTCGCAAAATTCTCAAGTCATTCGGGTTGCATCGTTGCTGGGTGAGAAGGACAGTGAGTCGCCTTTGTGAGATGGGGTTAACACTTTTTCTATTTCAGTCCAGAAGAAAGTAGAATTTGTTTTTTAAAAAAAAAATGGTGTCATGTTTTCTGCTGGGTAGGCCGGGTGAAGTTGAGGTCAAGTGTTGCTGAGAGAAAGAAAAGGTCAAGCGAATGTAGACCAGTTGAAAGAAAGGCTTGTAAAGGCTTGCTTATACGTAGTAGTAATTGTTGTTACCACGTGGTGTAAGAAAATTTCCTTTCTGCGTGTAGGAGACGGCTATTTTATAGACATGTTGTCTGAATTAAAGTTCTTGTGTTGATGGTTCCGCGTGCGTAGGAGAGAAAAGTTTCCAGTATTTGTGTTGTGTTTCTCTCATTTGAAAGTTTTGTATGAGAATTTGTTCGCAAACACATCGTCCCGTGTGCGTGTTCATGATCACGTTGGGTAGTCACCATTTGTGGTGGACCGGCCGTGTGAGAATGGAAGGAGTAGAGAAGATGAATTATCTCTGGTTTAAGACTTCGATGACCGGTCCAGCTACATAAGAAATGTGTTGGACTCTAATGGGGTCCAAAGGAACAAACGAGACAGATATATGTATGCGAACAAATATATATTATTAACAAACAGATAAAAACAGATTGATACACGGGTTTACAAATACAAATTTAAAACATGTATAGAACGTTTAGTGTCCGTGTGGAAAGTTATTGTGTGTGTGTGTTTGAGTTGGAATGTCCGTACGGTTTGGTGAATTTTGTTCTAGCGTATTCCCTGAACATGGGAAACGCTAGTTGTGTGTGAGAGTTCACATACTGGAAATACCTCGCACCACGTGCGACAGTTGCCGACCTCCAGCGAGGTCGGGTGAGCCGCCCGTGGGCGCAGCTGTGGAAAGAAAGAGAGAGAGACCGAGGCGAAAGGTCAGCCCGTATTTATACTCCCGGGAGGGAGAGACCTCTAGTGAAGTGTTGAGAAAATGAGGGGGAGCTAACTGCGACAATATCATTAACTTCACCAATTTGTTTTTTGTATGAATGATTCATGTAATATATAATTAAAAACAAATGGAAAACTTATCTTAGCGGACGGGTTTCGTTGTAGTTTTGCTTGGCCTCGCAAAATTTATTGTTTCAAAAACAGATAAAAATTATTTTGAATCGTCACGACGTTTGCTTTGCCTTGTACTTTCTGATTATAATTTTTCTGTTTTTAAGCGAATTAAAAGGTCATCCAAATTTCCTCACTGGATTAAATCAAGAAAAGTGGCTCATTTATAAAAAAATATTCGTTGGTCGTGTAAAATAATTCAAATGACTCCTTCATTAAAAAGTATTAAAGTTATTGTTACATGTGACATGTTTGTATATATGGCGGTCGTATCAGTGAAGGAAGGAACGCACACGGGAGAAAGGTTTTATCGTGTTTATTCACTTAAGAGTAATAACCAAAAAGGGAAGAACATGACTCCTTAAGGAGAGAGTTCCAGATTTAAGGGACATAACTCAGGATGTTAAGGTTTATCCCTTAACAGTTATAATCGCCTCGAGTTGTCTATGACACATACTTTTTAGAGAAGTGCATTTGAAAGAAAATTGTTTTAGAAGTGATGGTGAAGGAACTGCCAAACTGATTTCTCTCCAGATGGATTGATTCTGATATTCAGAACGAATTTCTGACTCTCATGGCAACTGCAACGAAGGAAGATATAGTTTCTCAAGTGTGAATTAGTATAAGAAATTGCAACATCTTTTTTGCGATAGATAACGTTCATTTGGAAATTGCAAAAATGAAGTAATTGTCGGATTTTAATGAAACTTTCACAAAAGATTATTTTAGAAATTTTTTTTTTTTTTTTACGAAAATGTTGGTAAAAATGTGTGTATATATATATATATATATATATATATATATATATGGGGTGTATATTTACACCTGTTACACCCCCCGCCATTTAATTTCTTGAAATTTCATCACTGCAGACTGAAATGTATCTTTGAAGATATTCAAAAAGCTGTCAAAATACAAGGACCTTGAAATAGAAATCTCAAAAATGTGGTACATGGGAACATCGCCAATCTCTGTTGTAGTTGGAGCCCTAGGATTGGTTGGAAAAGATTTCAGTAGACTAATTGAAGGGATTCCTGGAAGTCCATGCCTCAAAGAAATACAAAAAACTGTTCTCATAAGTACAGCCCACACTTTACGAAGGGCTTTGTCTATGTAATTTTTTTTTTTTTTGTCAGTGGAAAGTGTCATGATGCCATTTCTAACCTTAGGTCCCTGGGCGAGACCCGGAAAGAAATGTGCAAAACGCCAGATATCAAAGGAAATAAAATAATAATAATAATGATGGCAGAATTCCAAAATTCATATGACAAAGTCCAATAAACATATAGCGGGTTATTTGCGGTTAGACTTGGGCCTTGTCAACTCTAACACTATAAGGGATCTATGAAAGCGTAAGTAAAAACATGATAAATCTATTTTTAAAACAATCAAGTCTGGAGTATAACTAATAATTTTATGTAAACATTAAGAATTGGTTTTGTATTTTACAGAAAACAGTAGTAATGTATATGGATGGCACAAGGTTGGTATTTATAATGTAAGTAAAATTAAATAAAAGTTTCATTTAGTAAAATGGCCAGTGAATGAGGGAAAAAAGCAGCAAGTTGAATGTCTGAGAGAAGTAAAAGGGGTCAAAATGACGACAGAGGGGTGAGGAGTCGTGGCGTTTATTGAAGCCAAGATGTCTTTGATGTATTCACCCAGGGTTGTAAGTGTTCGTCTCTCCATGGCTTCTCTCTGTCTCATATTGCAATCTCTTTTTTATTTACCAATCTACAGGGCGATATGTACATTATTTACATTATTCGGACTATTGTCCTCATCTTTGTCGGCATATTTATTACAACGTTTCGGCCGTTGTACGCTCCGCCCATCTTCAGGTGGTTGGAATATCGAACTGAAACCTTTATTTCGCTCACTGGGGTAGACTGTTCTAGTTCCACATGCCATGAAGACACATAGCACAATGCATAAAGACGTTAGTTAGATCCAGTGACAGGACCCAAAGAGTGTGAGTTCAATACCCGGTTAAGGCAGTGCAGAGCTTTCAGAGGGAAATGAACAGGAGATAACTGATAACTGACATCCATTAAACATGGCACGTGGAACTAGAACAGTCTACCTCAGTGAGCGAAACCCAAACACCTGAAGAAGGCCGGAGCGTACAACGGCTGAAACGTTGTAATAAATATGCCGACAAAGATGAGGACAATAGTCCGAATAATGTAAATAATGTACATAATACCTCATCTCAGAAATATAAACAGATACCGAAGGCGATATGTGTCACAAGGCCAGTTTTTTAACGTGGGCGTTCCAGAGCCGGTAGGCTCGGGCAAAAATTGCCCGTAGACCCCGTACATACGGGTTTGGGTTTGTCTACTTCCCCAAACGAGACTGCTCTTCGGCATATCCTCATCTGAGTTCCTCTTCGCCTGGAGGCAGAGGGTTCGACAAGAGAGGAAGAGAAAGCCTCCCCTTTCTTTTTATTTTCGTTTAGACAGGGGTCTGTTTATATTGTTAGCAAAGTTGAAAGAGGGCCTGATTAAGTTGTCAATTATTTCAGGCACACTCGTTTCTTATTGGTTTAAGATTGTATTTAAGCAAAAAACGATATCAGTCAAATACTCAGCAGAGTACCT
The DNA here is from genome assembly GCA_964036315.1 of Acanthosepion esculentum. Taxonomy (NCBI): domain Eukaryota; kingdom Metazoa; phylum Mollusca; class Cephalopoda; order Sepiida; family Sepiidae; genus Acanthosepion; species Acanthosepion esculentum. The sequence goes on along the minus strand of OZ038517.1, from coordinate 66,370,731 downwards.
CCCACACAAATATCAGAAAGAGACCGGCTCCCCAAAATTCATATGACAAACATCAATAGATATACTCTGCAAACATAAAACACAACATTGCAAGCAGACAGGTGAGTGGAAAACACCACAGATGTAAGTAATGTCACATAGGCAACAGCTTTAGCACCTGCTGAGAAACTTAATATCAAGACAGAGAAATGAACAAAAACCAGACAAAAGAAAGACGCTTGCAATGCAAAATTGAGGCTAGACATTGAGGAGATCCCATGTGAATTATCGAGACTAGATGAGATTTCAAGAAATGAAAATGCTTCCACACGTAAAAGCAGGAAGATCAGGCAGAAATATAAAATAAAAGCAGTAAATGAAATTCCATCTCTGAAGGAAATACTTAAACAGAAACTGCAGTTGAAGGCACAGGGAACAAGACGATATGAAAATCGTTGGACATTCTATTTGAGAGAATATTTCAAACGGACCACAAGAACTGTCTATATCTCTGAAATGAGGTATTATGATTATTGAGGTATTATTATTGCCATATTCACAACGTTTCGGCCGTTGTACGCTCCGGCCTTCTTCAGGTGATTGGATCTCTGAAATGAGGTATTATGATTACTTGCATTATTTACATTATTCGGACTCTCTGGATTGTTATCACCTGAGCTTATTCAACTACAGTCTAAATCGGGATCACGGATGTGTAAGAATTGGTCAGAAGCACATACAAATAAAGAAAAAACTATATACAAGTTCAATAGATCCAGTAGGCAAATCAATTCCACAATTATCTCCGTTCCTCAATCTCAAGCACGCAACTCCTTGTCAGAAACGAGACCCTCTCTTGAATGAGCCTACTGTGCTTCTATGCACCTGACTCAGCCATCGCTCAGCCGATGAGAACCCAGAACCAGTCAATAAAAATGGCGACAAGCGACACCACCACTTCCGCCTACATGAAATGCTGCCCGATTCACCTTCAGTCTGAAGCTTGCCAATTCGCTGTCTCCACACTCCATTGCAAAACATACATGCGACTCTGGTCCTTTTGATTCGCAGAGGTAAGTCTCCGCTACAAAGGATGATGTGACAATCCCTCATCAAACTACCCATTAATCTCACCTGCACCCGGTCGAGCCTATGATCCGGGTAAACTATCGAATGAAAACTTGGACACTCTTAGCGCCCTATACCAAATCTCGGACAATACAGCTTGAACAAACTAACGATTTTTGGTTGCCTCCTTATTTGTCCAAATCCATACTTTTTCCTGAGTAGTGGGGGGGGGGTCTTTATTTCTAAATTTATCGACCAGATCGGTAGATAAATCTCAAAATAGTTTAACATCTGGGTTATCAGGACCTGATCTTACGAATTTACAGACTAAATCGGGATCAAGGATGATGTCCCAATCCCTCACTAAACGACCCACTGTAATGTCTCGACCCGCCAAAAACAGTCCTTGGAGAATTGAGTTACTAACGGAAACTGAAACATCCAAAATAGGCATCACACGCGAGATAAGAACAATTCAATTGTATTTTATTTAACGTGTTATTGTTATGCAAATCTGTGGCTGTTTGAGAATTGGTCGGAAGCCCCCCCCCCCCCAACACACAGATACACACAAAAATACTATATATAAGTGAAATAGGTCCAATAGGCAAATTAATTCCACAATTATCTGTTCCTCAATCTCAAGTATGCAACTTCTCGTCAGAAACGAGACTTCCTCTTGAACGAGCGTACCGTGCTTTTATACACCTGACCCAGCCATCGCTCAGCCAATGAGCACCCAGAACCAGTGAATAAAAATGGCTACAAGCGACACCACCACTACCGCCTACATGAAATGCTGCCCGATTCACCTTCAGTCCGAAGCTTGCCAATTCGCCGTCTCCACAATCCATGACAAAACTCTGGCGCTTTTGGGTTGCCGAGGTAAGTCTCTGCTACAAAGGATGATGTCCCAATCCCTCATTAAACTACCCACTGAGACGTCATCCAAGATGGCTTGACTCGCCAAAACAGTCCTTCCGCCTTGCGCAACTTTATCATCGATCGCATTAAAACCCTAATGAAGGGTGTCTTATCTTCTGTGGCAACATGCGGACCTGTGAACACAACAGCAGACTACGTCAACAAGGATCCATCACGTTCAACAAAGACGTGTTGAATTTCCAGTACCCAGCCATTCTAGGCTTAGCCATATCTATGAAAACTTGGACAACCTAAGAGCCCTACGTCGACTCTGCGATCTAGAACCTGGTCGATAGACCTAGAAAGCTGCATCCGACCTCGGCCGACCATATTTATCTAAGTCTACTCTACCCATTTCAGAATTTATTAACCTGATCAAGTCTGGCGATAAATTCACAAAAGTTTTTTTTTTTTTTTTTTTTTTTTTTAACATCGTTAGTACCCTTCCTAGATCCCCCGTGGTCGAAGTTGGGATCAAGGACGACGTTCCAATCACACACTAACACTACCCTTTTCGACAGTATTACGTACTGATCGATTCACTGAAACCCCAGTGAGTCGGAATGCTTCCCTCTTTTGGTAATATCCAACACACACAATCTGCTCACCGGATCCACAAAGACAAGCGAGAACTTGCTCACTAAGAAACACCCCTTGAGTGGATACGAAAATAGGCTGAGATGGGGTGGAACCTCCTTGACAACACACCCTAGTAGCTTGAAATAAGGCGGGTCTCATATATACAACCTATGTTTCCCACCAAGGCATTTGAGATCTCTAGTGAGCCGAGGGCTTTTCGGCTCAGACCTCAACCCTTGCTAATCAGAGAGACATGATCGATGCTTGCTGGCGTTGCACAGCCGGGACGAACATGCCAGGAGTCAGGACACAGATGGCCTGTCCTATAGACCCATGGCCTATTTCAGTTATTATGGAGCCATTTCACTTTCTTTAAGCTTTGCATGACCCTTAAGTCCCTCAGACGCTGAGGTTGAAGGTTATTTTTCTCAAGGATGTCCGGGTCCACAAGAAACACATCCTCACCAGTATGATATTTCTTTTTGTGCTCTAATGTTTTCGTATGTGGGAGAGCTCCTCTTCTGAGCCACCCAACGAGGATCTCCTAGGTTCCTTGACGGATATTGATGGTAGCGGAGGAGGAGTGGCGATAGGAAGGGAGAGAGGAGTGGGCGAATGGTTTGGTGGACAGGGTAAGGGGCTAGGTGAATTGATTTTATATTAACAATGTAGGAGATATCTTGATGGAATTGTTCACCTCCTCCAGCATTGACCATATTTGTCATATACCTTGACCAACACGTCCCACTGTTAGTACTCTCTGCACCCGAGAGAAGTTTGTAGGTTGATACACATTTTTCTTTCTACTTTTTTGAAGTTTTGGAGGAGCCTTAAGTCCCTCAGATGCTGAGGCAGAAGGTTCTTTTTCTCAGGGATCTCCGGGTCCACAAGGCACACATCCTCACCAGTAAGATATTTCTTTTTGTGCTCTAATGTTTTTTTTTTTTTTTTGTGAGAGTTCTTCCTCTGAGCTTCCCAACAAGGTACTCCTAGGTCTTTTAACTGATGTTGATGGTGGTGGTAGTGAAGGATGTGGTGGCAGCATTAGAGAGCGTGGGTGAGGATTTGAGAGTGGGCGAATGGGAGATTTGGTGCGGAGACATAACTTGGGTTTATTGCGAGGTTTATTCGTGATTTCTTTCTTATCAAGTGTTTCTCGTTTTTCTTTGAAGTGCTCGCATATAATATAACTTGTGTCATGGCGGTTCCTCCATAGCAGGTCTTTCCTTCCATCTCAGAGCCGTGGCTTAAAAGTAATGAGTCTGTTGATAACTATTTGTTCTTTTTCCGTACTATCACCCAATCATCTTCCGTCTTCTCTGCCGTTTTAGGTTCTGATGGTCTCATTGAGAGGCAAAGGACTGTGAGCTCTGCATGTTTTTTTTTTTTTTTGTTTGTTTGTTTTTTTGGCGGGGGGCGGGGGCAAACTACAGAAAGATGTCCATGCTCGACGCATTGCCAGCAAGCTGGTTTCCATTCTGAAAAGATATGTCAAACTTTTCTACTATTTAAATCCATCGAGTTGGTGACTATGTTGAAATGTATGGCTCATCATCACATAGCTGCTAAAGTCACACCATTATCGTGATCCTTATTTTTGCTAGTTTTGTTCGTCTCGTCACCAGGCAAAGGTCTATGATTATTTGCTCTGCACGCTTTTTCCTTTTTTGTGGGTCGGGGGAGTCAAACTGCAGAGATGTCCATACTCAGTGCATTACCAGCAAGTGATTTGTGGCTCACCATCACGTAGCACTGCCATTCTCTTATCTTTCTGGAATCACCTCTATCAAATCTCCGAAATGCCCTGACCTATTGACCAGAGATCAAACTAGGCATTTCATAAGCTGTAATACATGAGTCCTTGGTATTCAATTCTTAATATGCAATTTTTGTTTTGCAGACCCCCTCTTGGTCAATGCTGTGTATTCTAGAGATGGACAATAGTATTTGACAATTTGTTGGATTTTCCCTCCCAATTCTAACAGCATTTTCATGACATAATCCTTGTTGGATTTGGCTTCATTTTTTGTCAATGACAAAAACAAATGATTCTCACTATTTACATTATTCGGACTATTGTCCTCATCTTTGTCGCCATATTTATTACGTTTCGGCCCTTCAGTATCTGTCTATATTTCTGAGATGAGGTATTATGTACACTATTTACATTATTCGGACTATTGTCCTCATCTTTGTTGCCATATTTATTACAACGTTTCGGCCTTTCAGTATCTGTCTATATTTCTGAGATGAGGTATTATGTACACTATTTACATTATTCGGACTATTCTCCTCATCTTTGTTGCCATATTTATTACAACGTTTCGGCCTTTCAGTATCTGTCTATATTTCTGAGATGAGGTATTATGTACACTATTTACATTATTCGGACTATTGTCCTCATCTTTGTTGCCATATTTATTACGTTTCGGCCCTTCAGTATCTGTCTATATTTCTGAGATGAGGTATTATGTACACTATTTACATTATTCGGACTATTCTCCTCATCTTTGTTGCCATATTTATTACAACGTTTCGGCCTTTCAGTATCTGTCTATATTTCTGAGATGAGGTATTATGTACACTATTTACATTATTCGGACTATTCTCCTCATCTTTGTTGCCATATTTATTACAACGTTTCGGCCTTTCAGTATCTGTCTATATTTCTGAGATGAGGTATTATGTACACTATTTACATTATTCGGACTATTCTCCTCATCTTTGTTGCCATATTTATTACAACGTTTCGGCCTTTCAGTATCTGTCTATATTTCTGAGATGAGGTATTATGTACACTATTTACATTATTCGGACTATTGTCCTCATCTTTGTTGCCATATTTATTACGTTTCGGCCCTTCAGTATCTGTCTATATTTCTGAGATGAGGTATTATGTACACTATTTACATTATTCGGACTATTCTCCTCATCTTTGTTGCCATATTTATTACAACGTTTCGGCCTTTCAGTATCTGTCTATATTTCTGAGATGAGGTATTATGTACACTATTTACATTATTCGGACTATTCTCCTCATCTTTGTTGCCATATTTATTACAACGTTTCGGCCTTTCAGTATCTGTCTATATTTCTGAGATGAGGTATTATGTACACTATTTACATTATTCGGACTATTCTCCTCATCTTTGTTGCCATATTTATTACAACGTTTCGGCCTTTCAGTATCTGTCTATATTTCTGAGATGAGGTATTATGTACACTATTTACATTATTCGGACTATTCTCCTCATCTTTGTTGCCATATTTATTACAACGTTTCGGCCTTTCAGTATCTGTCTATATTTCTGAGATGAGGTATTATGTACACTATTTACATTATTCGGACTATTCTCCTCATCTTTGTCGCCATATTTATTACAACGTTTCGCCCGTTGTATGCTCCGGCCTTCTTCAGGTGGTTGGAATGTCGAACTGAACCCTTTATTTCACTCACTGGGGTAGACCGTTCTCAAGGACACATGGCACAGTGGATAAAGGCGTTGGTTAGGGCCAGTGACAGGACCCAAAGAGTGTGAGTTCAATACTCGGTTAAGGAAGTGGAGAACTTGGAGACGGGAATTAACAGGAGATAACTGATAACTGACATCCATTAAACTTGGCACGTGGAACTTAGAACCGTCTACCCCAGTGAACGAAATAAAGGGTTCATTTTGACATTCCATTCCATTTTCTTTTGGTGTCCCTTTGTCAAAAGCTACGAACAGATCTTTGACAGCCCTACTTATGTCTTCCTCGTCCATTATGAACAAGATAGGAATGGTTCCCCGCAAAAAAAAAAAAAAAAAAAAAAGCAATCAGGTCCTGTCAGGGTGGGGGTAAACATCTGAATCAGCCATGCGCCATGGGTGATACACACTTAGTCATGTATCGAAAGATACATCATCGCCTAACGAGGCAGATTTTTCCCCCTGCAGTAGGTTGCCATTTCTTTTTGAGGCAGACCAGTTGCCATCCAAGACTATAGAGCCCAGTCTGTCCTGATATTTTCCCATAGCTGGGGGGAGAAGAAGAGGGTTCATACCTTTCCCGAGGGTATTAGCACGTAAGTGAATGTAATGGATTCGAATGGAAATTCACCCAGTCAGTTATGTGCCATGCGTGATACACGCTTAGGCGATCATGTATCTTTCGATATATGACTGACGAGGCAGATTTTTTCCTGCAGTAGTTTGCCATTTATTTTTTCGGTAGACCAGTTGCCATCCAAGGCTATAGAACCCGGTCTGTCCTGCTATTTTCTCATAGCTGGTGGGAAAAGAAGAGGATTCATACCATTCCCGAGGGTATTAGTACGTAAGTGAATGTCATGGAATTCGAACACGGCTCTTTGATTTCTCAATCTGAGGCGCTAACCATTATTCCACCAAGTCACAAAAATACACCAAACAAAACAATCGTAAAGGAATGGCTTTGCAAGGTATCAAGTGTCAAAGGTTTTTCCAGGTAACAGGTAAAAACCACCTGAGATAGAAAAATCATTGGCTTTTTATAGAGCTCCACTGGGTGATATTATTCCAGACAACAGAAGGTGATATCTATATGAAATGCTGATATTTCTAGCTGGTTGACTATCTATGCTGGTCAGTAAAATTTATTTTTATTTTTCTCTTCAACCACATCTGGCCACATCCTGGGTAAAACGATAACGCACATCCAGTAGCAAGGCTTCCGATTTAGGAGCATGGAACCACCTCTTAATTGCTGGTGTTCCCAGGTCCACCCTCACCTAGGGTGGTAGCACCAGTTAGGGTCCCAGCTATGGACAAATAGTTAACCCCCAAACTGGGATCAAAACACTATGACAGTGTAAAAATAGGTTTTAATACCAGTAATACATTTTTGAAGGAAATGTTATTACCAGTAATAAAAATCTTCTGGGTATTAAATAACCCATTCAGGTTGATATGATGTAAAACAAACCAAACCTGGTTACCATCTAAGGTTAGAGAGTCTGGTCTACCCTACTATATGAACTTGCGTAACTGAGAATGGAAATACACCCTTGTGCAAATTAATTGAAACAAAAATGAATAATTATTATTGACTCTATTTTTGCCTTTTTCCAATGAAACATGACCCAGTGCACATGTTAGTATTATGTATGTCCATTCCACAAAGTCATTTGTTGCAGAACGACCACAGATCCTCAATTGGAATTAAATCAGAAGAGTTTCCAGGCCAGTCTATAGTACTTTGATTTGCTCACTGGTAAGGCTTTCCAGTGTGTTTGTGCAGCGTTACAATTTTTGTACACTTCCTTGGAGTAACGTCCATCACAGACAATGGCCATAGGACAACTAATCAACAGTCAAGACAATATTGTCTCGGTAGGATAAAAATCTGATGCCATCATGGATGACACAATGTATTTAAGGTCAAACAAATTTCATCATACACTCTGAAAATAGATTCATTTCCTGCACACTACTGCAAATGACCTAATCTGAGGAAAAAATAAAAATCGCTTACACCCTGTTATTCCAGTGGGTCTAAAACTGACTGCATGGTGAAAGAAAAGAAACTAAAGTCGTTGTTTCAATTAATTTGCAGAAGGGTGTACAATGCAGGGTGATAATACTGAGAGAGAACCCCGGTGCATGTCCACACAAGAAATAAATGACTCGGGGAAACTTAACAAATCTATATGTTTAATGCCAACAATTTTTTAATTTTTTTTTTTAATTCAAAAATCAACTATTTTTGAGCAAAAACATTTGAGCAAATTTGGGGTGTAACAATATTTTCTTCTTCCCTGGGATAGTCACTGGGACAGTTTGGGACCACTATTTAATTTTTTTATTTTTATTTGTTTATTTTTACTCTTTTCTTTTTTCTGAATCCGTCGTAATCAAACTGGATGGGGGTCTGTAATGCACTCTATTCAGAAGATGAATATAAGCTTGCTCCTCCCGCTTGACATTGTGATGTGCCAAGACATCTGCTTGGGCCTGTGATATTAAATCTGAACGGAAATGTTTATCACCCAACAGCATTTCAGCTTTCCTAATAAATTCCTGGAAAGAAAAGAAAAAATAAATTAAAATTATGCACACCCAAGACCAGCTATCTACTGCTATTAGTTTTATTTTCAAGAGGTTCCATATAATATTTAGAGAAAGAAGGTCCTAAAGGTGATCCCATAGCTACACCATTTGTTCATGAGTATACATTTCATAGATTGGTTATATAAAGTCAAAACATTTTGGATTTTAAAATTAATTCTTTTTTTGTGTTACAGAAGGTTGTATTAATGTTGTTTGGAGATAATGATTTTTCCATATAAAGTTCTACAATTTCACCCATACCTGGGTGGAGAAAAAAAAGTTTTCAAGAATATAATGAACTCAAATGGTTTTCAGATTTCTCATTCCAACTTATTATACATTATGCCATCCACACATCCTAAATTATTATAGAAGGGAAAATGCTAACACCATAACTGGGCACTGACCCTCTTCAAACATTTAATTGCCGGATGGTGATTTAAAAGGACTACTAATTGGATAATAATTATTAAAATTCTCAGGAGAGTATGTTGAATGGTTGAGAAAAAAATGAAAATGAAACAGGCTTTAAAACAATAAAACGAATTTAAGAACAGTTCCACAGTGAATTAAGATCAGAATTAACAAGTCAAGATTCAGTAAAATTGAGCAAAACCAAGATTACCCATCCCATACACTTCTTGCCAATAAGAAAAGTTGTAAGACGAGCCAATATAATAAAAAAAATATAAAAACGATTTATTATATTGGCTCGTCTTACGACTTTTCTTTCTCACCTTTGAATTTCTCTATTATATCTTATTTGTTTGATCTTTCTCTTTTTTTAACTTTCCTTTTTATTCCCTTTTTTTTTTCCTTCTTCTCTTTTCTGAACTACACTTAATAAGATGTTTAAAATAGTGCGATTAAAATGACCGACTATTTACAAAAAGAAAAAGAAAATACGGTATGAATAATTTGGGATATTGATTGACACTAATAAATTCCTTTTAAAAACTAAGAGAAATAACATTTAACTACCAAGAAGGTAGTGCTGCGAAGCTCGGCAAGAGCGAGAAGAGGAGGTAAGAAATAAACGAAAGGCTGTTGCTCAGTTTTGCTAGGGAAACGAGTAGGGAAATCCACAATTTGAGTAAGGGATTGAGCAATAGAGCAATTTAATGACTGAATACTAGCAACAACATCGGTACCTTTCGGAAGGTTTAAACCACGTGTCATGGTACGCACTAAAATCCACAAAGTCATTCACAGATGGACGGTGAAGAGAGATTGTCTTTTCTATACTGTCAGAGATTATGACCAATATATGGCAGTCCTAAAAAGACAAGGGGGGGGGGTATTAAAGGAAAAAGAAATATCTAACAGAGTGTAATAATGAAAAACAGGAGCACATGAAAGAGTTGTCTGGGGATTCAAGATACAATTCCCTTGTCATCGGAAGATTATCCTAGATGTAAACACCAAGGCCATGCATGTAAATGCTGGAATCTTTTCACCAAAGAGAAGATATCCTGGAACTAAGAATTAATTGGTCACAATGGAAGAATTTAAATTGGTTTTCACAGAATGCAAAGATATCTGGCGAATGTTCCAAGAGAAAGATTCTACACTGCAGAAGTTGGAATGGATACCATAAATAATGGAGAAAGAACGGTTGGTGTGTGTGTGTGTGTGGGGGGGTAGATTTTTTTTCTGTTTGATTTTTATATTGTATTTTCCAATTTTCCAATTAGTTGTGATATGAGCAAAATAAAAACGGCCATAAAAGAAACTACCTAACAGACAAGATCTTTACCTGAGGAGTTTTGTAAAGAAGCCCAGTTCTGTTGTCTTTGATTAGATTGGAATTCCCTTGAACATCACGAGCTATCACTGGAACGCACAGTTGCATGGCCTAAATTTTTTAAAAAAAAGAAAAAAGGAACATTCATTTTCTTAATGTTGTTTGTTTTGACATTGGAGAAGCAATCTCACAAAGCACACGAAAAATCATAAACATTTTATATAACGGTAGAGCGATTCAAATCTTGAAAATGGCTGAGACGGTCGAAAGTTCTTGCACTTTCAAGGAGACAGACAAGAACTGGCACCGTCGATGTGACAGAATGCGTTGTGGTTAGCAAAAGGGACAGTCCATATTGAAAAATTACAAATTGGGGACAACAAAATCAAACAAGTACAAAAATTTAGATATTAGATAACAGAAGATGGAAAGTACGACACTGAAATCTGAAGACGCATTTCAAAGGCTAGAGTATTTAGAGACAGAAAAATACTGCAAGAAACAAAGAAAAGAGTACTGAACTGTTACATGATATCTGTGTTCCTATATGGCAGTGAATGCTGGAAAATCTCCTCACAGATGAGGAAGAGACTTCAGGCAACAGAGACGTAGTTCTACAGAAGGATGCTGAGGATACCATGGACCGAACATGTGAGCAATGACGAGGTTTTAGAGAAAATGGATCCAAAAAGGAAACTTATACTTAACATCAAAGACAGTTGAGGTTTCTGGGGGTGTATAATGAGGAAGGAGGGCTTGGAAAATCTGATACTCACAAGATAGATTGAGAGGAAAACAATGCATAACATATGTGATGAGCTTAAGTAAATTGATGTCAGAATAGGGTTGACGAGAAATAATGAAAAAGTTTAAGAGCTACAAAGTATAGGAAATTGTGGAGAGCCATGATTTTCTACATCTTGGGGACATGACACGTAAAGAAGACGTGTATTTATTGTATTCATCCTAAGAGCTTTGACCGTCTCCATAGTCATAATCTAAAATTGTGTTTTATTAGAAGTATCTGTTTAGCAAATTTTGGCATTTCTTAGTCTACTGGAATCAATTTCATGTGTATACACTCAGCACCTGAAGATTGTGTTTGGCATGAAACTGAGTATTGCAAATAGTGTGGGATATATATATATATATCTCCCTTCACTTTTACTCAAATAAAGTATCCAAAAAATTTGGAAATTTTTGCAAAAATCAAATAATGGTCGGATTGTAATAAAAATTTTCAGGACTTTTTCACAAATGAATGAAATTATTTTTAAAATTTTTTAGAAAATCTTGGTAAAAAAAAAAATAATTTATTTTTTTATTTTATTTTTTTAACGTATGTTAAACCCCTCACCCCTTAATTTTATGAAACTGAGAAAATTAAATTTCAAGGAGAAAAGTTGTTTTATTAGTTAAAAGTAGGACTACTTGAAGAATTTAAATCAATACTTTTTTTTTTTTAAAGTCACTGAAAATCTGTTCTGACTGACATTATTTAATTAGAATTCTCCTGTCCCCTCATCTGACTTTCATGTCTCTAATATATGTAGCAATCATAGATACTTCTTACATCAACGTTGAATTTAATGCATAATTAGTCACTTCACTAAGAACAATAAATAATGTATATTTTCCCCCATTTCTTTTCTGAATAATTTTGTAATATTTTAAACTTAATGTATGGTTAAATTTGAAATTTTTATTTTTTTTTAACTTTACAGTGAAATTAAAAATTAATTAGTTATATTGAATTCTAATTTAATCTAACATTAAAATTAATAAATTGTATCTAGGGTCTGTGAAATTTTTTGAATTATCATGTACTTGTATTTTGATTGGTCATCATAGCTTACATAATGTTTCCCCTATTGAAGGGGTTTGGTTGGTTTTGAATTTCTTAAAATTCCTTATTTTGCAATCAGCACCATCACTTGACAAGACAACAGAAGTCTGGAACAAAATGGCTATTTTTATAGTGATGTTATAACATGCTTATGTTATATTTTTGAATAAATACTATTTGCTCTGCTCTGTATTGATTTTAAACATCCTGATCAGAGGCCTTGCTGTTGGACATAGTTTATCGTCTTACCCAGGATATATATATAATATCACACACACACACAGGTAGGCAGAGGATGTCCATAAGATCTGTATGCAATTTAAAATATTTATAGCTTTGTTACTATATATAGAAATGTGTGTTTAGTAAATTTTGGCATTTCTTAGCGGACTGGAACCCATTTCAAGTCACTTGAAAGCGACATCTACAATGATCAAGCGGAATTTATACATGCATAAAGCAAAGAAATCCCAAATCACCTTAGATCGAGAATAGCTTATTTCAGCAGACAAAAATATCGGCCTGTCTTATCAACCCTGAGTTAATATCTTGTTACGAGGATCCACTTGGGTTAAATACCAATGGACTTGTTACTTTTATTCTCTATACAAACACATATACATATATGTAAATATAGGAAAATAGGGATGGGTGTAAGACAAGGCTGTTTCTAGGGCACATAAGGAAAGAAGGCTTAGCAAATTTGACACACACAATATACTGAAGGCTAGTGACAAAGTGCAGACAAGAGCTACAAATGACAGAAAAAAAAAAAAAAAAAAAAAAGTAAGGACCTCTAAGATGGTCGCTGACATTCCTTCACTAAGGGATGAGTTGACCAAGGCAAAGCTTCTTTTGATGCAGGCTTGGGTGTCCGTTGCTTTCAGGCCAGAGATGTAGACAACACCATCTAAACTAAAAATAAATGAAAATAAAAAAAACTAGGGTGAGTTGTATAATAGACACTGCAAACAGAAATCATCTTTTTTTCATATTACTATAGATTAATCCTTCCAGATAATGAATATTGAAGAAAAAAAAAAAAAAAAAAAAAAAAAAAAAAAAAAATAGGGGTGGGGTCTAGTTTGTTATGAAAATTAATTGTAAATTAATCCTGCTGCAAAATGTACTCATAAAACTGGATTTCTTTAAAATTTTAAAAATTAAAATTATTATTTTTAGAAAATGTCATATCTGTAGGGTAATATATGAAATGAAGAAACCCCCCAGACAGGGAAATTGTCAAAACCCTCCAAACTGGGAAATTGTCATTTAGATTTTGAAAATTTTCTTGTTTTAGCTGGCTGGCTAAATTGCTGGCTTCCATCAAAACCAAATTGGACAGACACAAGACATTTTGAATCTGAAACGGTTGATATAGTAGAACAATATTTAGAAAAAAAAAGGCAATAAAAGAGAGAGAAAGAGACATTGTTAATATAGTAGAAAAATATTTAGAAAAAAAAAAGAAAAAAAAAGGCAGAGAGAGTGAGAGTTGGTTTGGTTTGATTTATTTTACAGTATATCAACCTCATTTGGTTATTTAATGCCGACAAGATTTTTATTGCTGGTAATATTTTTTCCATCAATAATTCATTGCTGGTAATAATTTTTTTTACAAAAATGTATTGCTGATAACAATCTACCCTGGTGGACAAAATAAAGGGTTCAGTTCGAAAATTACAATCACCTGAAGAAGGCCAGAGTGTATAATGGCCGAAATGTTGTGAATATGGCAATGAAAATGAGGATAACAGTCCGAATAATGTAAATAATGCAAGTAATCATAAGACCTCATCTCAGAGATATAGACAAATATTGAAAAAAGAATGTTGAATTTTTATGGCACCTATACTGGAATGTAACATTTTTAATTTTACTTGATTTAAAGAAAATTTATTAATCTGATTTTTCCTTGTCTTTCTTATTACAAATATTACAAAGTTTCACCCAAGAAAATAACTTTTAATAACATTTTGTTATGTTTAATCTGTAACAGGCTTTTCTACTAATGACATTTATCTTTGATTCTGTTTTTACACTGCAAAATTTATTTCTAAGTGCTGCTATAGCAAGTCCTGCTAAAAAGAAAGTATGAAGAAAAGAAAGTATGAAGAAAAGAAAGTATGAAGAAAAGAAAGTATGAAGAAAAGAAAGTATGAAGAAAAGAAAGTATGAAGAAAAGAAAGTATGAAGAAAAGAAAGTATGAAGAAAAGAAAGTATGAAGAAAAGAAAGTATGAAGAAAAGAAAGTATGAAGAAAAGAAAGTATGAAGAAAAGAAAGTATGAAGAAAAGAAAGTATGAAGAAAAGAAAGTATGAAGAAAAGAAAGTATGAAGAAAAGAAAGTATGAAGAAAAGAAAGTATGAAGAAAAGAAAGTATGAAGAAAAGAAAGTATGAAGAAAAGAAAGTATGAAGAAAAGAAAGTATGAAGAAAAGAAAGTATGAAGAAAAGAAAGTATGAAGAAAAGAAAGTATGAAGAAAAGAAAGTATGAAGAAAAGAAAGTATGAAGAAAAGAAAGTATGAAGAAAAGAAAGTATGAAGAAAAGAAAGTATGAAGAAAAGAAAGTATGAAGAAAAGAAAGTATGAAGAAAAGAAAGTATGAAGAAAAGAAAGTATGAAGAAAAGAAAGTATGAAGAAAAGAAAGTATGAAGAAAAGAAAGTATGAAGAAAAGAAAGTATGAAGAAAAGAAAGTATGAAGAAAAGAAAGTATGAAGAAAAGAAAGTATGAAGAAAAGAAAGTATGAAGAAAAGAAAGTATGAAGAAAAGAAAGTATGAAGAAAAAGTATAAAAAATAAAATATATAAACAAAAATTAAAGTGAGGCTTTCTTTTAAAACCCTTATCTCTTTCTCTCTCTTTCCTTTAAAACCCTTATCTCTTTCTCTCTCTTTCCTTCTCCCTCTATACTTCTCTCTCAATTGATAAGACGGCAACTCTCAAATAAAAAAGCAGAAGAAGACTGAACCTGGCCCAAAACACTGTAAGTTTGCAGGAGCAGAACGTCTTTATTTGCCGTCCTGGGTATGATGATAAACTACATCCAGGTAAGACGATAAACTACTTCCAACAGCAACGCCCCTGATCGTGAGGTTTTGAGGAGCGTGGAACCACCTCTTAATTGCTAGTGTTCCACCCTGACCCGGGATGCTAGCACCTGTTAGGGTCCCAACCATCCCCAATTTATAGGCAGAACCACACAGATGCATGCTGGGATTTTTTTCCTAGTCAATAAGATAGCTCTCTTCTTGGTTTCATCTGACTCAGTCCCAGTCTGTCTTGTCTTGAAATCAGAAAGATATGTTCATTTATCCGAATTCACTCATGCCTGAGAAGCAATTCTTAGTTTGTGAACTTTTTGCCTTATTACCTTCGCCTTGCATATATTGTTTGCTTACTTGACATTATTTCTTGCCCTGTTCTTTTCTTTGTTATTGCAAACCCTTGGCAATTCTGTTTGTTGGGCAGTTCAGCCATTGACATTTAAGTGCGGCCACATATTCTACATCAATGGTATTAAAAAAATATGTCGAATTTTAGTTTTGGTTACAGTTACAAGATGGTTGGATTTGTTTTACGGCATATCAACCTTTATAGGTTATTTAATGGCGACAAGATTTTTATTGCTGGTAATATTTTTTTCTTCTTTTTACCAAATGTATTGCTGGTAATATCTTTTTTTTAAATTTTTCCCCAATGTCTCTACATGCAAACTTCTAGTGGCCCAAAGGGAAGCCACCACTGGCAAAGCCAGCCATCCTCTGGTGGTAACCACTGGCGAGCCTCCACTAGTCATAGTTCCAATATGGTTTTTATTTCATTAAAACTGTTTCAATATGAATAATTAATCCAAACATTAAAAGGGCATATGATATTTTGTATACCCTTGTTAACGTGGTGAAAAGTGATGGATATAAATTCCAAATTATATATTAATTCTGTCTATATCCCTGAGATGAGGTATTATGATTAAAGTAAGACTACAAGAACATCAGAAAGTGGTAACATGAGGGGAAATAGAAAAATAAGGCATAGCTGACCGTATATGGAGGGAAAAGGGAGATCACCGTCTCCTGTGGAATGAGGTTGAAATAATAGAGAAAAATATGAAAACTTAAGGAATCAGCACATATGCTAGGCCACAAAAATTTCCTGAGCCAACCAAGCATAGAAATGAATACAATATGGGAATCAGTAATACGGAGTGCTAGAAAAAAAGCAATGAATAACAACAAAAATTTCAATATAAGTTCTGGTAAAAAATGAATTTAATAATAAGACAAAAATTGCAATATAAGTTCTGGTAAAAAATGAATTTAATAATAAGACAAAAATTGCAATACAAGTTCTGGTAAAAAATGAATTTAATAAGACAAAAATTGCAATATAAGTTCTGGTAAAAAATGAATTTAATAATAAGACAAAAATTGCAATATGAGCATTGGTAAAAATGTTGCTGAGACATTAGGTTTACAAGTCCTAGAAATTCATACATAGATATCCTCAAGGCACATGCCCCAGTGGATAAAGACGGTTAGATCGAGTGACTAGACTTAAAAAATTGTGAGTTCAATACCAGGCCACAGCAGGGGTGAACCAAAACTTGGAGAATAAAGGGAAATAACAGACATCTGGAAGTGGCATGGCATGTGGAATTAAAACAATTTAGAATGAAATAAAGGGTTTAGTTTGAAATTCCAATCACCTGAAGAAGGCTAGAGTGTAAATGGCCGAAATGTTGTGAATAACAGTGTAGTAAAAACTTAGTACAAAAAAGAAAAAAAGAGGATTAACGTTATCAAATTAATTGGTAATTAATCTCTAGTTTTTTTTTTCTTAAACTGGCTACAGCAGCAAACTACTGTAAATCCAAACAAAAGCTAAAAATCTCTGCTCTCAATGAAATAACAAGATTTCAGATAGGCCTCCAGTTCTGGCCAAGAGTTGCACAATGACTTTGCCTTTAGCAAAGAACATCTGGCTTTGTGCTTCTGGTAGGTATCTAGAGATTCTTGACAAAATCAAACTCATCATGACCGAGGCTTTGTGCGTACTGACCTTCTCCAATCATTGATCAGGTCAAATTTGGATTGTGCTAGGCAATTTTTTTCACCAGGATCTTATACATTTATAACTACATACGTTGAATATTACTGCCACACCTGGTTTGGTGCTTCTGCTATGTATTTAGAAAGTCTAGATAAAAATACAAAGAAGAATCTGCAACGTTATTGGTCCTGACCTGGCATCTTGGCTTCATTCACTTTCCCATTGCCATAACTTAGCTTCCATGTGCTTCTTCTATAAATATTTTCATAGTAATATTCCTGGTGTGCTGTCTTCTATAGTAACTAGACTTCACAAATTTAAGTGCAGTACTGGATTGGCAGATAGGTACAACTAGCAATTTCAACAATGACCTAAGTAACTACGTTCTATGTTAATACCTTCTTCTCTCACGCTTCTTGCTCAATGAACTCGTTTGACTACCTGCTTTCCTCTCAACTACAATCTTCCAAAATTTAAATGCAATGCCACACATCATCTTCAGTCTCCTTAAATCATGTTCTTTTATTGTCCTCTCTGTTTCTTTCACTTGCAATAGGACCTTGTATCTTAGTGGCTTTATTGCCTTCCTTGGGGTGAAAGATTAAAAAGGAAAAAGAAAAACTATGTATCAATCTGTGATGGTGCAGGTTAGGACCGAGGAAGAACAACACGAACCCAAGAGTAGAAATAACGAAGATATATTACACGGAATAATAATACAAGATGTGGAAGGTGTTAGTATGACTGTCAGTCTGGTTTGGAGTGAACTACTATCGGCTCGACTCGATTCGTCTCTCTCTCTCCCTTGAGAGGCATAGTATACATAGTGTTAGGAAGAGTTCATTCTGTAGTTATAGGCAAGGACCCATAACACAATCTGTGGAAAAATTAAAAAAATTTATAAATAATAATAATGAATTATATATAAAAAGAAAAGTTATACATTTTCCCCATGATTCTAAGAGTAAAGGAACCAGAAATAGGATTACCCCCACTTGGTTTCGTCAGATGTCAGTAAATGGCGCTGCTGAAGTCTATAAAAAGGCAAACATTTTTCTGCCTCTCTTTCACCTTTTTGCTTCAAGATGGAGAACCATGTGGTAATTAATTCCCCGCTGAGGAATGTCAGTTTCCTCAGGTCTACTGACAATTTTACTCTCCACCAAAAACTTTTTGGGATGCGTTTTAGCACCACTACTCATGAAGTAAGTGAATTAGTCATTCCAAATCAGTGCAAGGCTGACTTGAGATTGACTATTTGAAACACTTATCATGACTTACTTCTGAATTAAAAAAAGAAAGAATAGAAAATAACATATCCAAGAGACATTGAGAACGTTTTTTTCACAAGTCAACAGAATTAACATTCTGTAGTAGAAACTCCAATTTTTGTATACTTTTTCTTTGTCCATCATGCGGGGATACACACACCGAAAATACATGGAAACACACAATCTCTTTCTCTTCCAGAAATCATAAAAATCTCCATACACTGTACACATTACAAGAATAAAAAGTACTACTCACTTTTTTATTTTTTTTAGAAATTCCTGGCAATAAGCTTCATCCAACTGTAAAGGATAAAAAAGGAAACATTATATAAGTGAACATTGACGTCAACACTTAGAGGTGACAGGCTGTTTCATGCTAGACGCAATCGGTGGCCTGATTGCGTCTAGCTTGAAGCAGCCTGTCACCTCTAAGTGTTGACTTCAATGTTCACTTTTATATTTACACATGCTCTATCTCTGATATTGAGCACTTTATCCCATAAATATAGCACACCTTAATATATTTCTTTATATATATATATTTTTGAATTGGACAGAGTCCGACAATTTATTTAAAGACATTTATGATATGTTTAACGTTCTTTTTATAGATACAAGTATTTAAGCAAATGCTCTGTTTTATAATAAACAGTATTAAATGACATTTACGGGCCTGAATGTCCGAGAAATTTTCATAGAAAATTTTCGTCCTCCGACAGGAATCGAACTTGTATCCTATACGGAACCGTCATTTCACATGACGTGCCTTAACCGTTCAGCCACAGAGAAGCGTCCGGTTAGCAAGGTCGATTTTACTATCTTAAATAAATTGTCGGACAATGTCCAATTCTAAAATATATGACGTCATTTGTTTACATTTGATACGCTAGAGCAGATATGAATAGAAGAGATTCATGGAAGATTTAAGTTTAAAGATAGTAAAATCGACCTTGCTAACCAGACGCTCATCTGTGGCCGAAAGGTTAAGGCACATCACGCGAAATGATGCTTCCGTATAGGATACAGGTTCGATTCCTGTCGGAGAGCGAAAATTTTCTATGAAAATTTCTCGGACATTCAGGCCGGTAAATGTTATTTAATACTGTTTATTATAAAACAGAGCATTTGCTTAAATACTTGTATCTATAAAAAGAACGTTAAACATATCATAAATGTCTTTTATATATATATATATATATATATATATATATATATATATATATATATATATATAATATAATATATACACATACAAGTTTGATGCTACCTTCAGAATTAGCATGGATGAACTTGACAGAAGAGTAAAAAAAAAAAAAAAAAATGAAAAAGAACTCTTAGAGTCATTGAAAAAAAGAATGGAATCAATTATGAAACTTATACTCTTAGAAACTTTAGCAACAAATGGCAAAAATGTGTGCTGCAGTAATCAAGGCTAAAGGAGGATATTTTGACAAGAGCAAAGCTTAATCATAAAATGCTTCTTTTTTTTGTCATCATAAAATTTCTAATAAAAAAAAATCATGCCTCATAAAAAATTACCAGGGAGGGCCTCAAACGTTTCAACTGTAGTGTGTGTATATATATATGTGTATATATATATATATATATATATATATATATAAAATTCATCTGACCAATCCCAATAATGGCAAATTTCCTAAATGAGCCAGTCCTTAATGAGTATGATGTGGAGTGACTTTACTATTTGTTTTGGTCAGGAACAACGTTTGGTCAAATAATTAGGGTTTACTAGATTTAATAGACTGTAAGATCTTTATGATAGAAGGTTCTTCTATATCCCTCGTACTCACCAGATTTAGCCCCCACAGATTTTCATTTGTTTTGTTCACTTGAACGTTTCATAAACAGCGGAATGTTCAGAAGCAAAGTTGAAAAGAGCCTTTTTAAATTTTTTTCCTTTTTAACCCTTTAGCATTCAACTTGCCCAAACCCACCGCATAAATACCGGCCCTCAATGTTCAACCCACCCCATGTATACTCTGCCATACTATATATCATCACAAATAAGTCAGGTGAACAATTAGACACTGACCATAGTGAGACTTCAAAAGCCGATATTTAAGAGATGGGTTTGATCATATTGAATATTAAATGGTCTGATATGTAAATGAAAACATGGCTTACTGTTGAACTTGATAAGTAATATTTAAGTTATATTTGTTTTATAAACTTTCTGGAAAAACGTCATTACTTTCTGAACGCCCTAATGCAGGGGACGTCGGCAATCTCCGGTCCACATACAGCCTGCGAATGATTTTTGTCTGGCCCGCCAACTTAACACCTGGACACTATTTATTTAATTAATATGTGGAGCAAGTGGCAGGAAAATATCCGTTGGAGTTAACAGACATACAATGTAACAAATTTTTAAAATCAAAATCTCATTCTGAATCCAATGCTGACGTCTACAAGAAATATGTTTTGCCGAGCGGAAAATATAAAAGCCAATTGAATAATGCGAAAATTATGGTACCATTATTTGGAATCACATATGCTTGTGAACAACTTTTTTTTTGAAAATGAAAGTTAATACCTGGTTAAGGCAGTGGAGAACTTTCAGAGGGAAAAATTAACAGGAGATAACCGATAACTGACATCCATTAAACATGGCATGTGGAACTAGAACATTCTACCCCAGTGAGCGAAATAAAAAGTTCAGTTCAACATTCCATCCTGGTCTACTTGTACTATAATTATTCATGCTTAATACTCAGCCCTAATTTTGCCGGACAAAATTCTGAACAAAATATAAAAATAAAACATTTCTTGTGTATACTAAGCCAAGACTTTTTACAATTTGTAAAGTCAAATAAAATAAGAGTATATAGTTTAAATAAGAGTACATTGTTTACATTCATTTTGAAATGCATAATTTATCTATCTATAAAAGGCAGGATATGTGTGTGTGTGTGTGTGTGTGTGTGTGTGTGTGTAATGAATGCACAGCCGCAATTTTTGACGGATTTGCACCAAAATTTACATGCACAAAGTTAGTTGGAAGACCAAGACTGACTTTGCATTTCCCAACTCCCATCGATAGTGGAAATAATCGATTTTTTCATGTAGTTTGCAGCCATTTTCTACTGGCCAGAGTGAGAGCCTATAGCTGGCTGCCATGAATAGGCAGGAAGATTATATTGGTCAGCGTGAGAACCAAAAGCTGACTGACATGAATGTTAATTAGCATGCCAAAAAAAAAAAAAAAAAAAAATATCAATAGCTGCATTCATCACAAGTGGGAAAAATTTAAATCTGCATGGCACTTTACTCCAATTGGCTCATTCGCTTGCTTAAACTCAATGTTGATTCTGATTCCGCAGAACTGGGTTGGTTGTGAAAAAATATTTGTTGTTAACATTCTTTTTTCCTTCGGTTTTTTCAGTTACGAGTCCTTTTTTAAAGCTGATCGTTTTGTGTTCATTTTGTTTAGTTCTTTTTTTCGTAACAGATTTAATGTTTAGTATAGAGCTTAGAAAAAATTCGCAGTGTGAGATAGGCAAGAAGTAAGGCATGTAGCAACATCAGCGCGGCAAAGGGCACTCCTTTAAAGGCAAGGAAGGGCAAAAATATTTTAAGTCAAGTGATAGCAATTGCTGTATGCGTCGTACGATTTTTTAATCAAGCACGGGCAACGCCGGGTCATGCTGCTAGTGTCAGATAAAAACAAATATATAAACATGGTTGCACTTAAATGCAAAAAGCTTAGGGCAAAAACAAAAAGCTTTGTTTTTCTTCAAAAAGCTCAGGGCAAAAATAAGCTCTCATGAAAAGAAGCAATATTAGAAAGAAAAACACGTTTCAGTAGCAAGTGACTTTCTATGGAGACACAAGACAAGTGGATATTTTACTAGTATTTTCCTTTGAGGAAGAAGAATAAAATATTATTGGTCTTTAAATTAGTAGCACTTTTCCATTTGTTCAAATTGTATTCGGTTCATATTTCTATGGTTTACATTTTGTCTTGAAGTACAAAATCTACACAGTATTTAGAATGAACTCATGAACATCTTCGCCCAAAAAGATACCAAGATTTTGCAGTGTAAAAAATTGCTCAGAGGGGGAGAATGAAAAGTCAAATCCGAAAGTGGCAAAGTCATTAGACCAGACAGATCACACTTGATGAGCAGAGCATTAGTAAACACAATCAGGGTGAAGTCAAGATGTTTCTGAGAGAGAGAGAGGGAGAGGAAGAAGAGCAAAAAGGGAGAGAGAGGAAGAAGAGCAAAAAGGAAGAGAGAGGAAGAAGAGCAAAAAGGGAGAGAGAGGGAGAAGAGCAAAAAGGGAGAGAGAAGAGGGAGAAGAGCAAAAAGAGAGAGAGAAGAGGAGAAGAGCAAAAAGAGAGAGAGAAGAGGAAAAAGGGAAAAAGAGAGAGGGAAGAGGAAAAAGAGAGAGGGAAGAGGAAAAAGAGAGAGAGGGAAGAGGAAAAAGAGAGAGAGGGAAGAGGAAAAAGAGAGAGAGGGAAGAGGAAAAAGAGAGAGAGGGAAGAGGAAAAAGAGAGAGAGGGAAGAGGAAAAAGAGAGAGAGGGAAGAGGAAAAAGAGAGAGAGGGAAGAGGAAAAAGGGGAAAGAGAGAGAGGGAAGAGGAAAAAGGGGAAAGAGAGAGAGGGAAGAGGAAACTGGGAAAGAGAGAGAGGGAAGAGGAAACTGGGAAAGAGAGAGAGGGAAGAGGAAACTGGGAAAGAGAGAGAGGGAAGAGGAAACTGGGAAAGGGACAGAAAAGAGAGAGAGAGAGAAAGGGACAGAAAAGAGAGAGAGAGAGAAAGGGACAGAAAAGAGAGAGAGAGAAAGGGACAGAAAAGAGAGAGAGAGAAAGGGACAGAAAAGAGAGAGAGAGAAAGGGACAGAAAAGAGAGAGAGAGAAAGGGACAGAAAAGAGAGAGAGAGAAAGGGACAGAAAAGAGAGAGAGAGAAAGGGACAGAAAAGAGAGAGAGAGAAAGGGACAGAAAAGAGAGAGAGAGAAAGGGACAGAAAAGAGAGAGAGAGAAAGGGACAGAAAAGAGAGAGAGAGAAAGGGACAGAAAAGAGAGAGAGAGAAAGGGACAGAAAAGAGAGAGAGAGAAAGGGACAGAAAAGAGAGAGAGAGAAAGGGACAGAAAAGAGAGAGAGAGAAAGGGACAGAAAAGAGAGAGAGAGAAAGGGACAGAAAAGAGAGAGAGAAAGGGACAGAAAAGAGAGAGAGAAAGGGACAGAAAAGAGAGAAAAATCCGCAATATTAGTGGTCCTGATCTGGCAGCTTGGCTTCAGTCACTCTCCCACCACTGTAAAATTGCCTCCCTATGCCTTTTCTATAAATACTTTCATAGTAATTGTTCGGATAATTAGTACACAATTAAATCCAAAATTACTTCATATGGGGAATAGGCCTATTTCAACCGATGAAAAATTTCTACCTCATATTCAACCCCAGTATAGACTGAGTTTGTGCCGGAATTAGTAATTTAACTGTAACAGCTACAACAAAAAAGAAAACGTTGAATAACTAATACAGAATTTATCCATTTCAGTCAGACAAAAGGGAAGAGGTTTTATAAAATTAAACCCAGATATTAACCTTATGACATTAAATGATAATTTGAAACTAAGAGAACAAAAAAAGGGTTTAAAAAAAAAAAAAAAAAAATTAAATTATATAGATAAGTTATGTTTAAACATATAAAATCATACTAA
Organism: Acanthosepion esculentum; assembly: GCA_964036315.1. Lineage (NCBI taxonomy): Eukaryota > Metazoa > Mollusca > Cephalopoda > Sepiida > Sepiidae > Acanthosepion > Acanthosepion esculentum. The sequence continues at coordinate 66,346,508 of OZ038517.1, read as the reverse complement.
AAATACTCTTTCAAATGCAAATATTATATATATATATATATATATATATATATATATATAGTGTAACCCGGATATAAGAGAGTTGTTGGGATTGGAGAAGTCTCTTATATCCGGGTTTGGTCTATTATATATACATTAACACAGGCTCTAATTTGGGACCAGAGAAAATCTCTCTTATATCCGGGTTACACTGTATATATATATATAATTTATAAATTAAGAATAAGTCATATTTAGAATATTTATATTAAAATTAAGTAAAACTATATTTAAAAAAATTTATATTTAATATAAAATCAATAGGTTATATTAAAGAATATAAATATTTAGATATAAAAATGTAATAAGATAAAATAAGTTATACATTTAGAAATAAAAAATAAATAAACTTTAAAAGATAAGTAAATCGAAAACAAGTTATATTTAAAAATATAAAGTTATACTTAAAAATACTTGAAATTACAAAGTTATAAAACCCTAAAATATATAGATAAAGATATCTAAGTGATAAAAGGAAAGAAAGTTTTTAGAATAGGGGACAATTATAAGATATAATTAATATGGTGAAGAAATGGAAATATAGAAATTAGAATTAGTTATACATTCAACATTTGAAGAGTTAGAGAAATATATGTCTCATGCCTTTCATCCGACTGAAACCTTGAAATGGATAAATTCTGTATTAGTTTTTAGATTTTTTTTTGTAGCTGTCACAGTTAAATTTCTAATTCTGACACAAACTCAGTCCATACTGGGGTTGAATAAGATGGAGAAATTTTTCGTTGGTTGAAATAGGCTTATTCTCCATATGACGTAACTTTGGATTTTATTGTGTAATAATTATTTGCTCTGTAATAATACATTGGGCTCTTTCTGAGTTTTAATATTAGGTCATCCCATAAGTTCTGTCCGAATTTTAACTTTTTCTTAAAATGAACGAAATTTAAAGAGTATTTTATAATGTCTAATGGAGCTGAACATTATTTTTATGATTAGATGCATTTAAACTGATCAAATTTTATTTCTGAGAACAATAAAATTAAATTTTGTTTGATTAAAACCCTGCTAACATGGAAGTACCCAAGAATCATTTGAGGCACATAATGCTTTATGAGTTCAAGAAAGGAAACTCAGCAGCCGAAGCGGCTAGAAACATTCACTCAGTTTATGGAGAGGAATGTGTGAATGAAAGAACTTGCAGAAGATGGTTTGCAAAATTCAGAGGTGGAGATTTCACCCTTGAAGATGAAGATCGAACCGGACGTCCTTTTGAGTTTGATGAAAAGCTTCTTGAAGCAGCCCTTGAAGAAAATCCTGCTTTATCAGTTGAGGAATTGGCAGTGGTTCTCAGTTCAAACCATACAACTGTTCATCATCATCTTCAACAACTTGGAAAAGTTCCTAAACTTGGAAAATGGGTGCCTCATGAATTGTCTGAAAACAACCTCAAATCCCAAGTTGACATCTGCTCTTCTCTCCATTCTCGCCAACTTGTTTCACCTTTTTTGGATAGACTTGTGACTGGCGACGAAAAATGGATCTTTTATCGAAATGTTAAGCGTCGTAGACAGTGGCTTGGTAAAGGAGAAGGACCCCAGCCACAGCTGAGAAGGGAACTTCATGGGCAAAAGGTTCTTCTTTCAATCTGGTGGGATGGCCAAGGAATAATCCACTTTGAATTCTTACCACCTAATGCAACAATTAATGCTCAAATATGCTGTCAGCAATTAGAGCGTTTGAACCAAGCTTTGAGGAAAAAAAGACCTGCTCTAGTGAATCGAAAACGGGTGATGTTTCATCAGGACAATGCGCGACCACACACAGCAAGAATCACGTCACAAAAGATCGAAGAACTTGGTTGGGAGAAAATTCCTCATCCACCTTATTCTCCCGACCTTGCTCCTTCAGACTACCATTTGTTTCGTAGCTTACAGAATCATTCGGAAGAAACAGCTTTTGTAACACAGGAAGAGGTTAAAACTGACATTTGTGAGTTCTTCGAATCAAAGCCAAAAGAATTTTACAGTAATGGAATTAGTAAGCTTGTTAATAGATGGGAGGAAGTCATAGATAATCAGGGAAAATACATTGTTGATTGAATCTGTAATTAAATGCAACATTTGGTCACTTATTTTCTTTATTCAAATTTTGGACAGAACTTATGGGATGACCTGATATTTTATATTGCTAAGATCCACTTGGATTATACACCAAGGGAGTTATTACCTTTACTATAATAAAAACAAAGAATTCAAATTAAAATAAGGCATTTTCACTTTCCTTTAAAACCCTCATCTCTTTATTTATTTTTTCTTCCTCCCTCTCTCTCTCTCTAAACATCTCTCTATATATTACTCTCTCAACAACAAGGCAACCCTCAAATAAAAAAAGGAAGAAAAGAAGACTGAACCAGGCTGAAAAATGCTGGAAGTTTGCATGACCAGAGTCTACTAATTTGTGACTGAAAATTTACAAACAGAGGATCCATAGATAATTTCCGTTATAAAAATAAAAAAATGAAAAAGAAATGAAAGTGGGAAAATAAAATAATTTGGGACAATCAAAAAATTAACAAAGATACGTTTAATGTTAACTGAAACCAATGTTCATGCCAGAGTCTTTAAGCCTAGTCAAAAGGATATAAGCTCATATCTCTAAGCTTGACGAGAAGAGAGGACAGTAAGAAATAAAACAAGAGGTGCTATCACAAGAGAAACAAGCCATGTGTGAAGGTCATCTGCTAATCATATTTCTGCCCTGCTTAGGGTTGAGAAAAACACAGTAGATTGACCTGTTTCTAATATGACTACTACTACAAGTAAGGTCTGACAATGAAACTACTGACTACTGGACCAAAATTTCTCCAGACCGCTACCAATATCCACCTTATAAATAAACATTTTGCTACACCAAATATCAAAGAACTCACCCAAATCTAAATCAAATAAATAAAAATGTTATTTATTTTATACCCTTGCATCAGTTCCATTTTTTTTTCTCTCCAAAGTTTCCAGTAAAAAAAACTCCTTGCAAAACACCACAAAATTAAATCAAGAAAAGATTTCACCTAAAATGTGTAAGAAACATTTAAATCAACTGAATATACAAATTTGAAAACATTAAATGTGCTACATACATCAAGAATTTTTTCAACTTACGCAAGGTCCCAAAATGACAAGTAAGGATGTCGGATGGTTGCAATGCCAGTCTGGAAAAAATGAAAATCTATTTTAGCACTCCATTCTTTAACACTGTTGAAAATGATATCAGTTATCATCAGAAGTCATTTAAAGTAATAACAGCAAAGATTTCATTTAATTTTACAAATAAGCATTAGAAAAAAACTGAAATTCTGTATTGATCCTGTTGCAAAAGGAGAGACCATTATTTCAACCTAAAAGGAATAAGACTTCCTTTTCTTATATTAATATATTATTTTGAGTGCTATTCTTAAATTGCAAAGATGGTCGTTTAAGTATACGTTTAAGTATATTTAAGTATAAAGCCACCCCATATTTGATGCCGTGTTCCTTGTGTATGTATATGTAATTTCTTAATGTATTTCAAAAATTTTTATTATTTATTTATTTTTTTTTTTTTTCTCTTTTTTTATTAATTTGTATTTCTGTTCTTTGCTTTTTGGTAACCGGCACTCTGGGACCCCCACCCTCGTATTTTAGAACTAACTATTCTAACGTAAGTGGTAATATGTCATTTTATCTGATTCTGAAACCTCGTTTTTGAGCGTAAAGAATGGACATCGTTTGAGAATTTGCTCATTCTTGTCTGTAGCTTCCAATTCAGCATTGGCCTATCCCCGCCTGCATGGTGAATTACTAATTCGACACGGAATTCTGACCGTTTCTTCATCGTGTCAATTCGAATATTCACCAGTTGTAGCATGCCAGCTAGGCCCACTGTTAGGGGTGAGGGAGGGTCGCCGATTTGCAACCCCCCAACACTGCGTTCATTATAACTTGTTGCCCGGCATGATAGGTAAGCCTGTAATTTTCGACGTTAGTTTTGGATAGTTTATGGTCGTGAAACGAGCATGTTCTCTGTCCATTTAAGTATAAAGCCACCCCATATTTGTTTCCGTGTTCCTTGTGTATGTATATGTAATTTCTTAGTCTATTTCAAAATTTTTTTTTAAGTATAAACCCACCCCATATTTGATGCCGTGTTCCTTGTGTATGTATGTGTAATTTCTTAATGTATTTAAAGAATTTTTTTTTTTTTTATTTTTTTTTTATTAATTTGTATTTTTGTTTTTTTGCTTTTTGTTAACCGGCACTCTGGGCCCCCCCCCCTGCCACCCCCTTATTTTAGAACTAACTATTCTAACGTAAGTGGTAATATATTTTTTTTTTTTTTTTTTTTAAATATAGGTCAATGGAACTTATACTAAGTTAAAACTTAGTGTTGTACACATACACAATGGTATATCATTCCTATCCCCCAGTACTCTCAACTAGTGTAAGCTCTGCGACTATCCCGACTACATCCCCCTCTATTGTTTTGTCTTGTCGTCGTTGATTATGTTATATATAATAGGAGCAGGTAGGCTTTCCTACCGCCCGGTCTACACTCCTCCCCCCTCTATTAAACACGTTTAGAGGCCCAAACCTTGTTTCATGTCTAGGAAGGGGTTCCCGGATCTCTCTCTCTCTCTCTGGCCTCTGTGCTGGTGCCGCGGAGTTTCACCCGTGATGCGTGTAGTCTGTGGCATTGCCTGTTCTTTCTGAGGGTACACGGTTGACAGTTCCCTGGTTGCTGTTTCCGACTGGTAGTTAGGAGCCCTAACTCTTGCGTAGCATCTTGAGCGGCCGCTCTGATCAACAGTTGCATAATATCGGGGTGTCTGTAGTGCCATGTCGCGCATGGATAGGTGTCCCTGCAGTCATCTCCGGTGGGCAACCCTGAGGCCACATTATGATTCAGGCTGTGTCAAACCCCCTTCTGCCCGCGTCATGGGTGATAACCGTCGGCTTCCTGTTACTCAGGCCTTCTCTTTTTCCAACACCAATTACCCACCATGAAGTACAAAAACCAGAAATATAAACCTAAATCAGCCTTCCAAAAATCACCCAAACCTTTAAATATCTCCTTCTCCAACATCCGTGGCATTAGAACCAACTTCTGCAGCGTTGAGTCCTTCCTCATTGCTAATTGGCCGGATATACTGGCCCTGTGTGAGACCAATCTTGACTCCTCTATCCCTTCCTCTGATCTCTCGATCCCTGGATACCTTCCTCTCCTCAGAAAAGACTCTAACCCACATGCATGGCCTGGGTATCTATGTCAAGGACCATCTCCCTCTGGCTAGAGAGTGCTCTCTCAAATCGCCGGATCATTCGTACTTGTGTGTCTGGCTATCTCTTCTCAATGCTGTAAGCTATCTTTTCTTCCTCTACCACTCTCCATCCTCTCAGGACTGTGGGATACTCAATGTCATTTCTGACAGCATAGATAGGGCCCTCTCTGTCCATCCGTACACTCACATATTTGTGTTTGGCGATTTTAACGCCCATCACAACCAGTGGCTTAAGAACGCTACTACCGACCTCGCAGGCATTCATACTCTCAACTTTTCAGTCTCTCAATCCCTCACTCAGATAATTGATTTCCCCATGCGTTTTGCCTACAACCGTGACTGTAAGGCCTCACTCCTCGACCTGTGTTTTACCTCCATCTCTGAGTCTTGTAGTGCCACGCAGCTCTGTCCTATCGGTAACTCTGATCATGCTGTAGTGTCTGTTAGCATCTCCTTCAGCCCCACCACCTGCAAAGAGCCTCATACCACCAGAACCACATTCTGCTACCAACGGGCTAACTGGGACTTGTTTCGTGACTTCCTCCGCGATGTCACCTGGGATGCTGTATTTAAGCTCCCCACTCATGATTGTGCTTCTGAGTTCTCTTCCTGGATTAAAGCCGGTATCGAAGCTTTCATCCCCTCCAGAAAATTCAAGGTCAAACCACGCTCCTCCCCCTGGTTCACAGCTGCTTGCTCAGCCGCCATTGCCCATAGGAACCACTTCTTCCACCGTTTTCGTAGTGATATGTCCGACTCCAATAGACGTCTATTTACCTCTGCCCGCAACGAGTGCAAGCGTATCCTCGACGATGCCAAGTCACTATTTGCTGCTCGGATGAAGGAACATATTGCATCCCGCAAATTTGGCTCCAAAGATTATTGGCGCCTCTGCATTCTGAACAATAACAAACCCTCCATTCCTCCCATGTTCAATCAGTTTGAGGTCCTGACCACCTCTGCCGACAAGGCCGAATGCTTCGCTCAGAAGTTTTCTTCCAATTCTATGCTAGATTCTTCCGGGGTACCCTTGCCCGATTTCCCTCCCAGAACTGAGGCTCTCCTGGACGGATTGCACATAACTCCGTCGTCGGTATTGGGCATTATTTCTAACTTAGATCACCACAAGGCTACTGGTAGTGACGGAATACCAGCCATTGTCCTGAAGAAATGCGCACCTGAACTGGCGCCTGCCCTCTCTAAATTATACAACCGCTGCCTCAAGGAGTCCTGTTTTCCTGACTGCTGGAAGTCCTCAACCATTGTTCCTGTCTCTGGTGAACCCTCCGATCCTTCCAATTACTGTCCTATCAGTCTCCTACCCCTCTTCGGCAAAGTCTTCGAGGCCATTATCAACGCCGAAGTGATTAATCATCTGATATCCCACGATCTGCTCTCAGACAAGCAGTATGGTTTCCGCTTTGCCCGATCTACTGCTGTTGTGCTTACGGCCATCACTGAATTTGTCTACCAAGCTATCCATAATAACGGTGAAGCTCATGCCATAGCCGTTGACATCTCCAAAGCATTCGATAGAGTTTGGCATGCCGGCCTTCTTTGCAAGCTCCAGGGTTATGGTATCACAGGTCGATTGTTTGACCTAATACAATCATCCCTGTCTAACCGGGATTTGAAGGTCGTTCTCAGTGGATTCATCTCCAGCTCCTATCCCACTAACACAGGTGTTCCTCAAGGCTCCATCCTAGGCCCTACTCTGTTCCTCATATTTATAAATGACCTTCCTGACACCATAGACTCCCAAGTCGACATCAACACTGACAACACCACAATTTACTCCTGCCTCAAACACAAATCTAGTGAAGCTGACAAAGTTAACCTGGCAGCTCAAATTGAAAAGGACCTCCAATCGGTTGTGAACTGGGGCGTGAAATGGATGGTTAACTTTAACGCCTCTAAAACAAAACTGCTCTCTATTAACCACCACAAGGATCCATCCCTGCATCCCATTAGAATGTCTGATGACCAACTTCTCGAGAGCTCCTCTCTGCGGCTGCTCGGTCTCACGCTGTCTGCTGATCTGAGATGGAACAAATACATCGAGTCAGTTGCATCATCCACTGCAAGGAAAGTTGGTTCCCTGTGCTGAGCCAGGAAATTTTTCTCCCCGGAATCGATCCTCTAAGTCTATAAATCGACCATTCGCCCTTGCATGGAGTATTGCTGCCATATATGGTCTGGGGCCCCTGCTGTTTGCCTCAGGGTTCTTGATAAGATCCAGAGACGGATATGCAATGTGTCATCTCATCTGCAGTCGCTCTCTCACAGATGTGATGTTGCCTCGCTCTGCTTTTTTTACAAGTACTTTCACGGTAATTGCTCCGAGGAGCTGCTTTCGTTTGTCCCCAGACCTCGTGAATTTAAACGCCGCACGAGGCTGGCTTCCCGCTCCCACCCCTACACCGTGGAAACTGTTAGATGTAGATGTCTCTTCTACTCCAATAGCTTCATGTCTCGCACATCTCACCTATGGAACTCCCTTCCCTATTACTGTTTCCCTGACAAATACAATCTCCAACGGTTTAAGTGTAGTATCAATTGACATCTCCAGTTGCCTTGATCTATCCACTTCCCTTCTCCACATCCTTTCATTTTTCATTCCTATCTGCTCTCGCTCCAAATCTTCTGTAACCCCCTTGCCTTGATCGACCCACTGTCTTTCTCTTTCACCACATCCTCTCTGCTCTTCCTCCAACCCTTCTTTAACCCCTTGCGTGATAGTGGCCTCCAGCCTTGCTTGGGGTGATACGCTTAAAAAAAAATGTATGTAGCTTCAAGAACTTTTAGTTTTTGTTTTCATGTTTCAGTATAGTTTTTGTATTTCAATGATAATGTTAAACTTATCAGATGATATGAAAGGAATTTGCTTAAAATAGACAAAACTTGCCTATATTATTAAACGAATCGTGCATTAATGAAAAAATGCTGTCTAAATACATACAATTTATATATATATATATATAATACATATATATTTAGGCAGCAATCCTTCGTTTATGCATGTTTCATTAAAAACGACGGACAAGGTACTACGGTTAAGCTTGTTATTTAATTTTTCTTGTGTTTGAACAAGAGCTTTCTTTTCTGGACAAAGAGTGTGTAAAAACTGTCCAAATGTCATAGTTCCAAGCGCTTTCGGCTATACCTTTGACCATTATCAAGCATGATTCGATTTTTCAGCTTAATTGAGTGTGTGCGTTATGTGTATGTCTTAGTGTGTAGTAGGGATGTTTTCAATTTCCGAATATGGTTAGCACATTGTGGCCTTGTTCGTAGTTAATATTGTAAAGAGTTGGCTTTTTCTTTTTTATTATTAAAGCTTCCATTATTTTTAATCTTTTTTTACAGGTGAATTTGTGAAAATAAAAAAATTAAATAAAAAGCTTAACCATAGTACCTTGTCCGTCATTTTTAATGAAACATGCATATATATATATATATATAAGTGAACATAGAAGTCAACACTTAGAGGCGACAGTCTGTTTCATGCTAGATGCAGTCGTCAGGCCACCTTTTATATTTACACATGCTCTATATCTGATATTGAGCACTTTATCCCATAAATATAGCACATCTTAAGACTATATTTCTTTATATATATATATATATATATATATATATATATATTTCTTCCCATGCAAGGCAGTAAAGCCACTAAGACACAAGGGATTACTGGGTTTGGAAGAATTAGGAACAGAGACATTAATAATGAGCAAGAAGAGGAAAGAGTAATCAGGAGGACAGTAGATAGCGATTAACATGGCATTCAAATTTTTGCAGGTTAAAGTTGGCTGGAAAGTATGGAGCTGGAAGAGAGTTCTACAAGCAAGAAGTATGAGAAAAACTGTTTGTATAGAATTTACAGCTACATCTAGTCAGCTCGTCTGTAAATCGAGGAGATCTCAACACCAGTCTAGTACTGCACTTAATAACATAGCGAAAACCTTGTTCAGATAATTACCATGAAAATACTTATAGAACAGGCACAGGGAGGTAACCTTATGGCGGTGGGAAAGTGGCTGAAGCCAGGCTGCCAGATCAGGACCAACAATATTGCTGATTATTCTTTAGATTTTATCACTGATCTCAAGGTAAATAGGAGGGGCACCGGATCATAAGTGTTAGCAATATTCTAAGCATGGGCAAATGCTAGACTTCCAGATATGTATGATAGATTCTGGAGAGACAGGTCGTCTTGCATGACACAGCAGACCAAATTAGTAGCTTACCTAGCAATGGATTCAATATAAGTTTTCCACTTCTTGTCAGTTGAGGATGTTAGCTCGAGAAGGCGCAATGAGTCACTTTCCTGGAGATCACTATCAGCCATCCTGATGGAAAGCAGATAGGGGTCTTTCAGATGATTAACCCTAGAACACTAACCATCAATTAAAGTTACAGTTAAAGCTACTAACATATATACTAACATATCAGGTATATCATACCTGATTTTGAAAATATCAAAAAAATATTTAATACAAATCTTTATTTAAAATATTTTACATAATACCTCATCTCAGAAATTAAATCATGTACACTATTTACATTATTCAGACTATTGTCCGCATCTTGTCACCATATTTATTACAACGCTTCAGCCTTTCAGTATCTGTCTATATTTCCGAGATGAGGTATTATGTACACTATTTACATTATTCAGACTATTGTCCTCATCTTTGTCACCATATTTATTACAGTTCAGCCATTGTACACTCCGGCCTTCTTCAGGTGGTTGGAATGTTGAACTGAACCCTTTATTTCACTCATTGGAGTAGACTGTTCTATTTTTTTGTTAATTCCCCTCTCCAAGTTCTCCACTGCCTCAACCAGGTATTGAACTCACACTCTTTGGGTCCTGTCACTGGATCTAATGAATGCCTTTATCCACTGTGCCATGTGTCCTTGAGGACATCTGTGTATGAATTTCTGGGTATTATAAACCTAATGTCTTCAGCAACCATTTTTACCAGAGCTCATATTGCAACTTTTGTTGTTATTATCACTTTTCTCTGGCACTCCTTATTACTGGTTCCCATATTGTATTCATTTCTATGCTTGGTCGGCTCAGGAGATTTTTGTGGCCTAGCATATGTGCTGATTCCTTAACTTTACGAATTTTCCAATGCTGTTTTTTGTCTATGATCTCAACCTGATCCCACAGAGGGCAGTGATCTCCCTTCTCTCTCCATATGTGGTCAGCCACGCCTGATTTTTCCACTTCCTTTCTCATTACAGCTTTCTGCTGTTCTTGAAGCCTTATCTTAAGGGGGCAGCCTGTCTCCCCTTTATCTTATTTTAAAGTAGGACCTAGGATGGAGCTTTGAGTGGTGGACACCTGTATCAGTACAAAATGATCTAGAAGAGTGGCCATTCAGGATAACCTTCATCTTATGTTTTGATAGAAAAGATTGGATCAATTCAAAAATGTGTCCGGCAACACCATAACTTTTCAACTTGTGGAGAAGACTGTATATGAAACACTGTCAAAAGCTTTACATCCTGGCATTCACCGTTTTTATCTACAGTATGATAGACTCTTTCCACAATTATCGTCAGTACTTCAGCAGTTGACCTGGTGAGATGTAAGCCATATATATGAATTATACAAATCTTTTTCAAAACTTACCAGCAAATGCCTCCACAAGAAACAAAGGGTCTTTGACTGGCCGGATGCCACTGACCAGCAAAAAAACGTCTAATGAATCAGCAGATGAAAGAAGGTGATAATTGGCCTCTAAGTAGGATGATAACGAGAAGTCGGAAGGTACTGTAGCAACGGCTGAAGAAAAAGAGAAATAAAAATGGTAATCATTGCAGAGTAAGGTATAACGATTACAGGGGAGAAAATAGTAAGTAAAAACAAAAAGATGAGGATACTAGCCTGAATAATTCATAGGACTTCATTTTACGCAATGCAAGAAGGCTGGAGAATGCATTGGCCAAAATGTAGTGATCAAAACAACAAAGATGAGGATACTAATCTAAATAATTCATGGAAGAAGACTTCATCTCAGACCTTCAGACGATAGAATATATTGGCTGAAATGTGGTGATCAAAATAATAAAGACACAGATACTAGTTTGAATAATTAATGGAATACAAGACTTCATCCCATGCCTTCAGACAATATTAGGACATGTGAAAAACCTGCCAATACAAATATTATGATAAAAACAACAGAGATAAAGATACCAGTCCAAAAAGCGAAGATACTTCCTTGCAAAAATTCAAACAACATTTTCTGTTTCTGAAGACACAAGTCTTATCAGGTCATCCCATAAGTTCTGTCCGAATTTTGAAACAAGTGACCAAATGTTACATTTAATTACAGATTCAATCAACAATGTATTTTCCCCCGATTATCTATGACTTCCTTCCATCTATTAACAAGCTTACTAATTCCATTACTGTAAAATTCTTTTGGCTTTGATTCGAAGAACTCACAAATATCAGTTTTAACCTCTTCCTGTGTTACAAAAGCTGTTTCTTCCAAATGATTCTGTAAGCTACGAAACAAATGGTAGTCTGAAGGAGCAAGGCCGGGAGAATAAGGTGGATGAGGAATTTTCTCCCAACCAAGTTCTTCGATCTTTTGTGACGTGATTCTTGCTGTGTGTGGTCGCGCATTGTCCTGATGAAACATCACCCGTTTTCGATTCACTAAAAGCAGGTCTTTTTTTCCTCAAAGCTTGGTTCAAACGCTCTAATTGCTGACAGTATATTTGAGCATTAATTGTTGCATTAGGTGGTAAGAATTCAAAGTGGAATATTCCTTGGCAATCCCACCAGATTGAAAGAAGAACTTTTTGCCCATGAAGTTCCCTTCTCGGCTGTGGCTGGGGTCCTTCCCCTTTACCAAGCCAATGTCTACAACGCTTAACATTTCGATAAAAGATCCATTTTTCGTCGCCAGTCTATCCATAAAAGGTGAAACAAGTTGGCGAGAATGGAGAGAAGAGCAGATGTCAACTCGGGATTTGAGGTTGTTTTCAGACAATTCATGAGACACCCATTTTCCAAGTTTAGGAACTTTTCCAAGTTGTTGAAGATGACGATGAACAGTTGTATGGTTTGACCTGAGAACCACTGCCAATTCCTCAACTGATAAAGCAGGATTTTCTTCAAGGGCTACTTCAAGAATTTTTTTTCATCAAACTCAACTGGACGTCCGGTTAGATCTTCATCTTCAAGGGTGAAATCTCCACCTCTGAATTTTGCAAACCATCTTCTGCAAGTTCTTTCATTCATATATTCCTCTCCATAAACTGAGTGAATGTTTCTAGCCGCTTCGGCTGCTGAGTTTCCTTTCTTGAACTCATAAAGCATTATGTGCCTCAAATGATTCTTGGGTACTTCCATGTTAGCAGGGTTTTAATCAAACAAAATTTAATTTTATTGTTCTCTGAAATAAAATTTGATCAGTTTAAATGCATCTAATCATAAAAATAATGTTCAGTTCCATTAGACATTATAAAATACGCTTTAAATTTCGTTCATTTTAAGAAAAAGTTAAAATTCGGACAGAACTTATGGGATGACCTAATATTTTCTGCAAGGGCAGTTCCCACTGATATGGAATACTTAAAAGACATGCAAGTGACCTTTATCTAAAATGATCCATGATAGCCAACTAATGACAATTCAAAAAGTGACAACTTGCACTTTGTCGCTTGGAAGTTCACAAAATTTTAAAATATCACCTTCTGGAAGCTAGACAGCAAAATAGCTAAAAGTTGGATTTAAAGTTATTAAAGAAACCCCCTACAAAAAGGGAAAGAGAGAAGAAAGGACTAAGCATCAAATTTAACATGACAATGTACAGTTGTCAGCAAGTGGATTAACCGAGAATTGAAGAAATGAGAATCCAGCAAGTACAAAATTTTAAATATCTAGGAAGATTTTTTAACAGAAGACTGAAGGCTTATGGATTTATATTGAAACACCGGTTATTGTATTATCAGTGAAATTAACCTTTAGCAACCTGCATTATTAATTTGAATTCCGTTTCCACTCCATTCTTTTTCAAGGCCTCTCAATTGCAGTAACCTCATTGTTCACTTCACTCAAAGGTGTTTTCTGTTGCAATAGCAGGATATGACAACACAACTATGAAATTTAAACAAATTCAAATTCAGGGATCAGCGTCACCTTCAGTGGCAGGATAGAATTTTTGCACAGCAAATGAAGTCACAGAGAGTAATAAAGGTTAAGCAATGTTGAGCCTGGTCACTACCTAGATGGGAAACTGCTTGGGAATCCCAGGTGCTGTCAGCTTGGATGTGCAAGTGGGGTAAGGCATAACAGCTTGGAATTGGAAGTCAGAGAGCTGAATTTTGAGCCAATTTGGGTTCTTAGATTCACTTACACACAAATAAACTTGAGAAAGGTATTAATCCACGTCTACTATCCCCAGCTATGGGTTAATTAGTAGGACTTGTATCAATAAATTATTATTATTACTCCCAAATTGTTAGAATCTAAAAATATTTCCTAGCTTTAAATAACCTGCAATGGGTTGATAAGTCATAGAAAACTAACCAAATACTGATTAGCTACACAGGCATGTCTTTTAGATTTATTTACATTCCCTGGACTATAAATGAATCGGTACAGTGGCCACAAAGCGAGGGATCAGTTTATATATTGATTGTAATGTAGAATTGACCCCCCACTTTATATCCACTTATAACTGCTTGGTTATTGATAAGCTGTAGAAAGCGAATCAATCAATCAATGAAATACTGATTAGCTACACAGGCATGTCTTTTAGATTTATTTACATTCTCTGGAATAGAAATGTATAGAAACTACCGTGGTCATTAAGTGAGGGATCAGTTTATGTATCGATTATAATGTAGAATTGATCCCCCACTTTAAATCCACCTATTTCTTGGTTATTGATAAGCTGTAGAAAGCGAATCAATCAATCAATGAAATACTGATTAGCTACACAGGCATGTCTTTTAGATTTATTTACATTCTCTGGAATAGAAATGTATAGAAACTACCGTGGTCATTAAGTGAGGGATCAGTTTATGTATCGATTATAATGTAGAATTGATCCCCCACTTTAAATCCACCTATTTCTTGGTTATTGATAAGCTGTAGAAAGCGAATCAATCAATCAATGAAATACTGATTAGCTACACAGGCATGTCTTTTAGATTTATTTACATTCTCTGGAATAGAAATGTATAGAAACTACCGTGGTCATTAAGTGAGGGATCAGTTTATGTATCGATTATAATGTAGAATTGATCCCCCACTTTAAATCCACCTATTTCTTGGTTATTGATAAGCTGTAGAAAGCGAATCAATCAATCAATGAAATACTGATTAGCTACACAGGCATGTCTTTTAGATTTATTTACATTCTCTGGAATAGAAATGTATAGAAACTACCGTGGTCATTAAGTGAGGGATCAGTTTATGTATCGATTATAATGTAGAATTGATCCCCCACTTTAAATCCACCTATTTCTTGGTTATTGATAAGCTGTAGAAAGCGAATCAATCAATCAATGAAATACTGATTAGCTACACAGGCATGTCTTTTAGATTTATTTACATTCTCTGGAATAGAAATGTATAGAAACTACCGTGGTCATTAAGTGAGGGATCAGTTTATGTATCGATTATAATGTAGAATTGATCCCCCACTTTAAATCCACCTATTTCTTGGTTATTGATAAGCTGTAGAAAGCGAATCAATCAATCAATGAAATACTGATTAGCTACACAGGCATGTCTTTTAGATTTATTTACATTCTCTGGAATAGAAATGTATAGAAACTACCGTGGTCATTAAGTGAGGGATCAGTTTATGTATCGATTATAATGTAGAATTGATCCCCCACTTTAAATCCACCTATTTCTTGGTTATTGATAAGCTGTAGAAAGCGAATCGACCAATCAATGAAATACTGATTAGCTACACAGGCATGTCTTTTAGATTTATTTACATTCTCTGGAATAGAAATGTATAGAAACTACCGTGGTCATTAAGTGAGGGATCAGTTTATATATCAAATAATAGAGAATTGATCCCTCATTTTATATCCATAAAATTTCTTGTTTATCAACTTCTGATTAGATATGAATCCACCTATTCCCCCCAGCTCTGGGTTAATCAGCATTCTTAAGGACAGAATGTCTATAGCATCATACTGACATCTGAATGTGCATACGTCAGAGGGATATGCAGAACATCCTTCTGAATTGGTTTCAACAAAGGTAGGGCACTGAAAAAATATGGAGGTTGGCAGGGAAAATAACCACTTCTTACATCAACTGAAATTTGATTGGCAAATCTCGCACTCATCTCACCAATTCATGGTAAGTGCAAAGGGCAAGAACATTTCTGCAGACTAATCTTTAAATTTTAATTAAAAACAAAAACAAAAATAAAATAGTGAGGATCAGTTTATATATCAAGTAATATAGAAATGATCCCTCAATTTTTATCCGCAAAATTTCTTATTTATCAAATTCTGATTAGACACGAACCTAAAATAGTTCTTACAATCTAAGAATATTTTCAGGCTTTAAATAACCAGCAAAGGGCCAATAAGCTGTAAAAAAAACAAATTAGTTAAAAGCGTGAACTAAATAAACACTGAAATCCAAAGGTGCATTGGAATAGTAAAAGATGCCTTCCAAAATCTAAGCCAATTATTAAGAAGCAGGAAAATTTTCTTAAAAAAAAAAAAAAAAAAAAAAAAATTATTCATGTAATACTGGTCCTTCATGGCAGTGAATACTGGCTAATCTCCTTGCAGATGAAGAGACTTGACACAGCAGAAATGTGGCTCTACAGAAGGATGCTGAGAATGAGGAAGTTTTAAGTATGATGGAAACAAAAAGAACACTTAGAATCTGAAACGGACAGTTGAAATATTTGAAACACAAAGAGGAAAGAGAGCTCAAAGAGTTTAACACTCACAGGACATTGAAGTCAAGAGAGACAGAGGAAAGCAGCGAATAACTTATGAATGAGGTTACGTAAATGGATCGTAGAACAGGGAAGGGAAGGGCTAGTAAAAGCCAAACCTTATTCAGAGCTACAAAGTACCGGAAGTTGTGGAAAGTCATGATCGCCTTACATCCCAAAGAAAGACGACACACAGATGCTGGCCAAAGGTTTGCTGATGATATTAATTTGCCCGAGATGAGTGATTAACAAATAAATATTCTATTTTATCCTCATTGGGAACTGCACATTTTTATCCTTATGCCAAACTAACAATAATAACACTACATTTACATGTCATTACTAATTTAGTTTTTATCGTCACTGAGTAGTCCAAACTTGGGGCGATGTTCCAGACAGAGCGCTGAGTTAGTGACGGACATTCTTTGATAACATAAATCTAAAGAAAATAGTAACATATTTTGACGAATGCAAGATCTTTATTTTTTTTTTGTCAGAATATGAGGCTAGATCAGCACATTTTGAACTCTGAATATCCAAACTTACCTTGAGGTATTTCCAAAAAACAATTTGGGTTGATAAAATCCTGACCAAAAAAAAGAAAAAAAAAAGGAAAAAATTTAAAATTCTTGAAAAAGACTAAATGTTCAAAATTAAAAATTCACTATATCAAAACCCATATCCTCCTGCCATCAGTTTAAACTGGCACCATTTCCCCCACCCCCACTCCATATATCTTTAAAAAAAAAATTAAAAAAAAATTCAGTTGTAATCTTGAAAAACTTAAAATTTCAGATCTGATCAATAAATATCAGGACTGTTGCCATGTTAACGGAGCCAGAGTATGCAGTGTAAAGCCACTTACCCCAAATTGATCTTCAGCTGTGTTATGCAAGCACACTAAGTTATACTGTTCTTGCTCAATTTCATTGTTTATAGCAGTGTTTGGAAGGAAAGTGTGCAGAGTGTGGTCATCTTACCCCAACACAGAAGTCCCATCAGTGACCATGGTTTGTGCGGTAATCGCCAAGTCAGACAACCACCATATTCACCAGATCTCAGACCTTATGACATTTTCCTCTTTAAAAATCAAATCCTACTTGAAAGGTTTGGTTTGTTGTTTTTTACGACATATCAACCTCAATGGGTTATTTAATGCCGACAACATTTTTATTGCTGGTAATATTTTTCCCCTCAAAAAAAATGTATTGCTGGTATTAAAACCTATTTTTACAGTTTCATAGTGTTTTGACCCCAGTTTGGAGTTAACTATTTGCCCATAGCTGGGACCCTAACAGGTGCTACCACCCCGGATTAGGGTGGACCTGGGAACACCAGCAATTAACAGGTGGTTCCATGCTCCTCAAAACCTCCTGATCAGAAGCCTTGCTGTTGGACGTAGTTTATTGTCTTACCCAGGACGGTACTTGAAAGGAATAAGATTTCAAGACATTGAGGAAATCCAAAAGAATTCAGCAAGGCAGCTGCTCACTATAACCCCACCCCCTCAAAAAAAAAAAAAAGGAGTTCCAGGAATGTTTGTATCAATAGACAGAACATGGTATAAAGTGTGTGACTTCAGGAGGTGGGGGGGCTTCAAAGGAGACTAAATGCCGAATTGACATGTGTCATAGTTTTCTTTTTATAGCACTAGTACAGATATCGTTTTTTTTTTTTTTTTTTTGATTGGGCCTCATATTTCATTAAAATATTTGTTAAAATTTACAGGCTTTCATCTTTCTAGAATCAAGAAAATATAACCTTGAAAAAATGGTTACAATATATGGGGGTCAGCGCCAAAATTAAGAAAAAATACACATTAAACAAAATGTCATATATATATAATATATATATAATATAAAAATGAACATAGAAGTCAACACTTAGAGGCGACAGTCTGTTTCATGCTAGATGCAATCATCAGGCCACCATATTCATCAGATCTCAGAACAAAGAATAAGAATAAAGGTGGCCTGACGATTGCATCTAGCATGAAACAGACTGTCGCCTCTAAGTGTTGACTTCTATGTTCACTTTTATATTTACACACGCTCTATCTCTGATATGGAGCACTTTATCCCATAAATATAGCACATTTTAAGACTATATTTCTCCATATATATATATATATATATATATATACGTGGTGCTTATTGGAATGTGCTCAATATCAGTTTTTAACGGAACTCATATTGCAATTTTTGTTATTATTGCTTTTCTCTGGAACTCCTTATTACTGGTTAACGCAGTGGAGAACTTTCAGAGGGAAAAATTAACAGGAGATAACTGATAATTGACATCCACTAAACATGGGACGTGGAACTAAAACAGTCTACCCCAGTGAGCGAAATAAAGAGTTCAGTTCGACATTTCAACCACCTGAAGAAGTCCGGAGCGTACAACGGCCGAAACGTTGTAATAAATATGGCGACAAAAGATGAGGACAATAATCTGAATAATGTAAATAGTGTACATAATACCTCATCTCAGAAATATAGACAGATACTGAAAGGCCGAAACGTTGTGATAAATATGGCGACAAAGATGAGGACAATAGTCCGAATAATGTAAATAATGTACATAATACCTCATCTCAGAAATAGAGACAGATACTGATAGCATGCTCTCATTTTAGCTTGTTATGTACTTTTGAAGTTTGGTTGAGGTTTTTTTCCGGGTTTTATCAGGTCCTCAGCATTCTACTGTAAACCAGGTTTTTGATTTGGTACGTCTTTTTAAATGGAGGATTTGGATATTGTCCATTCCGCGACTCGTGTTACTGTGTTTGTAAAAGACATAAAAGTAGTTCATTGAATATATCCTAGTTGATTTGGGATGAGTTCATTTTTGTAATGTCAACAAATACTCGTTGTCACTTTCATAAGGCTCGTTGTAGTAGAGACTTTGTAATTGCAGATACAGCTATAGTAACGCCATTGAACAATGCTTGATAATACTTGCTTGAATAGTAATCTGTATAGTGACGTGTATAGAGAAATAGTATAGTCAATAGTATAGAGAATGGTGGTCCATATAGTAAAAGAAGATAGAATAGAAATAGTGATCAATTACACGTCACATGACTTCCTATTTATGTGTTTCTCCCATGGTCGTATGATCCACTTAATTCAATAAAGGGATCGCCTGTGTTAGCTCATTGGCAATCTATGTTGAAACTCAAGTGTCGGCAGCGACATTTTATTCCTATATAACAGTTCATTGAATTTTGGCCAATTGGCTTTGTGGAGAAGCCATTTTGGATTTCTTTTCACTGACATTGGTTTGTTTAAGTCTAGAAAGATAGGTGAGTGGTCACTTCCACATTTGATCGTCATGGACTCTCCATTGAAAATCCATAGAGGGGGAAGCATTTGGTTAGGTCAATGGCTGATCTACGCCTGCAAAACAGACACCCAGTGTCTGGGCGTAGATATGGGTGTCTGTTTTGCAGGCATAGATCAGATGATTCTAGGAGAGATACTATGATCTGACCAATCTGACTGTAGTTGCTATAGCCCCATATTTTGCTGTGTATTTAAGTCTCCAAATAACAAAGAAAGTAGGAAGTTAATCAATTTGTCTTTCTATTTTGGTTTCATTCAAGCTGTGTTTTGGGGCAGATTGAACAAATGGTCATTGTTTGCAGGTGTGAAGCATTTATTGCCGTGGTCTGAAGGCTTACATTTAGTTGTAATGACTCATCAGGGATTTATTTATTTTTAATTAATATTGAAGTGTTAATATTGAATTTACTGCTTAATAATGTGTGACGCCATTTGTTTACATTTGATACGCCATGAGCAGTTATGAATGTACGTGAGAGATTCATGGAAGATTGAAGTTTATAAGCAGTAAATTCGACCTTGCCAATCGAACGATCCTCAGTGGCTGAAACGGTTAAGGCACGTCAGGCTATATGACGATTCTGTATAGGATACAGGTTCGAATCCTGTCGGAGGACGAATATTTTCTATGAAAATTTCTCGGGCATTCAGGCCGGTAAATGTTATTTAATACTGTTTATTATAAACAGAGCATTTACTTAACTACTTGTATCTATAAAAAAGAATGTTAAACATAAAAATGTCTTTAAATAATTGTCGGACTTTGTCCATTTCATAATATATATTATATACAGGGTGACCCCAAAAAACGGAAACTTTTTAACAATCCAATAAAACCAAGAGAGATATAAGAAAAATATTTAATTCATAGTAATTGAAACCTTAAAACATGCCATTTAAGAAACAATGATGGAATTTTCATTTTTTTAAAATAACGTCCTGTAGATGGCGTCCTCCTGTACGAATGCATTCTTGAAATCTGCTGTTGAGATTCCTCATTGACTGCTGCAACATCTCAGCTGGGATACTGTGAATTTCATTCTCGTTACTAAAATGGCGAAATGTTTACTTGCTCAAGGTCACTGTCTCGCAGTGTTGCCACTTGCTCATGTCTGGCAATACGCACTTCAAAAATTCCCGTTTTTTGGGGTCACCCTATATATATATATATATATATATATATATATATATATATATGTGTGTGTGTGTGTGTTGGCTTTTATTAGATCATCTGTCCCTTGTGAGGTCTTGTGGAGTTATATGCTACCCTCCTCATCAGCAGAAAAGCTAATGAGGGTGCTTGTTTAGACAGCAATCACCCTTTCATGCAGCAGGTTGTACTGGGTTACATATTAATCTGACCTAACTTACAATTCTGAATAATGCAGAAGGCAACAGGAAACCACTCCTCTATCTTTCCCATGAAGTCATTGCCCAGATGAAGACAAACAGTCTGCAGATAAGTGAATGCTTACTTCTTGAAAGGACTGTTTTAAAAAATGGTTTAAATAACAAGGTAGATTGGGATACTTAGCCTTGGGTGGCAACCAGTCTAGGAGAAGGAATACTCTGAATTAACTGTGGAGAAAGCAACGAGAAACCACTCCAAAATTCTTCCTAAAAAAAAAAAAAAAAGGGACATGACAATTCATAGATGATGAAGAAAATGATTCTGTGGTGAGTGATGACGACCTATACCATGAAAGTACATGGCATTTGGAAAAATAAATAAAGATTATATATATATATATATATATATATATATATATATATTTAAAGACATTTTTGATATGTTTAACGTTCTTTTTGTATGTATTTAAGTAAATGCTCTGTTTATAATAAACAGTATTACTTAAATTTACTTAAATAAAAAAAACGTTAAACATATCAAAAATGTCTTTAAATAAATTGTTGGACTCTGTCCAATTCCCCCCCCCCCAAATATATATGTGTGTGTGTGTGTGTGTGTGTGTGTGTGTAATATATTATATATATTATTTATATATTATATGTGCAGTACTTATTAGAAGGCACTCAATATCAGAGATAGAGTCAACATATTTGGTTGGATTGATGTGAGTTTGTGACCCTGGGTTTCACACTTTTAATTAATCAGTTTGTCTGACGATTGGGAAAGCGTGATATATATATCTAAAAAAAAAAAAAAAAAAAAAAAATAATTCTTAAGATTCAGCAATATAATTGGTCTTGACCTGGCATTTCAGCTAAAGTCACTTTCGCACCATCATAATGCAGCTTCCTTGTGCCTTTTCTACAAAGGTTTTCTTGGTTAATTGTTTGGATAAACTTCTTCACTATGGTACCTAGACGCTATGAATTTAAGTGCAGTACTAGATTGGCAGCAAAGTCTCACCAATTTACAGTTGAATTGGCCAGATGTAACCAGAAGTTCTAGGCTGACAGTTTATTTTAGCGCACTTCTCGCCTGCGGAACTCTTCCGGCGCCATGCTTTCCAGCCAACTTTGATCTTCAAAAATCTAAATGCAATGTTAATCATTATCTATTGTTTTGTATTATTGCCACTCCTTCAGGTTTGTCCTTTTTCTTACTATTCTACACTCAACAACCCCTTGTGTCTTAGTGGCTTTGGTGCCTTACATTAAAAAAAAAAAAATGGATCAGGAAAGATGATATGCTTACCCAAAGTCTTTTGGCTGTGTCGATCATAGTTTTACTGAATCCAACAATAAATCTGAAATAATAAAATATATTCATAAAATATATATTTTCATAACTATTAATCTTGAAATTTCAAGCAATGACCACAGCAAGAGAATGCATCAGCCAATATCTAATGATAAAACCAACAAGGATAAGGATATTAGACGAAACAACCATTTGAATAATGATAATAATGCATGTCAGTATTTTCGATAATGAGGAAGGCCAAAGAATGCATCTGCCAAAATGTAATGATAAAACCAGCAAGGATGAGGATATTAGTCCATACAACCATTGGAATAATGATGACAGATGAGAGAATTTCAGACAATGAGGAAGGCCAAAGAATACACCTTGCAAAATGTAGTAATAAAGCCAACAAGGATGAGGATAATAGTCCAAACAATTCATTGAATAATCTGTCTATATTTCTGAGATGAGGTATTATGTACACTATTTACATTATTCGGACTATTGTCCTCATCTTTGTTGCCATATTTATCACAACATTTCCGGCATTATACACTCCGGCCTTCTTCAGGTGGTTGGGATGTCGAAATGAACGCTTTATTTCTGTGGGGTAGACTGGTCTAGTTCCACGTGCCATGTCTAACAGTTATCTCCTGTTAATTCCCCTCAAAGTTCTCCTCTGCCTTAGCCGGGTATTGAACTCACATGCTTTGGGTCCTGTCACTGGATCTAACTAACGCCTTTATCCACTGTACCAAATGTCCTTGAGGACGAATTTCTGGGTATTATAAACCTAATGTTTTCAGCAACCATTTTTACCAGAGCTCATATTGCAATTTTCATTGATATTATTGCTTTTCTCTGGCACTCCTAATTACTGGTTTCCATATTGTATTCATTTCTATGCTTGGTCGGCTCAGGAGATTTTTGTGGCCTAGCATATGTGCTGATTCCTTAAGTTTACGAATTTTCCAATGATGTGCTTTGTCTATGATTTCAACCTGATCCCACAGACAAATTGTACTGATAAAACCAACAAGGATGAGGACATTAGTCCAAAAGATTCATTGAATAATGTTAATGACACATACCAGAATTTCAGAGAATGAAGAGGGCTAAAGAATGCATCAGTCAAAATGTACTGATAAATCCAACAAGAATGAGGACATTAGTCCAAAAGATTCATTGAATAATGTTAATGACACATACCAGAATTTCAGAGAATGAAGAGGGCTAAAGAATGCATCAGTCAAAATGTACTGATAAATCCAACAAGAATGAGGACATTAGTCCAAAAGATTCATTGAATAATGTTAATGACACATACCAGAATTTCAGAGAATGAAGAGGGCTAAAGAATGCATCAGTCAAAATGTACTGATAAATCCAACAAGAATGAGGACATTAGTCCAAAAGATTCATTGAATAATGTTAATGACACATACCAGAATTTCAGAGAATGAAGAGGGCTAAAGAATGCATCAGTCAAAATGTACTGATAAATCCAACAAGAATGAGGACATTAGTCCAAAAGATTCATTGAATAATGTTAATGACACATACCAGAATTTCAGAGAATGAAGAGGGCTAAAGAATGCATCAGTCAAAATGTACTGATAAAACCAACAAGAATGAGGACATTATTCAATGAATTTTTTGGACTAATGTCCTCATCCTTGTTGGATTTATCAGTACATTTTGACTGATGCATTCTTTAGCCCTCTTCATTCTCTGAAATTCTGGTATGTGTCATTAACATTATTCAATGAATTTTTTGGACTAATGTTAATGACACATACCAGAATTTCAGACAATGAAGAGGACCAAAGAATGCATCAGTCAAAATGTACTGATAAATCCAACAAGGATGAAGATGTTAGTCCAAACAGCCAGTGAGATTATTATCGATAATTAACACACTTACCTGGCATTTTTTATCACTTTAGTCATGGTTTTCATCTTGTCACTGTCATGACACAATTCGTTAATATCTGTTCCTCCAAGAATGATGACATAGCAAAAATTTGGCGGAAGATCTGGAATTATAATACGATACTGAATTCGTAAACGGTTCCTCTACAATATATCTTCATGGCATTTTGGATGGTGCAAAACGTGAGGTAAGAAAAGACACTCAAGAAACAGGATGTGTAGTCATCCGCAAGAGAAAAGGCTCAAAATTCAAACTCCAAATTGAAGATGTCAAAACGAAACATATGACAGCAAAATCCGGAAGGGTACTGGAATAGCAACAGCTACCCCCCAAAAGCAAGACAAAGTATTATGAAACGGGAAAATTTTGTTAGAAACCAAAAAAAATTAAAAAAAAATGCTGAGGTGATATGCCATATTGGCCCTCCGTATATAGCAGTGAATTCTGGACAATTTCTTCCCAGAGACTTAAAGTAATCAAAATGTCGTTCTACAGAAGGATACTGAGAATACCATGGACTGAAAATGTGAGCAACAAGGAAGGTTTTAGGATAATGGAAACAAGAAATATATTTAGAATCAGAAAGAGTTGAAATTTACAGGACACATAATGAGGAAAGATGGTTTGGAAAATTTGATACTCACAGGACAGATTGAAGAAAATAGAGTAATTTACATAATGAACTTGTGTAAATCAATGGCAGAACTGGGACTGGGTGGAAAGGTGTAACGACAAATATTGCTGAGAGATACAAAGTATAGGAAGCTGTGGAGAGCCATGACAAACCTACCTGACAAGCTTGAGCAAATGAATGGCAGAAATGGGATTGGGTGGCATAATGAAAATACATACATTGCTAAGAGCTACGAAAGATAAGTTGTATTGAGATGATAATGATTTAGTGATATACATCTTACTAATTAACCCATAGCTGAGGGGAGAAGAGGTGGATTCATATCTAATCAGAATTTGATAAACAAGAAATTGTGGATAACAAATGAGGGATCAATTCTACATTACAATCACTATATAAACTGATCCCTCACTTTGTGGCCACTGTTGTTTCCATACATTCACATTCCAGAGAATGTAAATAAATCTAAAAGACATGCCTGTGTAGCTAATCAGTATTTCAATGATTGATTGATTCGTTTTTTACAGCTTATCAACCGCCAGGAAATTATAAGTGGATATAAAGTGGGGGATCAATTCTATATTACAATCAATATATAAACTGGTCCCTCACTTTGTGGTCATAGTAGTTTCTATACATTTATATTCCAGAGAATGTAAATAAATCTAGAAGACATGCCTGTGTAGCTAATCAGTATTTCATTGATTAGTTGATTTGTTTTCCACAGCTTATCCAAGAAATTATAAGTGGATATAAAGTGGGGGATTAATTCTACATTAAACTCAATATACAAACTGGTCACTCACTTTATGGCCACAGTACTTTTTATATATTCATATTCCAGAGAATGTAAATAAATCTAAAAGACATGCCTGTGTAGCTGATCAGTATTTCATTGATTGAGTGATTCGCTTTCTACGGCTTATCATCAACCAAGAAATTATAAGTGGATATAAAGTGGAGGGTCAATTCTACATTATAATCAATATATAAACTGATCCCTCACTTTATAGTCACGATAGTTTCTATACATTTATATTCCAGAGAATGTAAATAAATCTAAGACATGCCTGTGTAGCTGATCAGTATTTCATTGAGTGATTTTCTATGGCTTATCAACCATCAACAAGAGACCCGAAAAGGGACCCAGCTAGTGCAAACCAGTGAATTCAAATATCTGGGCAGCATATTTACTGAAAACGGTAAACTAGACAGAGAAAATGAGACCAGATGTCAGAAAGCCAACACAGTCAGTTACCAACTTGCTCCTCTTCTAAAAGCATCCTAGCATTTTCATGAGCACCAAGGGAAATCTCATCAATGCCATTTTCCTACCAACACTGACATACCAGTGCCAGACATGGCCCCTAACAAAAACCCTTGAGAGGAAACTGATCACTTGTGAGATGAAATGCCTGAGGAAAACAATGAACAAGACCAGGCAAGACAAGATGAGGAATGAGGCAATATGAGATATGGTAGGAGCAATACCAATCATACAACACATCGAACGACAGAGGATCAAATGGTTCGGACACCTCACTCATATGCCTATCAACCAACCAGCCCTATGAGCATACACCCTCAGGTACTCTGGCTGGAGAGTAAGAAGCAGACCAAGAAGTAGACCAAGAAGTAGACCAAGAAGTAGCAGACTCATTGTCAAACACTCTCAGAGCCCACAAGATATCTCTCCTCCAGGCCACTCGCCTTGCTGCTGACAGACTCCCATGGCACCTAACAGCACAAGTGGAAGAAAAAAACTAAAACTAAACTATCAACTGTTTACAGGTTATTTAAAACCAGAAAATATTTTTAGATTCTAAGAATTTGGGACGGATAAAAATGATTTCTACTGGTTCTACTAATTAACCCATAGCTGGGGATAGAAGAGGTGAATTCATACCATTTGCAAGTGTATTTGTGCATAAGTGAATCTAAGAATTCAACCAGAATAGGAACACAGCCCTATTTACATTATTCAGACTATTGTCCCCAACTTTGGCGCCATATTTATTACAACGTTTCTGCCGTTGTACACTCCGGCCTTCTTCAGGTGGTTGAAATGTTGAATTGAACCCTTTATTTTGCTCACTGGGGTAGACTGTTCTAGTTCCATGTGCCAGGTTTTAATGGATGTCAATTGTCAGTTATCTCCTGTTAATTCCCTTCTCCAAGTTCTCTACTGCCTGAAGTGGGTACTGAACTCACACTCTTTGGGTCCTGTCACTGGATCTAACTAACACCTTGATCCATTGTGCCATGTGTTTGGTGAGTGAAATAAAGGGTTCAGTTCGACATTCCAACCACCTGAAGAAGGCCAGAGCATACAACGGCCGAAACGTTGTAATAAACATGGTGACAAAGATGAGGACAATAGTCCGAATAATGTAAATAGTGTACATAATACCTCATCTCAGAAATATAGACAGATACTGAAAGGCCGAAACGTTGTAATAAATATGGCGACAAAGATGAGGACAATAGTCCGAATAATGTAAATAGTGTACATAATACCTCATCTCAGAAATATAGACAGATACTGAAAGGCCGAAACGTTGTAATAAATAGGGCGACAAAGATGAGGACAATAGTCCGAATAATGTAAATAGTGTACATAATACCTCATCTCAGAAATATAGACAGATACTGAAAGGCCGAAACGTTGTAATAAATATGGCGACAAAGATGAGGACAATAGTCCGAATAATGTAAATAGTGTACATAATACCTCATCTCAGAAATATAGACAGATACTGAAAGGCCGAAACGTTGTAATAAATATGGCGACAAAGATGAGGACAATAGTCCGAATAATGTAAATAGTGTACATAATACCTCATCTCAGAAATATAGACAGATACTGAAAGGCCGAAACGTTGTAATAAATATGGCGACAAAGATGAGGACAATAGTCCGAATAATGTAAATAGTGTACATAATACCTCATCTCAGAAATATAGACAGATACTGAAAGGCCGAAACGTTGTAATAAATATGGCGACAAAGATGAGGACAATAGTCTGAATAATGTAAATAGTGTACATAATACCTCATCTCAGAAATATAGACAGATACTGAAAGGCCGAAACGTTGTAATAAATAGGGCGACAAAGATGAGGACAATAGTCCGAATAATGTAAATAGTGTACATAATACCTCATCTCAGAAATATAGACAGAAACTGAAGGAACACAGCTATCTGTAATCTGAATGAGATTGTTAAGGAGGTAATAAATAGGGGATGCTTTTCAGAGGATTTAAGAAATATTTTTAATTTAGTTTAGTCTTTTTAATTTTGCCAACTACTTCACTAATCAAATTTTAAGTTAAAAAAAAAAGTCTTGCAATATGGCAGAGATGTATTTTCCACAGATAGCAGTTTTTCAGACTCCTATAAACGTGAGAAGGGATTATCAAGTGTAGACTTGGTAAGTGGACTTTGAATTGCAACCTAGTTTGCTGCATTCACTTTCACACAGATTCTCTTGAGAAAGACGTCAATTCATCGCTTCCCACTACCCCCCTTGCTGTAAATAGTAAGGGATAATTGAAAAAAGTAAAATAAAAAAAATTCAAGGCATTTTAAATTTGATATATCCATGACATATACCTTACGTATTTTTTTAATTTTTATTTATCTATTTTTAAAATCATTTCACCCGAAGCAAAGCAGTAATGCCATGAGAACACAGGGTGTTACAGGGAGTGAAAGCAAAAGAGAAGACTTTAGTGGGAGGGTTGAGGAGAGGACAAAAGATGGAGGCAATTCAAGACAGAAGATGCCAATTGACATGGCATTTAACTTTTTGAAAATTATAGTTATCAGAGAAGCAAGTCAACAAAAGGGAGTTCCACAGGTGGGAAGTGTGAGAAAAGAAACTCTTAGAGTGGAAGTGGTGGTTGCAACAAGCTATTTCAGCAGTAAAACAGTGAGACCTTGTTACCAACCACACTTAAATTCATGTAATCAAAGCACCAGAGGAAAAAGCTCATTAGATCCGTTGCCATGAAAATATTTGTAGAAGAGATCGAAGGAAGTCATGTCATATTGGTGACAAAGTGACTGAAGTCGAAATGCTTGGTCAGGATTGATTACATTACAGATCCTTACAGCGCAGTGTGCTGCTCTGCAGGAGTCTAGCATCATCAGCCATGCTGATGGCAGGCAGAAAAGGTTCTCTATGGTGGTCAAATGACAATTTTGTTTGACAAGCCATTTCTTGCCCCAGTTAACCACTGATTGGAGGTCCTTTTCAAGAGCGGCTGCCAGGTTTACTTTGTCATATCTGTCGGATTTGCTGTTGTAAATGGTAGTGTCATCTGCATAAATACCTAGTTGGGAAATGATAACATCGGGGAGATCATTGACGAAGATCAGAAATAGTGTAGGGCCCAGGATAGGGCCCCGAGGAACACCCATGTTTGTGTGAAAGTATCTGGAAGCAAACCTGTTTAAAATGGTTTGATAGGAACAAGTGAATTAAAGCAAATATTCATCATGTGACATCAAAGCCCAAGAGCTTGCGTAGAATTCCAGCATGTCAAAACCTGTTGAATGCCAAGACAGACATAGAGAGGGAAAGGGAGAATAAAAGTCAACAAGAGAGAGGGAAAGGGAGAATAAAAGTCAACAAGAGAGAGGGAAAGGGAGAATAAAAGTCAACAAGAGAGAGGGAAAGGGAGAATAAAAGTCAACAAGAGAGAGGGAAAGGGAGAATAAAAGTCAACAAGAGAGAGGGAAAGGGAGAATAAAAGTCAACAAGAGAGAGGGAAAGGGAGAATAAAAGTCAACAAGAGAGAGGGAAAGGGAGAATAAAAGTCAACAAGAGAGAGGGAAAGGGAGAATAAAAGTCAACAAGAGAGAGGGAAAGGGAGAATAAAAGTCAACAAGAGAGAGGGAAAGGGAGAATAAAAGTCAACAAGAGAGAGGGAAAGGGAGAATAAAAGTCAACAAGAGAGAGGGAAAGGGAGAATAAAAGTCAACAAGAGAGAGGGAAAGGGAGAATAAAAGTCAACAAGAGGGAGAGACGTCAAAGTTAGGAGAAAGAAGAGAAAATCAAGAAAAAAAAGTAAAAAATATCCCATAATGCACTTGATATCCACGCTTTCAATTCATGACAGACAAGGCAGAGGATTTTTCCTGCTGTACATTACCATTTCTTACTACTGTAAACTAGTTGCCAACCAAGGCTATAGGATTATCATGCTATTTAACCCATAACTGGAGGGAGAAAAGATGGATTTGTACTTTTCCCAAGGGTATTTGTATGTAAGTGAATGTAATAAACCCACTCTCCAATTTCTCATTTGCATAACTGTATCATAAATTCTACTTACCTGTAAGTATTTTGCCAGAATGATAGGCATGCAGTGCGAAAATGGTCTCAACATTGTGGTCTTGGACAAATTCTGGGAAATCATTTACATGTAGCAGTTTGGGGTCTTTGAGGAGGCAGATGAATCCGGCCGTTTCTATGTATGACCTGCACTCAAAATAAGAAAGGTTAAAGGTCACAGTATATTTTACTCAATTAAAATCCTCATTTGAAAATGCAGACACAAATCTTAAATGTCACAGGTACAGAATTTAGAAGCCAGGAGAAAAGTGACTGACAAATTCACAACAGTAGGAGCTGGATTATGTGCTCATTAACCATCACCCCCACCCAGTGTGGCACCCTGGCAATGTGCTTGAGAGAGAGATTAGTTAGGTAGTATTTCATTAGTCATTGTATGATACAAAGCACAGTCAGTGGACGTGCACGTTCGACCAAGGGAAGAAGGTTGATGTACAGCTGAGCCTCAGCTGGGTAACTACGAGATACCACTTGAAGGAAGTGAAGGTATGGCCAGAATACAATATTAAAATACCTCTTTGTACGGCATTGACAAACTCTGGCAGATCAGAATTCTCTAGTGAGAAAGGGACATTGTATCAGGTGATCCTTTCAATGGAGTTTCACTTCAACAAAGAGAAGGCCATTGGGCGGCTTTGGGCCACTGAATTCCTAACTGGGTAACAACTGATGACCAATGGATTACATCAATCATATATCGGAGTTTTCTAGAGAACATTGTGTTCAATCGACTAAACAAATATGGTGATTTTCCAAGTGTAACTTAGATGTGGTACAAGGCCAAAATTATGGGGGAACCCAGTGAGGATCAATCTCAGTACTCGGTTGTAATTGATCTAGCGAGATGAGCTTGTTAACCATTACCCCAAGACTAAGGAAATATGCTTCGAAGTTGCAATTAAAGAAATAATTTCCTGAGGATGAAACAAACTGTCTTGGGTTTTATCATTGATAAGAATAGATTGTTTGTTTGTTTGTTTGTTTGGGGTTTTATGGCATATCAACCACTATGGGTTATTTAATGCCAGATCCAGTATTTACTAGATATATCAAAAACGTATAGCTGGCAACATCATTGTTTCAAAAACGTATAGCTGGCAACATCATTGTTTCAAAAACGTATAGCTGGCAACATCATTGTTTCAAAAACGTATAGCTGGCAACATCATTGTTTCAAAAACGTATAGCTGGCAACATCATTGTTTCAAAAACGTATAGCTGGCAACATCATTGTTTCAATGTGCTGGAAAAGACCTGGATTGACGGTGATTGAGAGAACGACCTCTGATATAATTAACTATGCTTGTGACCAATAAAGCACATGATCCAAATTTTTCAATTTTGAGCACAGATTTCGTTGATGAATAATACAGTGAAAATGTGTAACTGACAAATCTGGATGTAAGTTCTTTATATTTGCTTGTAACTTGGCAACAACACCATTATGCCTTCCAATCATATTTGCTGCACCGTCGGTAGACAAGCATACAAGTCTGCTTAAATTAGATGGTTTGTTTCATAATGTACGTTTTTGGCGTACAAATGTGATTATTGCATATTAAACAATGTATCTTTCCATTCACTTCTGTACAAAAATACTGTAATTCCCATTTCTCTTGAAACACCCGCCCTTCTTTGTTCACTTTTCTTTTTTTTCTTAGTCGGAGAAGCATTAGCCATTTTATGTGGAATCTGAAAAATTAAGAAATAAAAAAAAAGAAAACAAAAAATATTTATAATATCAATAAAAGTGGAGTAAAAACAAAGAACCTGACTTCTGCACACTATTACCTGATTCACATTTTTAGTTTAAAGTCAATTTAACAAAACGTAAACAATAAGGCCTTTTATTTGAAAATGACATAATAATAATTATATATTGTGTGTCCAGCGAGCGCTCCCAATACTTCAACCACCGGCTCCCCTTTAATGAGTGTGTGCTTATCTGTTTTGACCTTTGCTGCGTCCCCGTTCCCCTCATCTTGTCCTTGACCTTTGTATCTCTCGCACCATCTGATTCTCTCCTTTTGCAATGTGCGTATATGTAATGAGTGATTGACCAAAATATAGACAGTGACATGTTGCCGCTTCAATTGCTTATAAGGCCGGAGATGCAAAAGTAGATAAACTACTAAAAAAAGTATATAAAAAATAGTGGAAATTTCTAAATTATTTTTGTTTAAAATTGTCTGTGTGGGCTGCAAATCTACTTGAAATAGGCCACATGCGGCCCGTGGGCTGCGTCTTTGACATGCCTGCCGTAGGTGACCATAGAAGACTCATTCCCGGATTTTCCAGAGGTTCGGGGATTTATAGGTACCGTAGGCAACTACAGAAGACTCATACCCTGATTTTCCAGAAGTTCGGGGATTTATAGGTACCGTAGGCGAACATAGAAGACTCATTGCCGGATTTTCCAAAAGTTCGGGATTTATAGGTACCGTAGGCGACCACAGAAGATTTATCCCTTACTTTTGCTGACTCAGCAAAAACGGTCAGTGATTAAGAAAGAAGCATCCATAACAGTGTATGCTTTCTAGAAATTGCATTGTCATCTGGACAGAGACAAATTTCGTGATAAAGATGGACCATAAACCACTACAGTTTGAGGTTGAATGGTCGATTAAGGAAAGTCATCAGTGACTAAGCAGTTATAATTGCCATATAGACTATTTCAGGAATGAGAACACCTGGGTAGATTGAAGTGGATGATAAGGCTTATCAAATTAATGTCATAAATTCACATAGATTAGAGGAAAACCAGTTCAGGTAAGCAGCTCTGCTATAGGAATGCATTCGGGCCAAGCAGCTCTGCTATAGGAATGCATTCGGGCCAAGCAGCTAAGCTATAGAAATGCATTCGGGCAAGCAGCTAAGCTATAGAAATGCATTCGGGCCAAGCAGCTCTGCTATAGAAATGCATTCGGGCCAAGCAGCTAAGCTATAGAAATGCATTCTTAATGATTTTTAATAGAACAAGGTAAAAATCAACATTTTTTTTCACTACATATAAGGCTTAAGACTTAGACTGTTACTGTTACATACTGCTTATCCTGAAAGAGGCATGTGATCTGAACGGAAAATGAAAACTTACTTTAATCTGAGAGCCGTTCCATAATTTCCTGATTCTGTGTGAAGTTTTGATAAAAGCAGAACAGTCGACTTGTCCATGTTATGTAAATGTTATCTGATTTTGTGAAAGTGTCAGCATGGACATCTGGCTGCAGATAACAAATGGAGAGATTATTAACAGTGAAAGAACACAAACATTATTATTAGGTTGGTTAGTTTAATAACATCACAATAACCAGTCAGATCCCAGCCGAAAAACCCATAACATAAACTAAATATTAAACATCCCTGATGTGAAATAGGCCAAATAATAAGTAAATGGTAGATAATAATGGATACTGCTGGGAACTGGTGTCATTGGAAAAATTCTATGTCTAAGGGGGGTGCATGGAATAAGTTACTAAAATAGGCTACGTTTGATTAACTGGTATAAATTTTGAATTGAAAAACATTTATTTTACTGGAAAGTTAGCTTTTCCAAAAAGTAGCCTTATATTAGGTTGTTCAGAAAATAACGTCCAATTTTAGAATAAACCTTTGGTGTTTCAGTATATACTTATAATAGTTGCACACAAAATATATTGCTTGTTCCTAATGATTAAAGTGTCCTCTTTGTCAATTTTATGTCGATCTCTTTCAGAATTTAACTTAAAACATTATGAACATGGCGGGTCCGAGCTGCAAAGGTTAGAACTGGTGTAACTAAGGAATATCGTTTGTCCAAATGCTTTTCAAGTGAGTGTGAAATGGTAGTGAGAGGCTCACAGAATTTCATCTGTGCGGGGAAAGAGGTTGTAGGGTGGAGAACAATTAATCAATAACAAAGCTGCATGGGTGCTTTTAGACTAGAAGGTGGTGGTTCATCATTGCTGGGGGTTGGAGGGAGACAGTTCTGGCCTGCTCTTGGCGGTAGACAGATCGTTCCATGCACAGTACTGATGATAACTCATTGTATTGACAACTCCATGTCAAAAAGTGTAGATGGTCATAGAATTGGCTGTGGGGGAGGAGCTGATCTACGCGACCGACGTAGAGGTGCAGAAGGGGTGGGGAGGAGCTGATCTACGCGACCGACGTAGAGGTGCAGAAGGGGTGGGGAGGAGCTGATCTACGCGACCGACGTAGAGGTGCAGAAGGGGTGGGGAGGAGCTGATCTACGCGACCGACGTAGAGGTGCAGAAGGGGTGGGGAGGAGCTGATCTACGCGACCGACGTAGAGGTGCAGAAGGGGTGGGGAGGAGCTGATCCACAAGACCAACATAGAAGTGTTTATGGGCATGGAGTTGGCTGCCAGGTAGGAGCAGGTTGTTGGCTGCCAGGTAGGAGGAGATCTACAAGACCAACATAAAAGTGAAGATGGGCAGGGAATTTGCTGTGGGGTAGCAACCGATCTGAGAGCAAGCAGGACAAAAGTTTTTTACAATATTGGAAACAGGATTCATATTATTATTTCTCAAGATGACATACATTTTCATTTTCTTTACTGTGTGGACATGCACCCAGTTTCCAGTGCACACTGACATGAATGAAAATCAAAACGCAATGAAGGTTAATCACTGAGCAGTTGGTAGAAAGTTGGTTCACTCATGCATTTTTGTTTAGAGGCATATCAACCTCAATGGACTTTTTAAGGCCGAAATTTAAATATTTTTACGCAATTTTATTTTATTTTTAGTGTGAGAGGGACTGGCAAGCGAAGCTTCCTAACAAACCTGGAGGGTGGGGGAGCGATTTACAGTCACAGGACCAAATCATGAGGATGGTGTTCGCATATGTATTTTAGTTCACTGTTTATTATATTGCATTCGTTAGTTGTGTAGCAATGATTTAACACGAGTTAATAATTGAAAAATGCAACCATAATAAATATAAAAATAAATTTAAAAATTTCTTTAAAAACAAGACAAAAGACAAAAAAACAAGACAAAAGACAAAAAACAAGACAAAAAACGAAAGATAAAACACAAAACAAAAACACATAACAAAACAAAACACAAAACAAATAACAAAAACAGTCAGATATCCCATCAGTCTCCCATGGTGTGGAATATGACTACACT
>OZ038517.1:66298689-66303689 GCA_964036315.1 Acanthosepion esculentum | reverse complement strand
TGGAGTGGTAGCACCTGTTAGGGTCCCCAGCTATGGTTATATAGTTAAACCCCAAACTGGGTTCAAAATGACTATGAAAGTGTGAAAGTAGCTTTTAATACCAGCAATACATTTGTGAAAAAAAATATTGCCAGCAATAAAAATCTTGTCTGCATTGAGGTTGATATGCTGTAAAACAAACCAAGTTAAACTATGCTGATCAGAGTTTATATTTTGTAAACTGGTATAATCAAAATTTGAACACTGTCAGTACACTCCATGGTCAGGATAACTTGTGACCAAGGCCAGCTTGTACTACTCACAAACACGGAGGCGGAACCCAAGCAGGTTGATTTTTCAAAATCAAAACAAAACAAAAAAAAGTCATCAAGATTGCACTCAGTGTGGTGTGAAAGCTGGGGTTTCGTGTGATAAACTGTATCACTGAAAATTAGATTTAAAGCTTTTGCCAATTTTTGAGATCATCTGCAAAGAATGTATGCTTAGAAGCCGACTTCAAAATTTTACCATTTCAAGAACGAATTCAATTAAAGTTAATATCTTTTGTATTAGATAACTTGAATGGAAAATATGTCCAAACCAGAATTCTATTTATGAATCACCACAAGCAAAATATACAAATTTTTACTGTATTTGATAAGTAAAAACTGTACAAGCAATGAACAAGATTTGCTAGATCATAAAAACAAAAAATAGATAAAAATGTATACAACACCATAATACTGCTGGTCACAAATTTAAGACAAAATGTTTTTAAATTTACATTTATTGAAAATTGCATTAAAACAACGGCATTACATCATAATATAGTTAAATAGTTCAGTGTAATTCCCTTTGAAGTATATAAAGGTCTTATTTGATGACACAGTGATTTAGTAAGAATATCCTTGTGCCATGTATGTTGTCCATATAAAATTTGTAAAGCTTCAGTGGATTATAAATTTTATAAAGGCTGGGTGCTATAGGGCTTTCACTGATCACCAGAATTAAATTCCAATCGTCTAATTTTAAACCTAAACTTAACCTTTAAACTCGTTTCCTCAAAAAACAGTATGGATTAGGAAATGAAATATTTTGTGTCTTTATCATGTGAAACCCCAACTTCCCAATTGAGTGCAAAGCGATGGTTCCAAAATTGACCTCTGCCCTAACTCGGCAAATGATTTATGACCTTCACTATATTATCAAGATATTTCTTCTACCACCATTTCTAGGTTACAAATTAAATGAAACACAACCGACTATTAAGCGAAGAAAGGTTTTAGGATTTTGACATCATTCAGGGTTGGGGGGGGGGATATCCAAATCCATGACTTTTTTTTAAAATTATTTTTTTTATTTTTATTTTTTACGTAACCACGGCATTAGCACTTCACCATCTGCATTGCTCTTTGATCTGAAACTTTGCTTAAAAACAAAAACAAAAAAATTAAAAAAAAAAAAAAGGTCTATATCTCCAAGATGAGGTATTATGATTACTTGCATTATTCGAACTAATATCCTCATCTACATTGCCATATTCACAATGTTTTTACTGTTGTATGTGCTGGTCTTCTTCAGGTGATTGGAATTTCAAACGGAACCCTTTATTTTGTCCACTGGGGTAGACTGTTCTAGTTCCATGTGCCATGCCTCTTCTGGAACAATTTACCCTGGTGTATGAAATAAATCATTCGGTTCAAAATTCCACTCTCCTGAAGCGTACAATGGTCAAAACATTGTAGGTGGAGCTCCTGTTGTCAAAGTTCCTAGTTGTATCTTACTTATATTATTTACATTATTTGGATTGTTATCCTCCTCTTTGTAGCCACATTCACAACGTTTCGGCTGTTGTACACTCTGGCCTTCTTCAGGTGATTGGAATTTCAAACCAAATCCTTTATTTCATCCATCGGGGTGAGTTTGTTCCTAGTTCCACATGCCATGCCTCTTCCGGATGTCTCAGTTATTTCCCTTCAACTCAATTCTCCAAGTTTTGGTTAACCATTGCTGTGGCCTGGTATTGAATTCACAACTTTGGGTCTAGTCACTGGATCTAAACAATGTCTTTATCCACTGGGCCTTGTGTCCTTGGAACAAAACCCTTTAGGGTTCAGTTTGATATTCCAATCACCTGAAGAAGGCCGGAGCGTACAACAGACGAAACTTTGTGAATATGGCAATAAAGTTGATGATAACGGTCCAAGTAATATAAATAATGCACGTAATCATAATACCTCATCTCAGAGATCCAATCACCTGAAGAAGGCTGGAGCTCACATCAACTGAAACATTGTGAATATGGCAATGAAGATAACAGTCCGAATAATGTAAATAATGCACGTAATCATAATGCCTCATCTCAGAGATCCAATCACCTGAAGAAGGATAGAGGGTACAATGGCTGAAACGTTGTGAATATGGCAATGAAGATGAGGATAACAGTCCGAATAATGTAAATAATGCAAGTAATCATAATGCCTCATCTCACAGATAGAGACCGATCCAGTGTGTTGTCTCTACTATATATGCTGGTTCAGGAGACATTATGTGTAGCAAGGTCAGATATTTTATTGTATTATCCTAATTGTTATTGGGTGGGTAGCAATGGTTATATTCCAAATTATTCTAAAGGCTACCGAGTAGGAATAATTGTGGGTGAGAATGCAGTTATTTGTAGTTATTGTATAGTGTTGTTTGATAACTTGTTCTTTATTATTTCTTATTGTTTCTTTTGGCTATTTTGTATTCATTAATTATTTATTGTTGTGTACATCAGTAATTCTTAACGTGGTCCAGGTGGACCACCGGTGGTCCACATAGCATTTATAGTGGTCCACGGAGAATTCGTAGCCATAAAAAAAAAATAAATGTATCTAAATTATTCATGCTTTGAAGAATCAAAAAATATATTTTGTTGAATTATACACGTGTCCATTATATTTGAAAATTTTGAAATTACATAGGTATTATGCAATACTATGTTTATTTTATTTTTTTTAAAGAGAATTTGAAACCGAGAAGTAGAGTTGACAAAGATGTCTTTGCCTATTTATCAATAAAGGACGTATACCCAAATATTTTTCAACATGTAAAAGCATCATTTGTTTCCTTGCCACATGGATGGTGGAATCTGGATTTTCAGCTGTTGTGGATGTTTTCAGTAGAAAAAGAAATAAATTAGATCTCAACAGCAGAGGAACTATAGGACTAAGACTGAATGACACCATCAAAATTGATTTTGATATCTTGTGTTTATCCTTGTTTACTAAAATAAATTTTAAAGTTTAAATAGACTAATGTCTTTTCATTGAGTATTTTAGTGTGAAAATTGGACAGCCTAAAAGTAAAAGTAGGCGTGGTCCATTTGAATTTTTTAAAGAAAAAATGGTTTATGTGCTGAAAAAGGTTGACTAGCATTGGTGTACATCATAACTTTTTTCTCCAGAATAATAATAATTATATATATATATATATAAGAAATATAGTCTTAAAGTGTGCTATATTTATGGGATAAAGTGCTCAATACCAGAGATAGAGCGTGTGTAAATATAAAAGTGAACATAGAAGTCAACTGACGATTGCATCTATTCAGCTGACATGAAGTGGAAAGACTGTTGAATCCATTGCTAAGACAACTGCTAAGAAAGTTGGTTCACTGTGTCAAGCAAGACAATTTTTCTCTCCAGAATCTATCGTATATATCTCTAAATCTACTATTCATTCATGCTTAGAATATTGCCGCTACATATGATCTGGAGTCCCTGTTGTTTTTGGAGCTCCTTGATAAAATCCAAAAAAGAATCAGCAATATTATTGGTCCCGATCTGACAGCTTGGCCTCAGTCTCTTTCCCCGCCATCATATGGTTGCCTCCCTGTGTCTTTTCTATAAATACTTTCATGGTAATTGTTTGGATGAGCTCTTTGCTATGGTACATTATTTTGTTTTGTTTCTTGTAAATAGTTTTGTTTCCATATTGTAAATACACATCAGGGCTAGTTTTTAAATTCTTGTTTGTTTCCCTCCTCCAACAGACAATGAATTGTACATATGGGGTTTAGTTAGGACTTTCATAGAGACAATGTGGTATTATGGTGGATGTAAGAAAGGTAAGAATGCATTATTTTGGTGTAAAGAATATTGTTGTATGTTTGGGTCAGTGTTTGTGGCTAGCTAAGTTTAACGTTAAGACAGAAGAAGACCGTCCTTTTACCCCCCCCCCATTCCCCTTTTAGCCTTGTGCCACATTTCTGTACATGGCAAAATAAATATCGCTCTTTGCTATGGTACAGCGACTTTTTTTTTTTTTTTTTTTTTTTTTTTAAGCACAGTATTAGACTGGTGCCAGGATCTCATCAATTTACAGTTGAATTGGCTGATGTAACTGTAAATTCTATGCTCACAGTTTCTATTCTTGCACAAGTCACTTCTGTCTCGATACTTTCCAGCCAACTATAGTCTTCATAAATTCAAATGCAATGTCAATCATTATCTACTGTCCTCCTGATTACTTTTTTTCTCATCCCGCTCATTAGTAATGTTTCTGTCCTAATTCTTCTGCACACACTAACTCCTTGTGTCTTAGTGGCTTTACTGCCTTGAATGGGGTGAGAATGATTAAAGAAACATATATACAGGGTGATTGGAAAGTAACTCAATATTTTAAAATATTTATACTTTATTAACTGTAATTTTTACATGAAATGGATATGAGAGGAAATCATTTAGGTTTTATTTAAAATTTGATATAGGCACTAGATTTCGCTACCAGCTTTTCAAGACACCCAGGAACTCTTGTGAGATGGAAGACAAATTTTTGTATTCACCCTTCAACTTCTTTCAAGGTCTTGCTTTGCTATAGTAAACTTCTTTAATCTACTTTTTTTTTTAAGCATTCCACCCCAAGCAAGGTGGGAGTGCCACTAGTTTACAGGGTGTTCCATAGAGTGAAGGCGAGAGAAAAATTGTGTATAGGGGGAATGAGGAAAGGATATAAGATGAATGGGGTTGAAGACATCA
>OZ038517.1:66291189-66293689 GCA_964036315.1 Acanthosepion esculentum | reverse complement strand
GTGTAGGTGACCTTCATTCTGTTGTAGACATTTTTTTCAGCAGACACATTTGATGTTAGTATGCTATCAAGGTATGGAAATTGTTCAGCATTCTCTGGCTCCAGTCCATTGATGGTGATATTGGCTGCAGGTTGTAGCTGGAGCAGGACCTTCAGTTTTGCCATGTTGATGGAGAGTGTAGTGCATATGCACTCTGAAGGTCTTTGAGGTCAGAGGTCAATAAACAAATTAACAATATTGGCATTTTATGAGTTAATTATGTCAGATGTTCATGAGAGAAAAAGAAAAAACAGTTTAAGTTACTGTTTATTATGGCACTTTAGATAAAAATATATTATATATATAATATATATATTATATATATATAATATATATATATTATATATATATAATATTATATTATATATATATAATATTATATTATATTATATATATATATATATATATATATATATATATATATATATATATTATATTATATATATATATTATATAAAAAAAATAAAAAATTTTTTACAGACATGACTGAAGACATTATAGTAGGACATTAGCTAAAAAGAATTTTTCTTTGAAAGTCTTTCAAAAATTAAAATAAACATATGAAAAATTATAAATTATTGTATAGAAACTCCACATCCCTGAAATTCAGACATAAAATTCATCATTTATTTTAAAAAAAAAAAAAAAAGAAAATGCCACATGACCATTATATAGAAGTCAGTGTGCCATAAAACCACATTCAGAATCAGAACGTTGCTGAGTAGATTAAAGACTAATAAGCTATTTGGAAATCCTTGTTTGGCACTATATGACCATTATATAGGAGTCAGTGTGCCATAAAATTACATTCAGAATCAGAACCTTACTAGCAGAGTTAAAGACCATGATTTAAAGATATTTGTTAAAGCAATTTGTCAACAATTTCTCTTCAATTTAAAGCACTTAACATGACAAGAAAATTATTCCGTTTATTTAAAAGTGGTAACACGTGAGGCAATATACCTTTTTTCTTTTTTCATAGATTATGACGTCGAGTGAATGTCACCATGCAAAATTTATTGCAGATTGAATCAAATATCAAGAACTCATGTTGACATTTTCAGATATTGTGTTTCAGTTGAAACATTACTTGAAATTGCCTGAAAGACATTTATTACCTGCAATGTTTTTGAATTATTATATTGGATTAGTATAAAGTTCACTTTGCATGACACAAAGAGTTTTAAAAAAAAAAGGAGAAGCTTAACCCAAGGCCAGGTCTTGTCCAAAGTGGTGCTAAGCTGTTTACTGGCCTTGCTACTTACATGGAGGAGTATTCAAATGTTTGGTCATTAAAAATGACTGACAAGATACTGCAGTTTATTTCTTTTTAAATTTATCTCGTGTTCTTATGATTTTCTTCTTTTCTGCTTTGTTTTATGGCATATCAACCTCAGTGGGTTATTTAATGCCGACAACTTTTTTCTTCATATTTTTTTTCCTTCAAAAAATCTATTGCTGGTAATAGTTTTTTTTTTTTTTTTTCTCTTCAAAAATTTATTTCTGATAATAGTT
Source organism: Acanthosepion esculentum (assembly GCA_964036315.1). Lineage (NCBI taxonomy): Eukaryota > Metazoa > Mollusca > Cephalopoda > Sepiida > Sepiidae > Acanthosepion > Acanthosepion esculentum. The sequence goes on along the minus strand of OZ038517.1, from coordinate 66,292,135 downwards.
TTTTTACAAAGTATTTCTGATATTAAAACCTATTTGTTATACTTTTATAGTGATTTTTACCTCAGTTTCTGTGTTAACTATTTGCCCATAACTTGGACCCGAACAGGTGCTACCACCCCGGGTCAGGGTGGACCTGGGAACACCAGCAATTAAGAGGTGGTTCCACGCTCCTCAAAACCTCCTGATCAGAGGCCTTGCTGTTGGATGTAGTTTATCGTCTTACCCTGGATACAGATGTAGTTTATTGTTATACACAGGACGGTCTTCTTTTCTGGACAAATCTTCAACATGTGAGCGCTTTCTGCTCTACTTTTAACCATTATCAAGGATAATATTACTTTTACATTTAACTGTATGTATGGATTGTTTATGTAGGTACCTAGAGTTAGAGGAATGTTTTATTTTCCAAATATGGTCAGCACATTGTGGCTGTGTTCAGAGTTGATATTGAGTGTTTTTTTTCTTTAATAATGCTTCCATTATTTTTAGCCTTTTTACATGTGGATGAGATTTGTATTATCAATGAGTATGTTGTGGATTGAGTTTGGTAGGTTTCCATGTGCATTTAAATGAGGCTGAATTGAGCTATGGTCAGTGAGATGTAAGTCTTCTTGTGAAGCATGTTGTAGTATATCCAGTTGTTGACGAATTTGGATTGATCAAGAACACATTTTCTTAAGAGACATGTGAATTCATAAATAATATTGGTTCTCTGTAATTTGGATCTTGCAGGTGAGTTAATTTTGTTGACAATGAGGTTAGCAGTTTTAAATATTTTATGGTAGATAATTTGATTTTCTTGTTTTTGTCACCTGTAATTGTATATTTCTTTATGATGTTTCTAAGGGAAGATTCATCTTGCTTAGAGTTACCATGCCTTTGTTTGTTTGTTTTTAATACAAAATGTTAATGTTTTTTTCTGTATAAAGAAAGAGAAAATTACTGT
>OZ038517.1:66248689-66283689 GCA_964036315.1 Acanthosepion esculentum | reverse complement strand
GTCGTGTACGGACGTCCGTATTTAGAAAAATCCAAAATTCATTTTAAAATTCTGGAGTTGTTGAATTGTAGTGAGTTTTTTTTAATTTTTACATTTATGATCAGTAAATAAATGCAGTTTTAATTTAATAACTAAAAAACACAGAATTTTAAAAAATATAAAAGTTTATAAATTAAGATTCCTAAATTAGACAGAAAAAATATTAAAAAAAAAAATAAAAAAATAATGTGTCTAGAAAAAAAAAGACACGTTTTTTAATGTCCAAGTTGTATTTTATTGAATTTTATCTTACGATTCTAAGTAGATTTTTTTTTCTGTAACTGAGGTTTCTGTTTGACCAAAAAACTTTAATGATTATATTTTCCAAGGATTTCTCCTTATAACAAATAAAAGAAAACATTTAAAAACGATACGAAAAAGAATTTACATGAAATCAAATGTGGGTGGAGGTATGTAAAAATATAAATTTCTACAAAGCATTTCCAAGAAAAAATATTTCTATACAAAGAAGATTTAAGAAAAAAATATAATTATAATTCTACAAAAATTTTCTACCAAAAAAATAAAATAAAAATAAAATAAAAGTTCAATTTCTCATTTAAAATTTCTTTTAAATCCAAAAATTATGTCATTTTTGCAAGAATTTTCGCATCAATGTGTTTTTCACCCGAAAAAGACGCTCAAATTTCCTGTACATGGTTCCACGTCGACAACAGAAAACATTTTACTAGCCAAAATTTCGAAGGCTCTAAGATTAAAAAAAAAAATCTTACAATTATTTTTTATATTATATTATTGTGCATCTTTTCCATCATGTATCTTTTAGTTTTAATTTTAGCGAATTTTTACATTGCATTTAGAATTTTTGCCATTTCCAGGGAGGAAGGAAAATAATCCAGCAACGAAGAGATTTTTCTAAGATTATCGTACGACGTAAAAAGTTACTTGGCATCGTCTTCAGAAGTTGTAATTTTTCTTGGAAAAGATTTGTTATGGAATGAATTGAAAAATGTATAATCTTCGAATACAAGTGAAAAAATAAAGATTAAATTTGCAACAAAGGAAAGTCAATATTTTTCTATCTACTTCTCGAACCAACTTAAACTAATAAAGGAAAGCAAACTTAATTAAAAACTTTAGTAACTTTTAATAATAATAATAAATAAAAAGTTTGGGGCCTAGCTTAGGCAAAATAAAATTTAAAAACAAACAAAACAAAACGGTATTCACAGAGCTAAAATTTTGAAAGGTTATATATTTTCAACATACCCAGTATCAGTATTACTTATAGTCCTCTCCACTTAAAAGATTGGCGCAACACAATCTTCTTGCCATTATGTCATTAAAAAGCACTGTAACGATTTCTTATCCCATAAACTAAAAAAAATAACCATGGCTCGGAAGTTTTTTTTTTAATTATTTTTTTTTGTGATAATGTTAGAGCGAACAAGACTGATCTTTTGTCTATATCAGTTACCTAGCTTCGATGTGCTGTACAATGTTAGCAAGCTTGTCTTGCTCGAGATCACTTAACTAAGCAGCGGGTTCGGTCCTCGCTGGGTACTCCATACTTTCGGCCTTGTGACACATATCTAAGAATACGCTTCTTAGAAAAACATCAGTTAGGGAGTTCAATCCTCGCAGGCGCTCCATACGTTCGGCCTTGTGTACCACATCTAAGCTACGCTTATGAAATCGCTACATTTTAATTTTGTTTACAAAAACAGTAGCGCATTCAATAAGGATCGAACTCTTACACAAAGCAAATTGTCTTGCGAGGCGAGCTTGACTTAAAACATGAAAACTCTCTCTCTCTAGCAAGTACGGGTAAGAAAAGGGCAAGGTAGATTAAAAATCAAAAGCAATAACATTATATTTTTTATATCGAAATTTATATACAATAATAAAATAACCAACTAAACAAAGTACTTTTACAAGTCAGTGTCACATTTTTACGCGATTAAAATCCAGGAAAGAGAAAGGCATAAACACGATCTTAACTTCCTTTCTTTTCTTTTTTTTAACAGGCAGGCAAGTGCTTTTTGCTTCTTTTTTTTCACTAACCCTCACGACATTACTCCCTTTTTTCTTCTCTCGCTATTCAGTTGTTTAAAAAAGAAAAGAAAGTAAAAGAGAAAGAATTTTATTTACCTGCTTCATGTGTCCCGTTTAGCGCTACAACTGAACCAACCTTTCGCCAGCTTTGACATTCGTAATCATTCCCTTTGACTGTCATGTATAAATAAATGGTTTCATTACGTTTTTCTCTCCCGGAGGAAGAAAGAGAGGACGAGGGTGAAATGTCAATAGAGTTACCCGCCCCTGACTTTGTGCTGGTGTCCTCAACCGACCACCAGGTAGCGCTATAGTATCAACTTTTAACTTTTCAGTATTTAAATTTTTATTATAAGTATTTTTAAAAAGTAAATAATATTTACTTTAATTTTTCCCCTAGTCTGGCTCAAGGTTTAAAAAAAAGTGTGCAAGATTGTGGAAGACCTACTTGTCTTTAGAATCAATATTTGAAATCTTAACGTTCGAAATATAAACGAACTTTTATCCCAAACCTAAAAAGTAAAGAAAGTGGAGTGTACCCTATGAGCAATAATATTCCGGGCACCACCCCGGCATTTCACCTCATGGGGGCATCTCATGCGCCAGTTAAAAATAGCATAGCGATTTACTAATCAAAATTTAAATGTGGCACAACAAGATCAAAAAGTGTAAACACCTTGTAAGGGCCGGAACTCATTACTACTCGTAGTAATTGACATGGAGAGACGAGCTTGCTTTAAAACCATATAGTTACACTTTATCGAAGGCCTCAAGGTAAATAGCGTATCCCCTCTCGAATGAGAGTGAGATATATTGTATTTATTTATTAATCAAAACGCCCACTTCGTCCTAAATTCAGCACAAGGCCTTTTTAACATGAGGGTGCCACGCGTACATGAGCTCCAGAGGCTCAAACCCTTCATTTATGGTACTCGTAAAAATAGGAAAAACCTTTTTAGCAGATAATTTTAGAGTAGTATTATTCGTTAGATTTTTCTCAAGCCACATTTATCAGAAACGAAAAATAAAATACTGTTTTTTAATTTTTTTTTTTTTTAGAAAGGGCTTCCTGTTTATTATCGATCTACCTACAATGTAGTAAAATCGATCGCTACCTTTTTTCTTACAGAGTTAATGCACTTAGTTGTTACGGTACTATGCTTACATCCACATTTTTAATTTTCTGAATTTTTAAAATATTGTTTTTACCTCTTTTTAAATATTTTTTCAGAGGCATATGCACAAAACATTAGAGATAAATAATTGTTTATCTTAATTTTAATTATTTATGTAATTTTTTGTTAACTTTCTGAACTTTTTAAAACATTTTAAAAATTGTTTTTAAATATTTTTTTCAGAAGAATTTTCACAAACATTGAGGATAATAATTAAAGTAAGAATGAACGGCTATATGCGTTTATTAATTTCTGTAAATTTCTATTGAAAATAGTCTGTTTGTCCAATAGCTTTATTTTAAAAAATAGGGATTGAATTTGTACTGTATCGATGATATGAACAGGATTTCCTTTCTAAAATAATGAAAAATCAATATTTTTCGATTCTGTCAAGTATTGTGGTGGCTAAAGGAAGCCCTCAAGAATGTTCATCTGCCAAAATTATTTCCAAAAACTTTATGTAGGTACTAGCAGCATGGCCCGGCGTTGCCCGTGCTTGATTCAAAAATCGTACGACTCATATTACTATCACTTGACTTAAAATATTTTTGCCCTTCCTTGCCTTTAAAGGAGTGCCCTTTGCCGTGCTGATGTTGCTACATGCCTTACTTTTTGCCTATCTCACGCTGCGAATTTTTTCTAAGCTCTATACTAAACATTAAATCTGTTACGGAAAAAGAACCTAAACAAAATGAACACCAAATGATCAGCTTCAAAAAAGGACTCGTAACTGGAAAAACCGAATGAAAAAAGAATGTTAACAACAAATATTTTTCACACCCAACCCAGTTCTGCGGAATCAGGATCAACGTTGACTTTAAGCAAGCGAATGAGCCAATTGGAGTAAAATGCCATGCAGATTTAAATTTTTCCTACTTGTGACGAATGCAGCTATCGATTTTTTTTGCATGCTAGTTAACTTTCGTGTCAGTCAGCTGTTGGCTCTCACACTGGCCAATAGAATCTTCCTACCTATTCGTAGCAGCCAGCTATAGGCTCTCACTCTGGCCAGTAGAAAATGGCCACAAACTACATGAAAACTACCGTAGAAGCATGAAAAAATCGATTATTTCCACTATCGATGGGAGTTGGGAAATGCAAAGCCGGTCTTGGCCTTCCTGCTAACTTGGAGCATGTGCATGTAAATTTTGGTGCAAATCCGTCGAAAATTGCGGCCGTGCATTCGTTACACACACACACACACACACACACACACACACACATCCTGCCTTTTATAGATAGAGAACTCCACAAATTCGCTGAAAATTGCCCAAACTTGACAAAAACAAAGATTTATCTCAAAATCTTTATTGTTATTAATTAAGTAAGATGAAAGACTAAAGGAACATTTGATTATTAAATTATATTTTTAAACCTTTTTAGAGCCTTCAAAATTTTGGTTATTTTTTTTCTTACGTCAGCGAATGACCATAAATTAGTTACTTACTAGTATCGGAAATTTTACTTAGCGTCTTTTTTTGCAGTGAAAAACATTAATTTGGAAATTCTTACAAAAATAAAATAATTGTTAGATTTTAAATTAAACTTTCAGGTCTTATTCCCAGATGAATTAAATTATTTTAGAAATGTTTCGTTTTTAGAAAATCTTGATAATTTTACTTTTTTTTTTTTTTTTACATCTTACCCCAGAAATCTTTAGGTTACCTCCACTGATTCGTTAAAGAATTAGCATAATATGATGAAAAAATGCCTCAAATTTAATAAAAATAAAATTTTATTGTCAAAATCTTTGTTATTATTAAGAGGAAAGACCAAAGGATTTTTTGGATTATTAAATGATATTTTTAATCCTTTTTAGAACGTTCGAAATTTTGGTTAAAAACCCTTCTTTTTTTTCGTCAGCGAATGGACTATATTAGCATAGCAAATTTTAGAATCATTTTTGCGATGAAAAAATACGTTGATTTTGAAATTCTTGCAAAAATTAAATAATCGTCGGTTTTTAATGAAACTTTCAGGACTTATTCACAAATGAAGTTCTTTTAAAAACCTTTTTTTTTTCACATTTTTGTATTTTTTTTTTTTTTTTACATTTTTATTTTAATTTTATAAAAACGAGAAATTCAACGGTTCATTTTTTTAATTTATTTTTTAATTTTTTATTTATTTTATTTTATTTTATTTTATTTAACACGGGACTTCCACTTACCAAAAATCTGCTCTGGATCGTAAAATAAAATTGCAATAAAACTAAAAAACATTGAATTAGAAAAGGTTTTAAAATTGCTTTTATGAATAGGATATAGGACACTATTATTGTCTTAAGCTTTTTCTTTTCTTTTCTTTCGATGAATAATGAATGTTTACAAGATTTTCTTTTCCATTTATTAATTAATTTGTAGGGGAACGGGCCCTGTGTGAGATGGCGTGTGTTTAGGTTAACCATGTTAATTGCGTGTTGAAGGGCTGTTCCCCACAATTATTTATTTTTGTTAGGAAATCATTAGCAATGTTAAAATACAAAAAGGAACATGGAGTTAAAAACATAACAATTGAATTTATTAAGTATTGAAATTACATTCATGCGGACTGAAAAGTGGGACTGAGTTGCGTCCCTTTGATTAGGTAATTATTTGTATCTAGACTCATAACGAAAGAGTTTATTATGTTGCATGTTAGAGATTGTCTATTGGACAGGTTGGTAAGAATTCAGAGATTGTACTTGCGTGAAATGTTGCAAAGTTCTTTAACGTCTGACTGCGTTAGTCAAGACGGGAGTTCTTGAAAGTCATATTTTGGCAGTGGTGCTGAGTGACGAAGAGAAGTTAGGTTCGAGAGAGTCCGCGTGCTACTAAGAAAGAATCACACGTGTTGGATTTAAATACCATGTCGTATCACATGACAGGCTCCGGGCAGAATGGCGCGTAATGTGATCGTGTGCATGACCAATCAGCAGGCTAGATTGACGGTGATTAACCAATGAATGCCTGTTGACTATCTGTAAGTATGATGTTGGTAAAATCGTAACAGGAAGAGTGCATTCCCTAGCAGAGGGTAAACTGGTTGTCGTGGACGAGTCTACAAATTAATTAATTTATTTATTTACGAGTGGACCAAAGCTAAGCACCAGGTACCACCCGTGGGCAATCTGTTTCGAACCGGGGACCGCATGACCTATGGCTCGCCACAAAGCGGGTCGCATTACTAAAAAGGTTCAAGGTAATTTTTCGTAGTAGGTACCTCAGCTATTTTCACTACAGAAGACCATATGCGTAAGTATACCTTAAAATTGGGAGAAAATTTTATTTTTTTAGGAAATACTTTAATAAAGAAGACCTTGAAGTCTGGGCATAGTTATCACTGATGACAGCGTGATTAACACATGGATCTGCGTGGGATTTATTTTTAATTTATTCGTTTGAAAAATTAGAGAAAAATTCTTTTGAACGTTTCAAAATCAAAAATGTTTCAACTTTACACGTATGATCTTCCTTAGTGAAAATCGCCAATCGTTTAAAATGCTGACAACGTTACTTTTCTCGAAATTTTACAAGATTCAAGAGATGTTGCACTTAATCACTGTTTATTTATACGGTTATGTGTGAGAGAGTGTGTGAGTGAACAAGTGAGAACGAAAAAACAACATTTTAAGAAACGTCATATTCTTTATGAAATTAAGCGTACCATTCATAATGACCAAATGGTTCTTCATATGTCCCACGGGCCGCTGTTTACCCATTAGGGCAGCTTGTTTTTTCAGTTTTTTTAGAAAATCAACATTGCACTAGCTGTGAAAGCTGGGGTTTGATGTGATAAGTAATTTAAGTGGAACACCTGTATGCATAATGAAAGTACCTCCACTGTGTCGTCTTACACATCTATAAGCCTACCATTCACCGTGGAATTAATATTACTATCACATCTGGTCTAGTGCTTCTGCTATGCATTCAGAGATTCTTGATAAAATCCCCAAAATAATCTGTAATGTTTGAAGTGATATCAGGTGTCAGCTAAGGAAAGATCTACAGGATGTTGCAGAATTTTTTTTTTTTTGACAATTACCACCTTGACAAAGGTCAGCTGAGTGAAGCGGACCTCACAATTCATGTTAAACGACCCTGACAAAGTAGGTCAGCTAAGTGGAGCAGACTTGATGAATACCTTTTTTAGCCGAAAGCTGACTGTTGTAACCTAGGAAAAGGTTACTGAATAAGAATAACCAAAAAGAAGGTTGAAACGGAACGATAATATTTATAAAAAGAACAACATACAAGATTCGCTAGCGGCGTGTAGTAGTAATCAACTACTAGAAGTGAATCAAGGTGAATCCCAAGTGGAAATATTCACTAACCGTCCGACGCGGTCGGATGTGGCACAAGGCCGAGTTTATTTGGAGGTATTCGAGCCCGTAGGCTCGGCTAAAAATTCCCCGTAGACCCCGTTAAAAAATGGAGTCGGGTAACTGTCTCCCAGCACACTTAGAAGAGAATCGCAAGTGACTACAGCATACAGTATATTCCACTGTATTTATAAGGATTGAGACATAGCCATTATAGTCCATAGGTACAGTATAACACTGACAGAACAAAGAACCTTTGTTCTCTCTAAGACAGTGGTCCCGAGTAGCCTAAAACAGAGGACCGTTCGACAGGAAAGGAATGCACAGGCCGGTTAGACAGTTCGCCTTATCTCGCTCTTCCTTGCTCGTCTACAGCCGGCCCATATGAGAAGGTTTCAATAGAATAATATTCGCCGACTGCTACAATTTCGTCTCATGGTTTTAATTCGTTGTTAACGATCGAAGCAAAGAAATATTTTCCTGCATTATGCCACAAGCGTTCAACTGGGAGAAGCTGCAACCTTGAACGAATCTGGTGTCTCGTCAGAGCTAAAACAGTACATGTTATCAGACCTGATCTGGCATCTCGGCTTCACTCACTTTCTCACCGCCGTAATGTAGATTCCATATGCCTTTTCTATAAATACTTTCATGGTAATTGTTATGATGAACTTCAATCTATATATATATATATATATATATATATATATATATATATATATATAATCTCCATATAAACTGTGGCCTAACGTTTGATGATCGAGTGTCAAATGCCGACCTGCTTGAGAAATGCAAGATTGGTACCATGGAGACCTTCATAATGCAATCACAACTCCGTTGGGCTGGCCATGTGGCAAGAATGAGTGATGATCGCATATAAAAAGTTATTTTTTTACAGTGAACTCCATAGTGGTCATAGAAATGTTTGTAAACCTTGGCTTAGGTATAAAGATAAACTGAAGAGCAACGTTTCATGCGTCAACATCCCATTCAAGAACTTTGAAGAGGTAGCTATGAAGACATCAGAGTATCATTCTAGCTGCCATTCAGGAATAAAGCACCTTCAAGAAGTAAGCATCAGCCGACTGCATGAAACACGAAAGCAAAATAAGACAGCTAACAGTGTTCCTGCTGCACTTGGATGCAATACATTCTCCTGTACTGTTTGTGGTCTTTTGTGCAATTCTCGAGCCGGTCCCAAAAGTCATGCCCGTCATGGGCATGCAGATAATTAGTTTGTGGTCATCGGAACCTCATACATCGAACTCGACGAGAAAGTCCATCATATATATATATATATATATATATATATATATTATAAATTAACTGATTTAAAATATGGTTAAATCAGTTAATTTATAATATTAATGCTCTGTAAATTTACATTGAGCACTATTGTGTAAAAATAAAAATATCTATAAGAACACCGGATTATATATCTTACTGTTCTTTCTTTTTATTCACACACACACACACACACACACACACACACACACATATGAGTGGTAACAACGCTTACCTTCTGTTTAAAGATATATATATATATATATATATATATATATAGAGAGAGAGAGAGAGAGAGAGAGAGAGAGAGAGAGAGCGTGAGAGAGGTTATCTGTTATTACACACACATACACACACACGCATGTGTGTGTGTGTGTGTGTGTGTGTGTGTGTGTGTGTGTGTGTAGAAATATAGGAAAGAACCGTTAGGTTAATAATCCAAAGTTCTTTAGTATTTTTGTTTTTATTTTTTTTAAAACATTGCTCGATACATAAGTAGAGCCTATATTTTAGCTTCTGTTTTTGAAACATGAGAACTCTTATGTAGCGATGGAATCATATTTTTAAAGAAAAATAATTATATATATATATATATATATATATATATATATATATATATATATATATATATATATATATATATATATAACATATATATATATGTTTCATTGAATAATATAGACATATTGTTTCTACCTATTTTTATATTAATTTTTTCCAGTTGTCTAATCAGTTTGTTGATGTTAAGACGAAATTCAACAAGGAAGGTGCCGTAGTTTTTTCTAACACAAGTACTTTCGATCATTTCCAAGATCATCTTCAGAGATAAATTAAAAAGACAAACATTGTTACTGCAATAGCATTTGCATTCAGTTGTCATGGTGATTTTTATGACCTTATTTTACCATGCATTGAATATTACTGTCATATTAGCTTCTGCTATATATTTAGAGATTCTTAACAAAATCCAAAGAAGAATCTGCAATGTTATTGGTCTTGGTAATGGCATCTCGGCTTCAGTCACTTTCCAACCACCATAATGTAGCTTTTCTGTGACTTTTCTATAAATACTTTCATGGTAATTGTTCGGATGAACTTTCCTCTATGGTACCTAGAGTTTATGAATTTAAGCTCAGTACTAGATTGGCGGGAAGGTCTCATTATTTTACAATTGAAATGACTAGATGTAACCGTAAGTTCTATGCTGACAGTTTCTTCTCTGGAACTTCTGGCTTGTGGAACTCACTTCCAGCCTCTTGCGTTACAGTCCACTTTGGTCTTCAAAAGTTTAAATGCAATGTCAATCGTCACGTTCTGTCTTAATTCCTGTTTTTTTATTGGCCCTTCTCGTTAATGTTTTTACTCATATTGTTTCATAGTCAAAACCACCCTTGCGTTTTAGTGGCTTTATTACCTTGCTAACCACCAGCAGAGTGACTCATTTTCCACTGACATGAAGTAAAAAGATTATATTGAATCAGTTGCGCGATCTGTTGCTAGGAACGTTGATACACTCTGTCGTGCTTGACAATTTTTCCAGCCAGAATCTATCTTCCATATCTATAAGTCTATCATTCATACAGGCTTTGAATACTGCTGTAACATCTGGTCTGCTGCTCCTGCTATATATTTAGAGATTCTTGATAAAATCCAAAGAAGAATCTGAAATGTTATTGGCCCTGATCTGGGATTTCGTCTTCAATAACTTTCCCACTGCCGTTACGTAGCTTCCTTGTGTCTTTTCTATAAATATTTTCATGGTAATTGTCCGTATGAATTTTCCTCTATCGTACTTTGACTTTATGCATTTGAGCACAGTACTAGATTGACGGGAAGGTCTCATCATTTTACAATTGAAATGACTAAATGTAACTGTAAGTTCTATGCTAACATTTTCTTCTCTGGAACTTCTGGCTTGTAGAACTCTCTTCCAGCCTCTTGCTTTACAGTCTACTTTGGTCTTCAAAAGTGTAAATGTAATGTCAATCGTTGTCTAATGTCTTCCTAATTCCTGTTTTTTATGGGCCTCTCTCGTTAATGTTTTTACTCAGATTGTTTCACAGTCAGTACACCCCTGCGTTTCAGTGACTTTATTACCTTGCTTAAGGTGAACTGATTAAAACAAATGCCTTAACAGGTGATGAAAAGTGGGTTGCATACAAAAATGTTCAACGTAATAAACAGCGCAAGCGCCATGGAAGATAGTTGATGTTTTGCGTGAGGCTAATTTATGGTTGAATTGGCTAGATTGAACCGTAAGTTCTATGCTAACGTTTTCTTTTCTCGTATTTCTCGCTCGTAGAACTCCCATCCAGCTTCATGTTTTCCAACCAACTTTAATCGTCAAAAATTTAAATGCAATGCCAATCGTTATCTACTTTAAAACCAGAAGATATTTTTAGGTTGTGAATTTTTTTTCCTTGAGATAATAATAGTTTAGTAATGCAAGTCTTATTAATTAACCCATAGATGGGGGGAGAAGAGAAGAGGTTGATTCGTACCTCATCAGAATTTGATAAACAAGAGATTACAATCTGAATATAAATTGGGTGATTAATTCTATATGGCAATCAACATATAAACTGATCCCTCACTTTGTGGCCAATGTAGTTTCTATACATTCGTATTCCAGAGAATGTAAATAAATCTAAGACATGCCTGTGTAGCTGATCAGTATTTCATTCATTGATTGATTCGGTTTTTACAGCTTATCATCAACCAAGAAATAATAAGTGGGTATAAAATGGGGGATCAATCCTACATTACAATCAATATATAAACTGATCCCTCACTTTGTGGCCGCTGTAGTTTCTATATATTTATATCGTAGAGAATGTAAATAAATCTAAAAGACATGCCTGTGTAGCTAATCAGTATTTCATTTATTGATTGATTCGTTTTCTACAGCTTTATCAGCAATCAAGAAAGTATGGGTGGATATAAAGTGGGGGATCAATTCTACATTACACTCAACATATAAACCGATCCCTCATTTTGTGGTCACTGTATTTGTGCGTAAGTAAATATAATGAACCCAACTGGAATTTGAACTCAGCTCTCTGATTAACCATTTCGAGCCATTATCCATTATGCCAGCCGCTCATCCAAACTTACATCACCTGGTATTCCCAGCGGTCACCCATCTAGGTATTGACCAGGATCGACGTTGCTTCGGTGATCATACTGGCCAGTGTATGGCTGGTACTCGTTGGAAGAATGTTGTCGATACACAGAATGTCAATATTTCCATCAATTTATCTATTAAGATTCTAATACATACTTTAAGAGAAGTGTCCGATTTCAATTCCAAATACAGTAATGCTTTGAGATGCGAGTTTAATTCGTCCCAAGACCGAGCTCGTAACTCAAAACACTCGTATCTCAAATCAATATTGCTCATTGAAATTGAGGTGTTAGCACCTGTTAGGGTCCCAGCTATAGGCAAATAGTTAACCCCGAAACTGATGTAAAAAGCATTATGAAAGTGTAAAAATAGGTTTTAATACCAGAAATACTTCGTAAAAAAATTATTACCAAAAATAAATTTTTGAAGAAAAAAAAACTATTACCAGAAATAAATTTTTGAAGAAAAAAACTATTACCAGCAATACGTTTTTGAAGAAAAAAAAATTACAAATTATACATTTTTGAGGAAAAAAATATTACCAGAAATAGATTTTTGACAAAACAAGGAAAAAAAAGTTGTCGGCATTAAATGACCCATTGAGGTTGATATGCCGTAAAACAAAACAAAAAACAAACAAAACAAAAAAAAATCCTCATTGAAATTAATGGGAATATTTCCAAAAATTACCCTTATTTTCCTAAAACTCACATCTATCTTGTATTTTGGGGTTTCTTGCAAGCAAAAAATGTGTGAAATTTACAAACAAAAAAATAAAAGAGAAAAATTGCAAAGAAATAAAACTGTACTAAACCATGAAGTTCAGACAGGTCATAAGTCAACTGGCGGTAGAAAGAGAGAGAGAGAGAAGTGGGGGATGAACAACAACAGCTAGCCTAGCAACCACTAACCTATCCTAGCAACGGTTAGCCTACTTACGATACTGAAGATTAACTTTATTTTTAAAATGTTTTTAAAACATTTTATTCATTACCCTATTTTTTTGTTTAAATTTTTAAATTTAATAATTTTTTTTATTTATTGTCGATGTAGAACGTTCGTACTGTCTCGCCAAATCCATTACTCGTACGTCTTCTTCGTGCTTTTTATAATTTCCCGCTTTACCTCAATCGAGATCATACGTTTCGGCTTTTCACCACTGCTCTTTACACTTACTTTCTTCGGGCCCATGGCGCCACTAAAGGAATTCTGCAAAATAACGACAAATAAAACACAACACCAATCTCTAGCCATCTTTTGTTTTTGAGGTGAATATATCGTTGTATCATCGGACTAGATATTCACAAATGATCTCAGTATGCCCTTAGGCTGATCATTTATGTAAAATAAAAAGAGTATTGGTCCTAGAAGTGACCCCTAGGGGACGCCTGTGTTGATAACTAAGGGCCCTGGGAGACTGGCCGTTAACAACTACCTTCAGTTAGGAAGGACTCTTCCAGTGATTCCATAGCTAGAGAGCTTAAGCAGTAATCCTTTGTGCTACACCTTGTCAAAAGCCCTCGAAATACCAAGTACTATGGCCCTTCCTATTGGGAACAAACAAAAAATAATCAGTTTGTACGAAAAAGAGTTGAAAGTGTTGTGGGCCACCAGGAACCTTTTATCGATGCTGTCAAACGGAGAAAAATGACGTGGTTTAGACACGTTACAAGGCACAATGGCCTATGCAAGACCATCATGCAAGGCACTGTTGAAGGTGGACGTAGGAGAGGACGCCAACGCAAGAACGGTTTGGACAACTTCGAACAATGGACAGGTATGATTGTGTCAGAATTGCTGATAGCTGCCGTTGATCGACCGCTGTGGAAAAGAGTTAGTGTGGTTTCTGCATTCGGATCCGCCCTAAGATTACAAAAGTCAAGGGGATGATGATGATGATGATGATGATGATGATGATGATGATGATGATGATGATGATGATGATGATCCTTTGGGGGTATTTTTTGTCTAGTGCCTCACTGATTCTGTGAGTGATGGCAGGACAGCAGCAGTGGATCGGACCGATCGAAACCCGTACTGCTTGTCGCCCAAGAACCAAAAAAAATACAATCAGTTTGTACGAAAAAGGGTTGAAAGTGTTGTGGGCCAAACGCTGTCAAACGGAGAAAATGGCGTGGTTTGGACACGTTACAAGGCACGACGGCCTGTGCAAGACCATCATGCAAGGCACTGTTAAAGGTGGATGTAGGAGAGGAAGCCAACGCAAGAACTAGTTAGACAATGCCAAACAATAGACAGGTATGATTTTGCCAGAATTGCTGATAGCTGCCGTTGATAGACCGTTGTGGAAAATAGTTAGTGTGGCTTTTGCATTCGGATCCGCCCTACGATTAAAAAGTCAAGGAGATGATGATGATGATGATGATGATGATGATGATGATGATGATGATGATGATGATGGTCCTTTGGGGGTATTTTTTGTCTAGAGCCTCTGATTCTGTGAGTGATGGCAGGACATCAGCAGTGGATCGGACCGATCGGAACCCGTACTGCTTGTCGCTCAAGAGACTGTTATTATCTACGTACTTAACAACCTTCTTGTTGATTATAGCCTCAAAAAGCTTGCCAATAATACTGAAGAGACTGATGGATCAAGAGGTTTTGAGGAGCGTGAAACCACCTCTTAATTGCTGGTGTTCCCAGGTCCACACTGAACCGGGGTGGTAGCACTTGTTAGGGTCACAGCTATGGGCAAATAGTTAACCCCGAAACTGGGGTAAAAATGGGTTTTAATACCAGGAATACTTTGTAAAGAAAAAAAAAATTATTATCAGCAATAAATTTTTGAAGAAAAAAACTATTACCAGCAATACATTTTTGAAAAAAAAAATATTAACAACAATACGTTTTTGAAAAAATATTACCAGCAATACATTTTTGGAAAAAAAATTATATTACCAGCTATATATTTTTGAGGAAAACAATTTTACCAGCAATACTTTTTTGAAGGAAAAATTATTACCAGAAATAGATTTTTGACAAAACAAAATATTACCAGTAAAAAAAACTTTGTCGACATTAAACAACTCATTGAGGTTGATATGCCGTAAAATAAAATAAAATAAACCAAACCAATCAGATGCATACACATGTACGTACATGTACGTACATGTAGACGTGGATACTTAGAAATAAAAACATACAGAAATAGCTCAATAAGTCCGTAGCCTAATGCCTAAAAAGTATTTATCTCAAGAAATATTCATTTTTCAGCATAATCTCATTTTTTTGTCTGTGCACTTAATGCAGTAGTGAATAATATTCTTAATAAGTTGAACTTCATACTTCAGCATCTGTCTATATTAAATAGTGAACTTCATACATTGAAAATGTCACGTCTAATTTCAGCTAATGGTTACAAGTCAGGTTACGGACTTATTGATCCAAGCTTGTACATACATACATTGGGGGAGTTTGATTTTTCACTTTTCTTTTCGAAAATCAACATTGCATTCGGTGCAAAAAACTGGAGGTTGATGTGATCAGTATTGACACTAAAGATTATATTCATAGTTTTTTAGTAATTTTTAAGCATTTAGTTTTAAAGATCGTCTGAAAAAAAGTACAGAAATACCTAATTTCCGCCGGTTTTTGCTTATCAACTGGCTTCAAATTTTTACTATTTCAAGAATAAATCCAAATAAAGTTGATATCTTTTTTTATTAGATACATTGAATGGAAAATATATTCAAACCAGAATTTTAATTATGAATCACCACAAGCAAAATGTATATTTTTTTTCCTTTATTCAATAAGTAAAAAGTAAAAACTGTGTAAAAAAATTGTAATTGGTTACAAAAAAAGGCTATTTAATGTATAAGATTTGTTAGATCATTTGTTAGATCATAATTAATAAAAACAAAAATTAGATAAACGTGTATAACACCATAATACTGCTGGGTACATATTATAATATAAAATGTTTTAAATTTGCATTGTTTATTGAAAATCACACTCTCTATAAAGTTCGTGTGCACTTTAAAAAATTTATAACTTTATTTGTATTTGCGGTAGAAATAATCTGTAAAAAATGTTCTAAAGTTTAATGTACCTAGTTTTAAGTATAGCTAAAATAACTAATGTGATTTCAGGCATTACTGTAAATCAGTTGGCAAATGTTTTCCGTGAACTGCAAAATCGTATTACCCTTTGTATTGCTAATGATGGAGGACATGTGGAAAGTTAAATAAAATTTCAATAAAACCTTAAAAAATATAGATTTATTTCTTTCTAATCCTTTTTACTAATTATTTCTATCGCAAATACAAATAAAGTTATAAATTTTTTTAAAGTGCACACGAACTTTATGGACACCCTGTATAACATATTCCATCATAATCTAGCTAAATTGTTCAGTATAACTTCCCTTTGAAGCAAATGATGGTCTTATTTGATGGCACAATGATTTAGTAATAATGTCCTTGTGTCGTGCATCTTGACTATATACAATTTGTAATGCTTCAGTAAATTATAAATTCTATAGGGCTGTGCTATAAGGCTTTCATTGTTAAAGTCGTTTTCTAAAAAAAAAAAAAACCCAAAAAACAGTAATGATTTATAAAAAAATATTTTGTGTCATTATTTACCATGTCAAACCCCAACTTTCAAATTGAGTGCAATACCAAGCTTCCCAAATCGACCTGCCCTAATGATCACAACAGATTATGGGCTCCCTCCCAGAAACTGTAACTAATGTCACCTGTATAATTTCAAATCTGCTTGAGCAGGTGTCTGCAACAGGAACTGACTAGTTGCACTAGCAGACAGATGTAATCGGAAAACGAAAATCGAACCTGCGTTCCCCTATGAAGGGGAAACTAGCGTTTGATTTGGCATGCTTTACCGTTCGACCACGGAGGCCTTCACAGTAAGGCGAGTTTCTGTTTTCTCCTTTTATGGAATACACATGATCTTCACCCAAATAGAATTTGTAAAGCTTCAGAAATTTATAAATTTTATAAGGCTGTGCTATAAGGTTTTCTCTGATCACTAGAATGAAATTCCAACGCTGCAATTTTGAACCTAAACGTAATCTTTAAACTCGTTTCCTCAAAAAAAAAACGGTAACGGTTTGAAAAAATATTTTGTGACTTTATTTATCATGTGAAACCCCAACTTTCAAATTGAGTGCTATGCCATGGTCCCATAATCAATCTGCCCTAACATACATTCGCATTATCTCTCACATACACACAGTAAAACATACACACACTTTCATTTACACATACACACTGAAGTTCTTACCCACCCGGTCACTTACACACACAATTGCACATACACGTATATAAGTACACTTGCATACGTATATACACTTGCATGCACATATATATGTAAGAAAATCAAGGGCACCTTGAGGTGGTGTAATGGTTAGCAAGCTTGTCTCGTTAGAACAATTACGACTAAGTAGCGAAATCGATCCTCACAGGGGGCCTCATACTTTCGGCCTTGTGCCACACCTGAGCTACGCTTGGAAAATCACTATATATAAGAAAAGTCCGTAGTGGTTTTCCCACATTAAGCCAATGTTTGCCTCCACCTGATTTGAGATCAGTTCAGATGTAACACAAGGGTGAAAGTGAGGAGTGCCCAATGAGGATTGAACTCACTATTAAGTTACAACTGATCAAACTTGTTGACCATTACACTACATTGAAGTACCGAAATCAACAAGTCCGTAGCCTGATTATGAAAAACAAAGAATATATTTATTTTCAGTATAATCTCATTCTTGTCAATGCACTTAACTCTGCCCATGCTTCGAAACATATAGAAAGAAAAGCATGGTCCAATAATTTCATATAAGGCTCCTGACTTATTGATCCAACCTGTACGCACATACACATTTACACACACACACACACTCTCTCTCTCTCTCTCACTTAAACACACGCACACTCTCTTACACTTACGTAAATATGGGCACTTCAACGTGGTGTAATGGTTAACAAACTTGTCTTGCTAGACCCATTACCATTGAATCGTGAGTTCGATGCTCACTAGGTGCCCCATATTTTCGTCCTTATGCCACGTCTAAGCTACGCTTAGAAAAGCATCATATGCTTAAGTAGATCATTAAGTCCGTAGCCTAATGATGAAAATGTATTTTGCACAAGAAATACTTTTTTTCAGCATGATCTCATTCTTTGTCAAGGCACTTAATTCAATGGCGTATAATATTCCCCATACTTCGACCCTTATATAGTGAAAAACTTTGATCAAACTTCGGCTAAGAGTTAAATTTTAGGCCGCGGAAGTTGTAAACATCCACTTTATTGCTTCGGCGTGTTGTAATGGTTAACAAGTTTGTCTTGCTAGAACAATTACGACTGAGTAGGGAGTTCGATCCTCACTGAGTGCCCCGTACTTTCGGCCTTGTGCCACTACGCTTGGGAAATCTGGGGTACTTCGACGTGTTGTAATGGTTAGCAAGCTTGTTTCGCTAGAACAATTACGACTGAGTAGTGAGTTCGATCCTCACTGGGTGCCTTCTACTTTCGGCCTTGTGCCACATTTAAGCTATGCTTGGAAAATCTCTCTCTCTCTCTCTCTCTTGCACGCACGCGCACACAAGCCTGTTTTTCTGAAAAATTCTCTTAAGGTAAAGATTTTATAGATTTCAACCGAAAGTGGTACTGGCTGCTCGGTCAGTAGATGCTTAATGTTTCCTTATGAGGAAAGGACTAATATTACGATATGTAGCAAGTCATCTATTTAATTAGATCAATAAGTCCGTAGCCTAATGATGAAAACGTATTTTGCACAAGAAAATGCTTCTTTTAGCATAAATTTGTCAACGAACTTAATTCAGCGGCGAATAATATTCTCATACTTCCAGCATTATACACTGAAAATCTTCAGTCAAATTTCGGTTAAGTCTACAAACTTATTGATCCTAAGTTGTAGACAAATATACACGTAAGCATTCTCCTTCTCTCTCTCTATCTATCTATCTCAGTCCTTTTTATATCTATCTATCTATCTATCTATCTATCTATCTATGGCAACGCTTTTCCGATCTATCTATCTATCTATCTATCTATCTCAGTCCTTTTTATATCTATCTATCGCTCTCTCTATCTATCTATCTATCTATCTCAGTCCTTTTTATATCTATCTATCTATCTATCTATCGCTCTCTCTCTCTCTCAGTCCTTTTCATATCTATCTATCTATCTATCTATGGCAACGCTTTTCCGATCTATCTATCTATCTATCTATCTCAGTCCTTTTTATATCTATCTATCTATCTATCGCTCTCTCTCTCTCTCTCTCTCTCTCTATCTATCTATCTCAGTCCTTTTTATATCTATCTATCTATCTATCGCTCTCTCTCTCTCTCTCTCTCTATCTATCTATCTATCTCAGTCCTTTTTATATCTATCTATCTATCTATCTATCTATCTATCGCTCTCTCTCTCTCCCTCTGTCTCTCTGTCTCTCTTTCTCTCTCTCTCTCTTGCGCACACACACACACTAACTCTTACATATATCAAAACGTAAAGGTTCATGGGCACCTCGAGTCGTTGTAATAGTTAGCAAGCTTGTCCCGCTAGAACAGTTACGACTGAGTAGTGAGTTCGATCCTCACTGGGTGCCCCATACTTTCGGCCTTGTGCCACATCTAAGCTAGACTTGGAAAATCACTATATAAAAGGTTCATAGCCACACACACAGATGTACACAATTCTACCTACATATATCCAAAGGTACTTATTCATATACGTAAGTACATCAACATGTTCGTAGCCTCACGGTCGGTGCAAGGGTCTCGTGCCCTCACTAATCTATGATACGAGGCCACCCGAATCTATTATATGGGCTCCCGAATCTATGATACGCCCCCGCCCCTACATCTCAATTTTCATAAAGTAATATTTATATAAAATACGAAATTTATTGTAACCTAATTATCTACTAATAATGGATCATATGCAATATAGGTGAACAGTTCAACTAAAAAAATTGAAAATAAATCCAATGTATCTAAATACAAATTAGAGACATGTTCCTTCTTAGATAAATCGATTTTTCTTCCTTTAGTTGTGCTTAGTTTAATTTGTAACGTATTTAAATGTAGGTAGAAAAAAAAACCTAAATGTTGGCGAGATAGGGAGAGTCGTAAAGTATTTCCAGGTCGTCCCAAATCAGGCCTGACCCTCTCCTTCCCGGTCTAGGGTTCGGGGCTAGTACGCATTGGACCTGCGTAGCCTAATGACGAAAACGTATTTTCCACAAGAACCCACCCCCTTTTTTTAAGTATGATCCCACTCTTTGTCAATGCACTTAATTCAGTAGCGAACAATATTCTCATTGCTCCGAACATTATACAATGATAAACTTAGATCAAAGTTTGGTTGTTCGGCTGCGAACTTATTGATTCAAAGTTGTATACACATATATACATACACACTTGCTTACTCTCTCTCTCTCTCTCTCTCTCTCTCTCTCTCTCTCTCTCTCTCTCTCTCTCGCTCGCTCGCTCCTTCCACTTTGGAGATGAAAGGTACGCGACTTGACCTGACCTCTAGCTGGCAATAAATTTTTTGACCATCCCTTCAACTGAAGTAGGGCTCTTAATTCGTTATCTCTATTAAAGCATATTTTGCAACAGGACAAATCTTTCAGTTTGACGCTCCAAAAGGCAACATTCATGCGGAAATAGCAATTTGAATATCAGTTAACGCCAGAAGGACCCTGCGACCGTGTCTATAAAAATAGAGAGGAAGAGATAAAAATAGAGAATAAGACGGAGGGAGGAAGAGAGAGAATAAAAGAAACAATTTTAATTTTTTTTTTAAGTGCTTAAGATATACCGTTACTAACAATTGAACCATTTACTCAGAAGCAATAGTTGGTAAACGTTTGTTAATTGTCGGGACCTCCCGTTTTTTTCCTCTTTTTCTTTTTTAATTTGACTCAACGAAAAATTTTCCACACTGAAGAACAACTCTCGGACAGATTCAACAACGTATTTTATTTCTATTTTATTTAAAATAATGATTTCATTTTGAGACCCTCTTCACCCTACGAACTAGACGAAATGTTTTCATCCACCCCACCAAATTGAAAGGGACTACTAACAAGTTAGAAATAAACACTTTGAGAGTGCCACAGTTTGATAATTTTCTCAAGATTATGACCAGAACCTTAATCGTCAGAAATGGCGGCTTGCGTTTGGTCACTGGATTAATTTTATCGTAAGATGATCTTTATAATTTTCTGGATCTTTTGCAATAGAATTAAACCCCGATTTTGGCTGGAGAAGATTTAAGACCCCCCAGAAATATTTGGGTTTTATTTCACAAGGTATTGTTATATACCAATATAGCAATTCGAGCGGATCTTTTTTGACATTATATTTTTTTAAGTTCATCTTTCAACCGAATCAGTTTTTCTTTTTGCCCTTGATTACACCCCCGCCTACCACACCTTGCATTTGGTTTGCACTGCCTCACATATTTTGACCAAGTCATTCTCCCTCCATCAACAGGTGTCAGCAGGCGACTAAACAAGGCTAACAATAATATACTAAAGCTAAAACCTCTTTCGTATTCATTTGAAAGTATTTTTTCTTTTTTTCTTCTCTCTATCTTTTATTTCTCTTTGTCTGACTTTTTTCTCTGACTTCCTCTTTCTCTTTTTTCGTCCTTCCCTCTTTTTCATCTATCTATCTCTCTCTCTCTATCTATCTATATATATATATATATATATATACACACACACAAACACTTTTATATTTACATACGCGTTTATCCTGATATCTGCAACACATAAGTATAATATCCTAAATATATTTTTATCATATATCTTTTTTGTCTTTCTCATAAGCCTCTGTATCTGTCTGTCTCTCTCGGTATCTCACTCTCACTATATATATATATATATATATATATATATATATATATATATATATATATATATATTCTCTTATTTTAAACTCCTTTCAAAGTAAATGTTCTTGTTTCTATCTCTCTGCTTTTCCCAATCTCTTTTAGTCACTTCTATGTGTCAATCTTTTTCTGCCTTTAGCTTTCCCTCTTTCTAACTCCCTCTCTCTCTTTCCTTTTCTCTCCCTCTCTCTCTCCGTCCCTCTCTCTTTCCTTTTCTCTCTCTCTCTTTCCTTTTCTCTCCCTCTCTCCTTTTATCTCTCTCTCCCTCTCTCTCTATTTCCTATTCCCTCTCTCTTCCTTTCTCTTTCCTTTTCTCTCTCTCTCCCTCTCTCTCTTTCCTTTTCTCTCTCTCTTTCCTTTTCTCTCTCTCCCTCACTCTCTTTCCTTTTCTCTCTCTCTCTTTCCTTTTCTCTCTCTCCCTCACTCTCTTTCCTTTTCTCTCTCTCTCTTTCCTTTTCTCTCTCTCTCTCTCTCTCTCTCTCTTTCGTCTTTCTCTTTGCCTGACTTTGTTTCTCTGACTCTATCTTTTTTAGGCCCTCTCTCTATATATCTTTCTCCCTATCTATCTATATATAGACTTTCTCTCTGATTTTATTTTTTCCTCTCTTTTTCGTCTTTCTGTCTCTGTCTGTCCCTCTCTCTCTCTCTCTCTCTCTCTCACTCTATATATATATATATATATATATATGGTTTAAAATTTCTGCCCTGTTCGTTCATTTTGGACATTATTAACTCATTCAATCTTCCGAGGAATATTACCGTTCTGGACTGAGTTTGATTCTTATTTGGCGCTCTGTATTGTTGTCCTTGTATCAGACTTGGCTATCTCTAATTCTTTTTAAACATACAAATATGACCAACGTCTTTATTAGTTGGTTACTTTTTATCTCGCTCGCTTTGATTTGCAACTGTCTTCCTGCCACCCTATTCGGAGACGACCCATTCTCTGTCGTGTGGAATGGAGCCTCTGAAAAGTGCCGGGAAAACTTTGGAATTGAATTCAATTTATCAGCCTACAGCATCGAAGACAACGCGGGAGATTCTTTCTATGGTGACAAAATGGTAATCTTTTACAAAAACGAACTCGGAAAATATCCTCGCGTTTTGCCGAACGGGGTCGAAATTAACGGAGGAATACCTCAGGTAAATATAATCTCTTACTTTCCTTTAATCGTCTCCCCACCAACAAGGTAATAAAGCCACTAAGACGCAGATAAGGGAGTAAGAAGACTTTATCGGGAGGATTGAGGAAAGGACAGAAAAAGGAACAGTGTTCAAGAAGACAGAAGATGGCGATTGACAAAGCATTTAAATTTTTGGAGATTGTATGCATGATTGTTAGTAAAAATTATTTTTTTACATCTCATTATTTGATGAGCCTTTTCTTTTGCATTGAATATGAAATAATTAGGGTATTGAAGGAGCTTAAAAGTATTTTAATGTATTTTTCCTCTTCATGCAAAATACTTAGTGCTTCAAATTTTGTGTAGTCTTAAATAGTATCCGATGATTATTCCGGATTTTATTTTGATGTTATGATGAGAATAGAAATTTACGAGATCATCTTTATTAGTTGATTTTCGGTGGACACTAACTTTTAAGCTACTGTTAAAGCAGTGTAACATGTCCAGGAAAGGTAAAGTATTGTTTTCCTCCATTTTGTATGTAAATTCTATTCTATGTTCGGCTTTGTTTAGTTTATATACAAGATCCAGTAAGTCAGCATCACGGGAATATATTAATAGAACATTATCATTATATCGGAAGGAAGTTGATTGGTTATGTAAAATATTTTGTAAAGAACCAGATTTAAGAAATTCTAAGATACATGCCATTACACTTCATTATTTTATAGAACTCTCCTGTCATTCTGTTCATTCCCTCGGGGCGGGAAGTTAGTAATTTGCATAAGAGAACACATTCTAAAAAAATATAATATTTATTTGTATAAAATACAAAATGTGACACAAGGCTGAAAAGGGGGAATGGAGGAAAAGAGACGGAGCTGCTCAGCCCGAAGGGCTGAATCAGAGTGTAGTATCTGTTCGCAGATCGCTCGCTTTGTCGGCCTTCTGGCTGAGAGCTTCACTTGATACTTACCTGGTGTAGGGATTCGTCCCTGCGCTGGTGGTATCATGGCTACGACTAGCTAGGACCGGCTCCGGCCTGGACAAGCCAAGACCAGCTATGACTAGCTTGGACAAGCTATGACCAGCGGCCCGGGTGAAAACACTCGGGTCCCCACGTTAAAAACCGACCTTGTGTCATAACCTGACTCAGTGGGGGGTCAAGTATATACCTGTAGGAAAAGAGACGGTCTTCATCTGTCTTAAGTTTAAACTTAGCTAGCCACAAACACTGACCCAAACAATATTCCTTACACCAAAACCACGCATATTGACTTACCTTTCTTACCCCAGCCACCATAATACCACATTGTCTCTATAAAAGTCCTAACTAGACCCCACATGTACAAATAATTGCCTGTGGGGGAAGGGAAATAAAAGAACAAATTTAAAAATTTGCCCTAAATAATTATTTACAAAGATGTACAAAACTATTTACAAAAAACTAAACAAAATAATGTTAATGATAAAAAACTCTACAGCCTCTGAACTGTGGCAGAAACATCAGTTAAGTGGGCGAAATTAATGCGGAACTTTAATAATAGAAAAACATTCATTCATCCAATTACTCACTCAAATATGCACTCATTCAGACACGACAACAAATACGAAAAAAACACACCTGAAACGAAAGGCGCCCCGTACCCACCAGAGAACTGACGTCACTGACCACCTAACGAGAGAGGGGAATTAAACCAAAGAAAAATAAAGACAGAAAAAAAACGAGCAAACATCCTCTAGCTAAGTTAACCTAAAGAGAGAGAAATGAGGACAAAAAACGAAAACCTAAACTAATCTAAATCTGGGTGGGGTTAGCCTATGATTAACACAGGAAGAACCATTCTGAAAAAAATATTCAGACTCTACCGCCCTGTCGACCCTTAAAACGCATGAGGATAGTGACGTATGCAAATTACTAACTTCCCATTCCTTGGGAATGAACAAAATGACAGGAGAGTTCCATAACATTTATACTAATTCCTCTTAATAAACTAATCAACTAACGAAAAATTTCAAGATGAACAAGATCACCATCATATTAAGCACGTTTCAGTATGCCAAAGCCTGTCAAACGCCATTTTTACCAGTTCTCATATTCCATTTTTTTTTTTTTTTTTGCTGATATCATTGCATGTTTTTACTAGAAGCCATCTTGTTTGTCAAAGAGTAAAGTCATGTGAGTTAAGATGCTTAACCACTTCAGCATTGATTGAAGCCTCGAATACTTTGCCGAAAAGGGGTAGGAGACTATTAGGGCAATAGTTAGAGGGGCCATCAATATATTGGAAGTATATTGAGTATTTAGGGGAAATATTTTGGAAAGGACCAACTCTCTTTCCATTAATCCTTTACATCCTTTTATCTATAAAATCTTTTAAAGTTATTTTTTAAACCCCTTTTTATTCCTCTTTTAATTTTAAATTAATATTTCATTCTTCATATAAACCCATATATATATATATATATATACATATATATATATGAAGAAATATAGTCTTAAGATGTGCTATATTTATGGGATAAAGTGCTCAATATCAGATAGAGCGTGTGTAAATATAAAAGTGAACATAGAAGTCAACACTTAGAGGCGACAGTTTGTTTCATGCTAGATGCAATCGGGTGGCCTGACGATTGTATCTAGCATGAAACAGACTGTCGCCTCTAAGTGTTGACTTCTATGTTCACTTTTATATATATATAATATATATATATATATATATATATATATATATATATATATATATATATGAGAGAGAGAGATTTGGGCAGCAATCTTTCTTTTAAACCTCTTTCTTTGAATTTGACAAACAAGGAAAATTTGATATTTTTTATTTAGTTTTTCTAATATTCTTACATTTTTGTTTTTTTGTGAGTGAGTGAGTGTAAAAAAAATGGTCTGTATTGTCCATTGTCCCAAGTGCTTTCGCCCACTTTAGTCATTTTCAAGAGGATTTTATTATTAAGTTTTGCTAATTCCTTTTCATGTTCGCCTGTTTAAGTTGGTATTACACACTGTGATATCAGAAGATCTGCCAGGAAGGGTGAAATGTTGTAAGAGGCATAAAAATTTTACTCTGATCAAAGGAGAAAATTATTCATTACGACGTAAATGTCTCGAAAATGCCTTAATTCGCAAAGTCATCTACAGTAAATTTGCGCCCTGGTTCTCACAATATTTTATCGTTTCTGGTAGATTTTCTAATAAGTGTGTAATAACTACTTACAAAAGTGATGGAAAGAAAAAGTCTCCAAATGAATTAGTCAAAATAAAAATAAAAAATGTCGTGCGCATGCGTAGTCCTACCAACATAATAAATTTAGTCCGATGAAGTCCTGAAGGACGAAACGCGTCACAAGTCAACCTTTTCCACTTTGTCATACAATTTCCCCTATACTGTTCTTGATATATAAAAAATATATATCGTTATCTCACACACACACACACACACACACACACACACACACACACACACACACACACACACATATATATATATTGTTGGATTGATGTGAGTTTGTGACCCTGGGTTTCACGCTATTTGCGATCGTCAGACAAACTGATTAATTTTTAAATTTGGGATTTACATATGGTTGCGTATATCGGTGTTTTTATGGTAGTGGGAGGAAAAATTGTCGTCGGAACTCCACTCATACGTACGCTAGCATACATACACGCACGTACACTCAATGACGTACGCAGACATACATACACGTACGCTCACTCATTGGAGCTCACACACACACACACACACACACACACACACACACACACACACATATATATATATATATATATATATATATATATATATATAAGAGAAAGAACAGGTGGAGTAAAAATCCACATTTCGTTGCATTTCTTTAAAAGTGCTCAATACAAAGTAGAGCAAAATATTATTATAATATTTTTATTATAAGTCATTATAATAAAAAACATTTTACATCGCTACACAAAAGTTTTCATGTTTCAATACTATGATTGTACTTCTTCAGGCGATGATAGATAACTTGTGATTAAAATGATTCATTAAGGAAATTTAATAACAAGGGAGGGCATAAAGTCAGAATTAAAAATATACTTGTGGGTATGTCTAGATTAACCAATTAAAAGTTAGATCTGAGCTAAAATTGAAAAATATGCTCAGAAGGTGGGTGGGTTATTTTTTCGTGTCAAAATAAACTGATGCTTAGACATGTCAGCGACAAATGTATCAAGGATGTATCAAGTATGATGTCCCGATTTATTGAAGTAGACATAAAGTTATCAGAAACATTTTTTTTTAATTCAGGAAGTTTCCTAAAGGGGCCAATAGGTAAAATTTAAAATGTGGAACTTCTATATATGATGCTAATTATACGAAATAGACGGTAAAACATGGCAATATTAAAATTGAATAAATCAAATAAATATTGGGTGGACCGTTACGTACTAATAAAATAATGGCTATACAATACGTAATTATTTATGAATTTTTTTTAACTATATTTTTAGGTAAAAGATAGACAATGCCAGCATAACACCGTTAATTCATTTCTTTGATTTAACAGGATTTTATTGTTAGCAAACTTTATAACATGTATTTTTCTTGTAAACTCAGAAACATAGATCATGTAAAGATTTACAGGCTCTAGTTTTTTTCTTTTGTGTGTGTGTGTGTGTGTGAGAGAGAGAGAGAGAGAGAGAGAGGAGGAATTGTTTATATCTCTTATCAACTATAATTCATTTCTTCTTTACTAGCTTGCACTCCTTCAAGATCATCTCCGTGCTGCATCAAGTGACATCAACAACGCGATCCCAAATGAGACTTTCTCGGGTCTCTCGGTAATTGACTGGGAGAGTTGGCGTCCCCTCTTTGTTCATAATTTCGATTCGAAAAGGATCTACCAAATTCTCTCCAAGGAATTGGTATGGCAGAAACATCCGAATTGGAATAGACACCAAGTGAAGTTAAAAGCCAGGCACGACTTTAACAAAGCCGCCAAGTAAGCGAAAAATGTTTTCATTCATCATGAGTAACTAAGTTAGCTACCCTTCGCGCCTCTGACGGCAAAATGAACAAATTTAAAATCTAAATTGTTTGATTGCATTATTTACATTATTCGAACTGTTATCCTCATCTTCATTGTCATATTCACAACGTTTCGGCCGTTGTACGCTCCGGCCTTCTTCAGGTGATTGGATCTCTGAGATGAGGTCTTATGATTACTTGCATTATTTACATTATTCGGGCCGTTATCCTCATCTTCATTGCCATATTCATAATGTTTCAGCCGTTGTACGCTCCGGCCTTCCTCAGGTGATTAGAATTTAAAACCGAACCCTTTATTTCGTCTACCGGTGTAGATTGTTCTAGTTCCACGTATCATGCTTATTCAGGATGTCTCAGTTATTTCCCTTTAACTCAACTCTCCAAGTTTTGGTTCACCACTGCAGTAGCCAGGTATTGAACTCACAACTCTTTGGGTCTAGTCACTGTATCTAACCAACGTCTTCATCTACTGGACAATTTAGAATACGACATTAATTGAAAAATATTTTCATTTTAAATAGTCATAAAATGACTTCAGATATATTATTATTCACCAGGGCCGGTGCAAGGGTGTCGTGCCCCCCCCCCGCCGAATCTATGATACGCCCTTCCACTCTACTCCATCTGAATTGCCATAAGGTAGTTTTAAGATAAAATAGAAAATTTTATTGTAACCTAAATATGTACAATAATGGATCATAGACTAAATCGGTGAACAATTCAACTAGAAAAGTTGAAAATAAATCCAATGTATCTAAATACAAATTAGAGACATGTCATAATAGATCATTCCATCTTAAATAAATCAACAAAGTTTTGCGGCATTTTTAAAAAATAAGTCTTATGAAAAAGTTGAAGAATTTGAACACATTCAGCAGTATGGATAAAAATTAGTGAATTTTATATCGTGTTTTTTCTAGACTTGAAACGAGCAAAACAATTTCACGGATTTGGACCCCAGAATGACTTCAAAATCCCCGAAAATATTTTATTCTTTAATAGTCAATGTGTAACACAGGAAAATACAGAGCCGGTGCAAGGGTCTCATGGAACCCCACTGAATCTATGATACGAGGCCCCCAAATCTATGATACATGCCTCCATACTCTACTCCATCTCAATTTTCATAAGGCAGTATTCACATAAAATATAAATTTTATTCTTACCTAATTATCTACAATAATGGATCGTGTGAAATGTAGGTGAACAATTCAACTTGAAAAATTGAAAATAAATCCAATTTATCTAAATCCAAATTAGAGACATGTCATAAATTGATCATTCCATCTTAAATAAATCATCAATTTTTTGCAGCAATTTTTAACATGAACGAGATTTTTCTTTCTTTTTTTTTCTTTAAAATTTGTACGACTTCTTCGCCACTTCTTCACTCAAATTGTACGAAGATATCCAAAGCAGGTGCAAGGGTCTTGCGCCATTCCCTTGAATCTATGATACGCCCACCCCCACTCTACTACGTTTCAATTTTTCTGAGGCAGTATTCATATAAAATACGATAATGAATCATATGCAATATAGGTGAACAATTCGACTAGAAAAATTGAAAATAAATCCAATGTATCTAAATACAAATTAGAGACATGCCATAAAAGGTCATTCAATCTTAAATAAATCAACAATGTTTTGCCGCCATTTTTAACATCAACGCGAGATTTTTCTTGAAAAAGTTGAAGAATTTTAACACATTCAACTTTATGGATAAAAAAATATATATAGTGAATTTTATATCGTGCTTTTTTTCCCGAGACTTATGAAAAGCAAATGCATTCAGGACTCCTCCATCACAGTCGAGGGATCGAACACACAATCATTTTCAATGGGAATTATTGCTAACCCGGAAAACCTCTCATCTCTCATTGTTGATCGCAGATAATTTTTAGTTTGCTTCTGCAGAATCTATGATACGGGCCCCAACTCTGCTACATATCAATTTTCATAAGGTAGTATTTATATAAAACATAAATTGTATTGTACAATAATGGATCTAGGTGAAGAATTCAACTATAAAAATTGAAAATCAATAAAATGTATCTAAATACAAATTAGAGACATGTCATAAGAGATCATTCTATCTCTATCTATAAAAGGCAGGATGTGTGTGTGTGTGTGTGTGTGTGTGTGTGTGTGTGTGTGTGTGTGTGTGTGCGCGCGCGCGTGTGTGTGTAACGAATGCACGGCCGCAATTTTCGACGGATTTGCACCAAAATTTACATGCACATGCTCCAAGTTAGTGTGAAAGGCCAAGACCCAACTCCCATCGATAGTGGAAATAATCGATTTTTTCATGCTTCTACGGCAGTTTTCATGTAGTTTGCGGCCATTTTCTACTGGCCAGAGTGAGCCTATAGCTGGCTGCCACGAATAGGCAGGAAGATTCTATTGGCCAGCGTGTGAGCCAACAGCTGACTGACACGAATGTTAACTAGCATGTTAGTATGCAAAAAAAATCGATAGCTGCATTCGTCACAAGTGGGGAAAAATTTAAATCTGCATGGCACTTTACTCCGATTGGCTCATTCGCTTGCTTAAACTCAACGTTGATTCTGATTCCGCTGAACTGGGTTGGGTGTGAAAAAGTATTTGTTGTTAACATTCTTTTTTCATTCGGTTTTTCCCGTTACGAGTCCTTTTTTAAAGCTGATCGTTTTGTGTTCATTTCGTTTAGTTCTTTTTTCATCACAGATTTAATGTTTAGTATAGAGCTTAGAAAAAATTCGCAGTGTGAGATAGGCAAGAAGTAAGGCATGTTGCAACATTAGCACGGCAAAGGGCACTCCTTTAAAGGCAAGGAAGGGCAAAAATATTTTAAGTCAAGTGATAGCGATTGCTGTATGCGTCGTACGATGTTTGAATCAAGCACGGGCAACGCCGGGCCATGCTGCTATTCCTTAAATAAATCAACAATGTTTTGTGGTAATTTTTAACACTAACTCGACAATTTTCTTGTTTAAGAGTTGAATAATTTTAACAAATTCAAAATTATGGATAAAATATAGTGAATTTTATATAGCGCTTTTTTTTTCCGAGATTTAACATGGGCAAAATAAATTCACGGATTTGGATAAACAAAAATGCCGTCAAATCAGGCTTACTCCTGTCCCTCCCCGGGGGTTCGGGGCTAGTATGCATCGGCCCTGCGTAGCCTAATGATGAAAACGTATTTTGCACAACAAACATCCTTTTTTTTTTAAATTTAATCCCACTCTCTGTCAATACACTTAATTCAGTAGCGAACAATATTCTCATACTCCGAACATTATACAATGATAAACTTAGATCAGACTTTGGTTGTTTGACTGCGGACTTATTGATTCAAAGTTGTATACACATATATACATACACATACACATTCGCTCTCTCTTTCTCTTCACCCCTCTCTCTCTCCCTCTTGCCCCCCCTACATTGGACATGAAAGGTACGTGACTTGACTTGACCTCAAGCTGTTAATATTATTTTTCACCATTCCTGCACGGTGGTGTAATGGATAAGGTTAGCTTAGATTGAGGAATCGGAGAGCCGAGTTCGAATTCCAGTCGAATCCATTACATTCACTTACGTGCTAATACCCTTGGGAAAAGTATGAATTCTCTTCTTCTCCCCCTAGCTATGGGTAAATAACAGGAAAGGCCAGGTTCTATAGCCTTAAATGGCAACTGGTCAACTGTAAAAAGAAATGGCAACCTACTGCGGGAAAAATCTGCCTCGTCAGTCATGTATCAAAAGCCATGCTTGTATCACGCATGGCACATAATTGACTGACTGACTTTCCAGTCGAATCCATTACATTCACTTCCGTGCTAATACCCTTGGGAAAGGTATGAATCCTCTTCTTCTCCCCACCAGCTATGGGTAAATAGCAGGACAGACCGGGTTCTATAGCCTTGGATGGCAACTGGTCTACCGCAGAAAGAAATGGCAACCTACTGCAGTGGGCAATCGTTAGGCAATCTTGTATCTTTCGATACATGACTAAGTGTGTATCATCCATAGCACGTAACTGATTCAGATGTTTACCGCACCCCGACATGACCTGATTGCATTTTTTTTTTTTTTTACGGGGAACCATTCCTATATTGTTCATAAAAATCAGTCATGTATCGAAAGATACATGATCGCCTAAGCGTATATCACGCATGGCACATAACTGACTTAAACTGAAGTGGGGCTCTTAACTCGTTTTTTCGATACTGAGCAAGCTCAAAACAATTTCATGGATTTTGGACGAAGAAAAATTACTATTATTATGATTGTATATACGACATTTATATTTTTTTGCATAAGGTCATAATGTCTCTGCTCCCACCCTGCGACAACGTCTCCCTAAAGACCGGCTTGGTGGATACCAACACCGCGTGACAGTGTTCACGGAAACTGGGGAATTACAGTCAGTGGCCCATATGTATGTGAATGGGCACACCACTCTAAATTGATCTTACCATCCTGATATCGTAGATAGGTAGCTAAATAGCGGGTCAAAATATAGTTTTTTCCAGAACATTGGCCCTTTTTATCTACACTATTATTGTGCATTTTCTATGTATTGTCGTTACACTTTTCTACATCAGGTCAGAGTGTAATAAATACCTGAAGTTCAGATTTCCTACGTTTTTTGTGTGTGTTATATACCGTACCTATGAACACTAATGGGTATGTCCCAATCCTTATAAATACGTTGGACACTATTGTAAGTGGGGGTAATATGCTCTGTCTAAGTAGTCCACCACCAGCAGTGGTTTACCTACTTCACGCTGCTGGCGAGTGTTGTATTTTGTTGATGTTCATTACTATTTCATTTCCAAACTCCGTTTTGGTTATTCCTCATTCAGTAAACTTTTCTAGGTATGTATTTCTGAATTACTTAGATTAAACCTTGTCAATTATTATTCATTTTTTATGAGGATTTCTTTTATCTTATTTCTCTTGCTTTTCAACATCAGATGTAATAGTCTCTGAATTTCTTAGATGAAACCTTGTCAATTATTATTCATTTTTTATGAGGATTTCTTTTATCTTATTTCTCTTGATTTTCAACATCAGATGTAATAGTCTCTGAATTTCTTAGCTGAAGCCTTGTCAATTATTATTCATTTTTGACTAGGATTTCGTTCATCTTATTTGTCTTGCTTTTCAAAATCAGATGTAATAGTCTCTGAATTTCTTAGATGAAGCCTTGTCAATTATTATTCATTTTTGACTAGGATTTCGTTCATCTTATTTCTCTTGCTTTTCAACATCAGATGTAATAGTCTCTGAATTTCTTAGCTGAAGCCTTGTCAATTATTATTCATTTTTGACTAGGATTTCGTTCATCTTATTTGTCTTGCTTTTCAGTATTAAGATGCAAGACATTTTTAAATACACTTTTTCAAATTCTAAACCATATTTTAAATTTTTGTCTCTTTTCCACGTAATTTTTCTTCCAGGCATTTCATGCGGTCAACACTTAATAAGGCCATTACTTTGCGTTCATCTGGTCGCTGGGGATTTTATGGGTTCCCCAGATGTTACAAACATCACTGCATCACAACTCGAATCGATAACAACAGGTAATTTCTTTCTTAATTTTTTTACATACGCAGAAACGTACGAACGTGCCGGAAGATTTTTTTTCTTAATCGAATACTCCCCTAGCAAGGCAATAAAGCCACTAAGACACAATGGGTTACTAGCAGAATTAGAAAACAGAAACATTACAAAAGAGCGAGAACAATGGAAGAGTAACCAGGAAGACTAGTTAGCGATTGATATTGCATTTAAAGTTTTAAACTTGACTGGAAAGCATGGAGTTGGAAGGGAGTTCCACAAGCGGAAAATGTGAGAAAATAAACTGTTAAATTCGAATTTACAGTTACATCTTGCCAGCTCAATTGTAAATTGATGAGACCTCGCCGCCAATCTAGTACTGCGCTTAAATTTTTAAAAAAGTCTAGGTACCATAGCGAAGAGCTCATCCGAACAATTATCATGAAATCTTTCATAGAAAAGGCACAGGGAGGCAACTTTACGGCGGTGGGCAAGTGACTGGAGCCGAGACGCCAGATCAGGACTGATAATATTGCTGATTCTTCTTTGGATTTTATTGCTGAGATCCAGAAAAATAGCAGGGGCACCGGACCATATATGACAACAACATCCTAAGCATGAACGAATGGTAAACTTATAGATATGTAAGTTGTGTGTGTGTGTGTGTGTGTGTGTGTGTGTGTGTGTGTGTGTGTGTGTGTGTGTGGTTGTGTGTGCTCGCTCTAAATACATATTTCGTTACAGATTATGGATAAAGATTTTTTTCATTTCAAATAATTTTATTTATCATTTATTTTCATCATTTAACCCCCAAGCAAGGCAATAAAGTCACTAAGACGCCAGGGGTTACAGAGAGTGAAAGAATGAGAAAACTTTAGGGAAGAGAAAGAACAATAAAAGAACATCAATCGGGATGATAGAAGATGACAATTGACGTTTCATTTAAACTTTTGAAGATCCCGGAGTGGGGGCGGAGCCAGATACAGGAAGAGTTCCACAGGTGAGAAATGCAAGAGAAGAAACCATTAGAATAGAACCTACGGTTGCGTATAGCTATTTTAACAACAAAACGAAGGGACCTAATTGCCAATCTAGTAATATGCTTAAATTCATTCGGTGAAATACCAAAAGGAGAGAAGCTCATGAGAACAATTGCCATGAAAATATTTATAGAAATGACAAGAATTAGATTTTGTTGTTGTTGCTGCTGTTCGGAGTGTAAAAGTGATGTACCTTTGATTGTTATTATATAGCGCCAGGACCTGATGAAGGATCGTCTTCATTCAGTTAAAGGATTCATTCGCTTGAAGCTATTTTAAATATTCATCTGAGGAAAATTTGATGTAAAAAAAACAGAAAAAAAAACGAAAATACTTTTCATACACCCGAATATAATAATAATAATAATAATAATAATAATAATAATAGTGGAATATAGTCTTTAGAAGTT
>OZ038517.1:66238689-66243689 GCA_964036315.1 Acanthosepion esculentum | reverse complement strand
AAGAAATGTAAAAGATTTTCATCAAGTTATCGCTTTGATATTTATTATTATAATCCACGTTATTCTTTCGTCAGTTACAGAACATTGCCCCAAATAAATAATGGACCATGCCGTTTTCATTTCGGGAAAGATAGAAGAAATAAGGTATACCAGCGACTGTTTGATTGACTGAAGAATGAATGAAAGAAAGGAAGAATGAATGAGTGAAAGAAAGAAAGAATGAAAGAAAGAATAAATGAATGAAAATAAGAAAGAAAGAATGAAAGAAATAATGAATGAATGAAAGAGAAAGAATGAATGAGTGAAAGAAAGAATGAGTGAATGAAAGTAAGAAGAAAAAGAAAGAATGAATGAATGAGTGACAGAAAGAATGAAAGAAATAATGAATGAATGAAAGAGAAAGAATGAATGAGTGAAAGAAAGAATGAGTGAATGAAAGTAAGAAGAAAAAGAAAGAATGAATGAATGAGTGACAGAAAGAATGAATGAGTGAAATAATGAATGAGTGAATGAAAGTAAGAAAGAATGAAAGAAATAATGAAAGAGAAAAATGAATGAAAGTAAGAAGAAAGAATGAAAGAAATAATGAATGAAAGAATGAATGAATGAGTGAAAGAAAGAATGGGTGAATGAAAGTAAGAAGAAAATGACAGAAATAATGAATGAAAGAGAATGAATGAGTGAAAAAAGAATGAAAGAATGAAAGAAATTATGAATGAAAGAATGAAAGAATGAAAGAAATTATGAATGAAAGAATGAAAGACTGAATTAAAGAATAAAAGAATGAATGATAGAGAAAGAAAGAATGCAAGAGAAAGAAAGAAAGAATAAAAGAAAAAGAATGAATGGATGATAGGAAGAATGGAAGAAAAAAGAAACAATCAAGTCACTAAGACGATATTGAGTTTGGAATAATATGAAGAAAGAAAACATTATTATGAAGAAAGAACAATAAAAGAAGACAGAAAAGTGCTGACGTTGTATTTACATTTTGTTGACTATAAAGCAAGAGGTCAGAAGAGAGTTCCACAAGCGAGAAGTGCGAGAGAAGAAAATGTTGCCATAGAACTTACGGTTACATCTAGTGATTTCAACTGTAAAGGGATGGGACCTAGCCGCCAATCGTGTACTACGCTTAAATTCACAAAGTCTAGGTACCAAAGAGGAAAGCTCATCAAAAGAATTATCATGAAATTATTTATAGAAAAGGCAAAGGGAAGCTATCTTACGGCGGTGGGAAAGTGACTGAAGCCGAGCCGCTAGGTCAGGATCAATAACATTGCAGATTCTTCATTGCATTTTGTCAATAATCTCTAAATACATAGCAGAAGCACCAGAACAGATATGACAACAGTATTCAAAATATGGACGAATGGTAGACTTATAGATCTGTAGGATAGATTCTGGCGAGAAAAATTGTCTAGCGCGACACAGTGTAAGCAACATTCCTGGCAAGTGATTCAATGTAATCTTTCTACTACATGTCAGCAAAGAACGCACCACTCACCTGGAGGTTTAGCATCAGCCATACTGATTGAAGGCACAAAGGGTTATTCCAGACAATTCAAAAACAGAAGTTTTAGAAGCATTAAAATTAACAAGCCATTCCTTGCCCAAGTTAACAACACATTATAAGACATTCTTTAGATCAGCTGCCATTTTGACTTTATCGAACTTGCCATCAAGACATGTGTAAATAATTGTGCCGCCGGCGTTGATACTGAATTGTGATAATGTGACACTATTTAGCACTGGTAAATAATAAAAAAGTTGATGAATAGAACGACGGATATACCGACAAACTACTCGTAAACAATAAGAAGGGTTAATGGATAGAACGATTGATATACTAATAAACTACCGTGAGAAAGAATAAAGGTTTTATTTCTCAAAAACCCTAATAAAAATTCGGGAATGGAATTCCCTAAGAAAGGAGTCATGTGGTTTGTGTCTAATCCTGGACAAAAAACGTAAAGTTGATATGGGATTTTTTCTTTGCATCGGTGAAAGGTTTGAAATAATAATCCTTTGGATTAACGACCTTAAAGTTGGGCCACGTCAAGCGTTCGAGAGCCATTGGTCGAGTAGTAGCCGTGGTGGCAGGCGCAGATGAGACACCGAGGGAAGTGGAGGAGCTACCCAGGCCTAGTGAGAAGTGTTAGTGGGGAGATGCTAAAAAGAGAAGGAAGAAGTTATGGGGTGGATCAATTCCTACGACCACCACTCATGGGAAAAGGGGATCTCCCAAATTGGGAAGTAATTAATTTTCGGAACTCAGACAGCAGAAAGAGGTTAAGGGAAATATCGAATTCCCCGACCTGTAGTTGTAATAGAAACGACAAAACTGGGGTCACACGTCCAATATTCACTTCTCACCAGCAAAAACGCGTGTTCGTCCCACGTTTCAGTAGACACTGGTAAATATACAGCTCACTCTATCGGTAGGTTGAAGCTAGCGTCCAGACAAAAATAAACAGAGTCATAACTTAATATGAAACTCTATAATAGTGCACGTCACCACGGTCCTGACCGCACTGCCAGCCAATGTCCCAGACCGTTTTTATTGACCGAAAATACAGCTAACGCACCAATCATTGCCGTTGGCCTCGCTCTCAATCAGAGTCCCCAGCTCGTCCAATCAGCATGCAGACCGCCACTAGACAAATCGTGCCAAGCAGCATAAAATAACAAATGTCGGAGAATATACTTTTCTTTTACAAAACAGCAGCCCGACAAGCAAAACATCTTGGGCGCTTTGACTCCGGTAAGTGCGAATATTTATCGTCACACAACCCCACATCGGTTTTAGGTGGAAGTTAATAAATACGGAGGAGTCGATGCGAGTCAGAGAGATTGTTCCAGACACTGGACGAGAAACACCTTCTGCCCGAAGAGAACCTCCGACATCAGCCTTTTGCCAAACTCCGTCAAACCAGAAAAGTGTCATGTCTAAATTAAGAAGCGGTTTGGGTCGATAAACGATTGCAAGATTTTAACAACGAACTAATCAAGTACTGGACGAAGAAACGCATATAAATTATTTCGTTTTCATGCTTCTTCATTCCCCTTGGACCAGCTCAATACGGAGATACCTGAGGAGGATTTGATCCTCGCCGACTTTATGATCAAAACAATCACAACGTGGGATAAAGGAAGGCCTAGATCGAAGCGATCACCTTATTGATCAGCGGAGAGAATTGGACATTTGGACGACCGGCAGGGGATTTGAGAACGACTTTTGGTTCAGGATCGGAATCGGGAGGCGAAAATAAGATTAGATCTGCCAAGAAAGGCGTGATATTTAATAACAAAAGGGATACAATTATAAACAAAAAACAAAAAGAAAGCAAGGGAAATCGGTGAGACTGTATAGATAAAGACATATATCTAAAACAATTAAATTTAAATTGATCAGCGTCCGATCGCGTATGCAGTCGTATCACTTTAGTCCGTTGAGTAAATCTGCTTCTAAATTTAAATGTATTTAAGTAACAAATTCTCTTTTAGACACGTCTGAATAAATTACAGATATTATGTCTGTTAATTTTTAACAAAATCCGTTCATACTAATGAATAACATTCCGGGTATTAAAGGATGTGAGAAATGTGCTATAACTGTTTAAATTTCTTTTATTTTCATTTCCCAAGTACTTTCGATCTTCTTCCAAGATCATCTTCAGGGGTGCAAGTAGTACAAAACTATATGTTGTTAAATACTTGTAGTAATGAACAACATATAGTTTTGTACTATCTCAGTATGTTAATTCTCTCTCTCTCTCTCTCTCTATATATATATATATATCTATATCTATCTATCTATCTATATATATATATATATATATATATATATATATATATATATATATATAATATATTAGCAGACATAATGTCTGTAATTTATTCAATCAGACACACACACACACACACACACACACACATATATATATATATATATATATATATATATATATATATATATATATATATATATAAAATGTCTAATTGAATAAATTACAGACATTATATCTACTAATTTATTATATATATATATGTATATATATATTTAAGTTACGAAAAATTTGGTATTCCGTATAGGTCGTCCCAAGGAGGATGAAATCTTGAGAGCTCAATGTAAATTCAGAGCTAATAATTTAAAGAAAAACAGACCACTTTAAGGTTCCATGTAATAATTTATTTCACCATAGCCCTTTTAAAGGTCGCTGGATCATCAGACTTCCCTTCCAAAAGGTGAAACGAAAAATGAAATGAACATTTACACTTTTGACGGATAGTATTAAGTTTATGTAATTTAACAGAGAGAGTAGTGAGGAGTGGTGTGATAGACATGATCGAGTTTAGAGAGGGTTTATTTTCATATTTCTGTCTATCATACTTAGTATTAGGGGAGGAGGGACCAGACATTGACCTATTTAATCGGAAGTGATATACTGAAAGGGAAGGGGGAGAAGAGAGAAAAAATATAAAAGGAAAAAAGAAAGAAAGAAGGGGGAAGTAAAGAGAAAGAAGCTGTAATTTGGCTTTACGAAGGGAGAGGAGGGGTGGTAATTTTTAGCAATTTATGTAAAAAAAAAAATTTTAATGTTTGATAGTAATTTAAATGTTTAAAAAAATCACCGAAGAAATTAATTTGATATTTGTTAGTAATTTAAAAATTTAACTCTTTTACAAATAATTTAGGGATTTAATATGAGTTAAATAGTATATTTAAAAACACATTCATAGAAAGTACATTAAAAAATTATTTAAAATATAACATTTTACTGATAGTAATCTTTCAATATTGTAAATGATTGTTAAGGTAACATCTCTATCAGTTCGAATCTAATTCATGAATGTAATTTGTGACTATTTTTGATGGGTAATCTTTTTTACTTAAAGTTTAGGTTTTAAATTAAGATGGAGTAATCTTTGAAGGCAATATTAAAGATTTTGTTTTATCATATACATATATATATGTACCACACATATATTTATGTAAA
>OZ038517.1:66203689-66233689 GCA_964036315.1 Acanthosepion esculentum | reverse complement strand
CGTTAAGCTTAGTAAAAAAAAACTAAAAAAAAAACTACCTGCAACGTTAGCCACACCAATAATAACAATGTAATCACCACCGCTGCTGCTTCTGAAAAGGATTACTTACTTGTGCATTCGGACAGGTTGATTTGAACAGTCTGCCGTCCGCGGCGGACTTTTACCAACGTGTTGAAAATCACTTTTCCGTTTTCCTGGAGTTGAAGTCGGTAATTACCATGAAATGCTCTGAAAAAGGTTTCTCCAGACTTGAGCCGATGA
Organism: Acanthosepion esculentum; assembly: GCA_964036315.1. NCBI lineage: Eukaryota > Metazoa > Mollusca > Cephalopoda > Sepiida > Sepiidae > Acanthosepion > Acanthosepion esculentum. The sequence goes on along the minus strand of OZ038517.1, from coordinate 66,233,428 downwards.
CTGAAAAATGGTGTTGACCACTGTTTCCTAAGTTCTAAGTAACGTTGACCAGTTGGATTCGGCTGTAAAAAAAATATATATATATATACATAAGATTATTTGATTTAATAATCCATGCTGAATCGTTACGGCTTTTTTTTTTTTTTACAGAAGATAACCGATCCCTTCCAATAGTATGCTATGCTTGTCTGTATGTAAGAAAGTTGCTCTTTTATACTTAGGATCAGAGTGTAGTATCTGCCCAATCCTCGGCTGATCTATATTATTATTCTGCCTGTTTGTATGTACGACCGTTACGCTTTTCTACCTAGGATCAGTATCCGCCCCCAACTTAATTATACTTTCCGACCGAGGAAACCATATAACGCTTCGTTCAGGATGTTGGGTATGTTTTTAGGGAAAACGAATAAACATCGAAATGAAATCTAACTGCTTGTCAGAAATATATACTTGCTGACGGACGGTTACGGGAGATTAGACTTTCGACAGACTTTTCTCGGTTTTTGGTTATTTGTGCCTATTGACCAACATTTTTGTCGCAATGTTCCAGAGGATCCGCCCTCCTAGGCAGCACCTCCCCATGTTCATAATCGAGGCGTCTTAAAGGGAAATACCAAAATAATGAGGAATTTTTATCCACAGCCTTATGTTCGCTGTCTCGCAAATTCCTGTTTTTGCTGTGTCGTGTCTCATCAAGGCCTAGGTGATCACGACCCTCCACAGCTTCCTTTTTTGTGTCCCTTAGTAACTATAGCCCATTTACCATCCCTCATTTTTTGTTCTGCCATTTATTCACTTCTTTTATGAGTCGTGTCCCATCAATACGGAGGTGATCACAGCTCTCCACAACTTCCTTTCTTTTGAGACTCTAAGTAACTTTTGTTCCTTTACCATCCGTCTTTTATTTGTTATTTCATTCATTCACTACTTCTCTCATTCGTCATGTTCCTTCTGAATGGAACGAGAACATGGCTCTCCACAACATCTTTTCTTTGGCTACTCTATTAGTTCTGTTCAAATACTTCTAAGCATTTGTAGGAGGAAACACATATGTCTCTTCAAATCACTTCTTTAAATGCAATCAAATCAAAATTGTTCTTTCTTGCATTGACAAGCCACAGTCGATCCTCTCCCTAAACAACACCTCCCCGTTACAATAAGAGGTATAGTGTCAGAGGTATTCCCTGAAGACAGTGTCATGCTGATAGCAAAACTCGGAAAAAAGTCCAAATTTTGTTTTTGCTTTTGTTTATTCGTTTTTCCTCGTGGGTAACTTCCCCAAAGGGATATTCTAAATTTGAGAAGGTTAGCTGAAATAATTTCTTACAAAAGACCAACCTTCATGTTTGCATCCAAGAGGGCGGCATTTGGTCTCCATCCGTTGTTTGAAATGACCCAGAAGAGGATTCCTTCAACGGCGGGATGGCTGAAGTAGACTCTGAGAAGGTCTTCGTAGACGGCCGTCCGGTTGGCGAAGTCTGGATTTTCGTAGGTCATCTCCGTGATCCAAATGGGCAGCCCGGATTTGGCCACTTCGTCCAAACGGCGCTGAGACAAGAGGACGGAAGAGAAGGAGAAGAAGGGGAGATAATTAAAGGCAACACGCACGCACGCACGCACGCACGAACGCACGAACGCACACACACACGCACACGCACACGCACAGACACGCACACACACACATATATATATATATATATTGAGATCTTTTCTGTTTATACGTTCTTTTTATAGATACAAATGTATAGGAGTAGATTGAGATAAATAGATAAGAATAGACTGGGATAGATATATAGATTTGAAAGGACTGAGATAGATATGAACAAAGTGAAAGATAGATAGATAGATAGATATGAACAGAGTGAATGATAGATAGATAGATAGATAGATAGATAGATATGAACAGAGTGAATGATAGATAGATAGATAGATAGATAGATAGATATGGAGTCTGATATACATATGTAGATAGATAGATAGATAGATAGATAGATAGATAGATATGAACAGAGTGAATGATAGATAGATAGATAGATAGATAGATAGATAGATAGATATGGAGTCTGATATACATATGTAGATAGATAGATAGATAGAGAGATATGAACAGAGTGCTAGATAGATAGATAGATAGATATGAACAGAGTGCTAGATAGATAGATAGATAGATAGATAGATAGATAGATAGATAGATATGTACGGAGTGAAAGATAGATACAATCTTAGTGGGTGTAACAGAATAATTGTTCATTCCACAAAATATTTAATATCTAAAAAACCACGAAACCAATTGAGTATCTTTTTACCAGGGTTTACATAAGACTTTGATCCATCTTTACACCATTTATCGTAAGAATCACTGAAAAATCCATTAAAATATTTAGCTAGAAAGAGAACAGGTTAAAATCGTTTTGTGTCAGCCCTACTGTCTTTCCAGCTGAGCAATGGTGAGAGTAAAAAGATCATTCAACCTTCAGTAATGGTACCAACATTCATACTCTAGCTTCTATCTTCAAAGTCCATTCAAGAATCATCAACAGAACGGAGAATGGGCTTAAAAAGGCGGGAACAGTAGGGAGGAAAACTGGATCAGGAGGTCACAACAGCAAGAGAGATCATCATTTCAACTTATTGCTAAAGAGATCAATTAGAAAAGATCCAACTCAATCCACAAGTCATTTGGCAAGTGAAAGAGGAGTTTCACCTATGACAGGCCAAAGTGCAGTGAAAAAAAAAACTTGAAAATGAAATTGGACAAAAAGTCAGAAGATTAAAGAGGGCGAAAATCATCTTGAATTAGTCGGAAAATGATCCTAAAATAATATATATATATATATATATATATATATATATATATGAGCATAATTTCAATGCTTCATTAGCTTCCAATCCTTAGCTAACGTTAATTAATGATGAACATGTCATTTTCGTTTATGATCAATTTCATCACGATTCTTCTGTTAAGCTTGGAGAATTCTTATTGCGAAAAAGTAGAGTCCAATAGTGTTATAAAAACCTCGGTCAATTCCAGTAAGATATGTTTAATCATTTCTAAGACTGAGAAACAGAAAGAGAGATAGATATGAACAGAGTGAAAAATAGATAGATATGGACAGACTGAGATAGATATGAAAAAACTTCTCTCTCTCTCTCTCTCTCTCTCTCTCTATATATATATATATATATATATATATATATATATATATATATATATTAGCGATAAAGAAAAAGATGGAAAAAAGGTAGGAACAGATAGATAGATAGATAGATAGATAGATAGATAGATAGATAGATAGATAGATAGATAGATATGAAAAGGACTGAGATAGATAGATAGATAGATAGATAGATAGATAGATAGATAGATAGATATGAAAAGGACTGAGATAGATAGATAGATAGATAGATAGATAGATAGATAGATAGATAGATATGAAAAGGACTGAGATAGATAGATAGATAGATAGATAGATAGATAGATAGATAGATAGATAGATAGATAGATAGATATGAAAAGGACTGAGATAGATAGATAGATAGATAGATAGATAGATAGATAGATAGATAGATAGATAGATAGATATGAAAAGGACTGAGATAGATAGATAGATAGATAGATAGATAGATAGATAGATAGATAGATAGATAGATAGATAATAAGCAGAAATTGATTTTTTATTGATCTTTTCTGACCTATTGATGTAATTCTGACCTGCAGAACGTGAATTGCCGGTGCCTTCCTCAGATGAGACTGGATGCCAATGCCGTATAAAGGTGCCCCGTCTTGCAGCAGTAATTTCGCTTGATCTGCAATGGCCTTCAACGAAAGGTAAGAAAAATATTAGAAGAGGTCTATTGATATTAGCCGTTATTATTTGCGTAGTATCCGAATACTGTATGGCTGACAATGGTCAGAATTGAAGACCATTTCTAAAATTGCTGCCCCATTGCGAAAAGACTTTTGAAGAATCTCAAGACAAAAAAGATATCTGCATTTATATTAGACTTTCATCGTCAATCTTGAAAGAGGAAAAAATTGTGCAATTTGACATGCTAAGAATTTGTCTGACATATGATGCATTAAATGTCGTAAAATGGTAATCTATCTATCTATCTATTTCAGTCCTTTTCATATCTATCTATCTATCTATCTATCTATCGCAGTGCTTTTCATATCTATCTATCTATCTATCTATCTATCTATCTATCTATCTATCTATCTATCTATCTCAGTCCTTTTCATATTTATCTAAGTTTGTGCAAATCTATCGATCTATCCCTGTTCATTATCTATCTCAGTCTGTTCATATATATCTATCTGTCTAAGTTTGTACAAATATATCAATCAATCTCTGTTCATTATCTATCTATCTATCTATCTATCTAAGTCCGTTCATATCTAACTATCAATCTATATCAGTCGGGTCATATCTATCTATCTCTCTCTCTCTCTCTCTCTCTCTATATATATATATATATATATATATATATATATATATATATATATATATATATATGATCGACTCTCCCGTCGAATTCGACGTATGAGGGTCAGGCAGATCAGTTCCTAGAAACTGAAAGCCCGACACCGACACATGGGATTTGATTATAGTGGTGAAGGCCTTGTGCAGGGCCATCCACACTTTTTGGAGGGACGAATACAGGGACCTGGTGCAACGGATGCCACAAGGTCCCCAAACGACCCTCCGCAGGTTTTGAATTCAGAGTTGTCCTTCTCCTAGACCAGTTGCCATCCAAGGCTATAGAACCCAGTCTGTCCTGCTATTTACCCATAGTTGGAGGGAGTAGAAGAGGATTCACACCTTTCCCAAGGGTGTTAGCACGTAAGTGAATGTAATGGATTCGACTGGAATTCGAACTCGGCTCTCCGATTCCTCAATCCAAGACGTTATCCATTACCGTGCGTGCGTATGTATGTATGTATGTATGTATGTATGTATGTATGTATGTATGTATGTATGTATATATATATATATATATATATATATATATATATATATAAAGACATTTTTATGTTTATACATTCTTTTTAGAGATACAAATATTTAAGTAAATGCTTTGTTTTATAATAAACAGTATTAACAACATTTACCGGCCTGAATGTCCGAGAAATTTTCATAGAAAATATTTGTCCTCCGACAGGAATCGAACCTGTATCCTATATGGAACCGTCATTTAGCCTGACGTCCCTTATCCGTTTCGGCCACAGAGGAGCGTTTCGATTAGAAAGGTCGAATTTACTGCTTTTAAACATCAATTTTCCATGAATCTCTCACGTCCATTCATATCTGCTCATGGGGTATCCAAATGTAGACAAATGACGTCACACATGAAATGGACAAAGTCCGACAATTGTATCTATGAAAAGAATGTTTAAACATAAAAATGCTAATACTTGAGTCTATAAACAAGCATCGGTCGGGTTTATACTTAAGCCTGTAGGTAAACATTGATTAAGCTAATACTTGAGTCTATAAACATGCATCGGTCGGGTTTATACTTAAGCCTGTAGGTAAACATTGATTAAGCTAATACTTGAGTCTATAAACATGCATCGGTCAGGTTTATACTTAATCCTGTAGGTAAACATTGGTTAAGCTAATACTTTAGTCTATAAACAAACATCGGTCGGGTTTATACTTAAGCCTGTAGGTAAACATTGGTTAAATTAATACTTGAGTCTATAAACAAGCATCGGTCGGGTTTATACTTAAGCCTGTTGGCAAACATTGGTTAAATTAATACTTGTGTCTATATACAAGCATTGGTCTGGTTTATACTTAAGGCTGTAAGTAAATATTTGTTAACTTAATACTTTAGTCTATAAACAAGCATCGATCGGGTTTATACTTAAGCCTCTAGGTAAACATTGGTTAAATTAATACTTAGTTCTAAAGACAAACATTGTTCGGAATTATACTTAAGTCTATATGTAAACATTGGTCTGGTATATATGTGAGTTTTACGGTTTTATACTTGTGTCTACAATTCCGCACTTGGAGTGATTACCTGGTGATTTTGTTTCTACAGCATATGTACTCCAAGTTTAAAACCTTGTGCCAAACACTCAGTAACCCCGAGCGTCCTAGTGGCTTTATTGTCTTTGATCTTCATACATTTAAATGCAATGTCAATCGTTATCTTCTGTCTTCTTAATACTTCTTTTTTTATTGTTCTCTCTCCTTAATAGTAGTTTTTCTCATATTCTCTAACACTCAGTAACCCCTTGCGTACTAGTGGCTTTATTGCCTTTGATCTTCAAACATTTAAATGCAATGTCAATCGTTATCTTCTGTCTTCTTAATTCTTCTTCTTTTATTGTCCTCTCTCCTTAATAGTAGTTTTTCTCATATTCTCTAACACTCAGTAACCCCTTGCGTCCTAGTGGCTTTATTGCCTTTGATCTTCAAACATTTAAATGCAATGTCAATCGTTATCTTCTGTCTTCTTAATTCTTCTTCTTTTATTGTCCTCTCTCCTTAATAGTAGTTTTTCTCATATTCTCTATTTTCTGTCTTCTTAATTTCTGTTCCTTTATTTTTCTCTCTACTGAATAATTTTTTCCTCATATTCTCTCATACTCAGTAGCCCCTTGAGTCTTAGCGGCTTTATTGCCTTTCATGGAGTAGAATGATTACAGTTAAAATAGCTAGATGTAACCGTAAGTTCTATGCTAACAGTTTCTTCTCTTTAATTTCTCGCTCGTGGGACCCCCTTCCAGCTCCATGCTATCTACAGTCCTGATTATTCTCTTCTCTTTCTGCACATTATTGTTTTTGTTCCTAAACCTTTCACAGCCCGTTACCCCTTGGGTTTTAGTGGCTTTACTGCCTTGTATGGGGGTGATACCTAATTGAAAAATATTTTGAAAACTGATACACGACATCGATCGCAAAATGGTTTTTGCCAAATAAATCTTGTCTGCGAGAAGACGAAAAAAATAACAAAAAAAAAAAAAAAACAGTTTATCAGACATTAAACTTCAAAGAATATATTTAACAATATATGTTTGAATTAGGTACCGCCACTTTTTCGCGGAAAACCGCACAGCGTAATGAAAAAGACCACAAACTTAATAAAAATAAAAGTTTATCGTCAAAATGTTTATGTTATTATTAAGACGAAAGACAAAAGTATTTTTTGATTATTTCTTAAAAGTTTTTAATCCTTTCTAACACGTTCGAAATTTTGGTTAAAATCTTGTTTTCTTTATGTCAACGGGTTGGCTTTTTTCCGTTGAAAACACATTGATTTGGAAATTCTTGTAAAAATCAAATAATTGTCCAATTTTAATGAAATTTTCAGGATTTATTTACAAATGAATGAAATTATTTCTTAAATTTTTTTAGAAAATTTTGACAAAAAATATTTTTTTTACATATGTCACCCCCCCTTTACCTAATTTTATGAAATTTCGCAAAAAAAAAAACATTCTATTTCCTAAATTTTTTTTATTCGTTAAAAGTAGGATTCCTTGGAGAATGTAAATCACCTAATTGTTTTTCTAATTTTCACTATTCTAACTGAAAATCTGCTCTGAACTGAAAAATAATGAAAGAAATAAAACTCTGACATTATTTAATTAGAAAAGCTTTTAATTGTTTTTGTAAATAAGTTTTATTAAGGACACTATAGTCTGAAGAAATAAAATTTGTCCGATGAATAATGAATTTTCACAAGAATTTTTTCATTTTTTAAAAATTTTAATTATAATAACTTATAATAGTTTAAAATCGTGTAAAATTCTGTATTGGATTATTTCTTTGATCTAATTAAGTAATTAAGTGGAAACGAAATTTACGAATCCGAAATCGAAAAGATTAATAAACTTAGTTACACTATTCTATTTTTTAAAATAGTGTTTTTTATTTTTTTTTTTTACTGAATTTGTTCCCTTTTTCAACTATGAAAAGCTAAAGTTGACATTATTATGAATAGGTCACGTGATCTAAGAGTTTTGTCGCTTTAGAGAGAAATTAATTTAAGAAAATTTTATAGTGTTTAATTTTTTTATTTTTGCATAAAGCATCTTCGAAAGGTAAATGAAAGTCAGTAAATTATTAGATAATTGCGGAAAATATGTTACTAGGTAGTTAAAAACCAAAATAAAAATGCGTTCACTTAGATTTCGTAAATTTTATGTCAATTCTAGTCAGTCATACTTGCTGTCATCGCTTCATCACACAATCGTCCATCAATCATTGTCTCAGATAAACATGACCGATCAATAACAAATGATTGTATATTAATTTTTTATGCTATAAGTAAGTAATATTTCTTTCAAATCAAATTAATTTAACTTTAATTTTTGTAATTTTACTCAAATGACGTGTCAGAATATATATATATATATATATATATATATATATATATATATATATATATATATATATATATATATATATAATATGGAGAAAACAACTGAAAAGTTGCAAATTAAAAAAAATGAATGTTTTTTGTGAAAATATTTATTTATATTTTTATATATATATATATTTGATATTTCAGATCTGCCCCGATCTTTCGTCAGAAATAAATTAAATAACTGTATTCAGAAGTTTGTTTTCAAGTAGCGTCCGTCGCGAGACGTGGACGTCACGTGATGTGGAATGCAACTGTGTTTGAATATTTCTAACGTAAATCTAACGATAATATTTCAGATGTTGTTTAAAAAGTTTTTTTTTAACTATATCTAAAAAAAAAATTTTTTTAACTATTTATACAGATTTAAAATTCCCAAGTCTTTGTTTAACGCTAGTTTATATGTGTCTAAAAAAATATATAAATAAATACTTTTCACAAAAAAACATTCAATTTTTTTTAATTTGCAACTTTTCAGTTGTTTTCTCCATATTATATACATATCAAGAAAGTATACGTGGCTTCTCATTATGCTATATATATATATATATATATATATATATATATATATATATATATATATATATTGGAAGTTTTAAAATCGATGAATTTGTTTTGTTTACAAATTTCTTAAAATTAAGAAAATGGCCGCTTTTAAGAAAATTTTAAGAACTCAAAATTAAATTTGACATTGCAATCTATATAATTTCTATCTGAAATTGTTATAGTGAAAGACACCTTGTCTAGATAATAGACTCTCCCACCTATTATAAGTAGGAGTCAGTAGTAGTCGAGCAGGGGAGGAGGAGTAGTCAGCGGCCACCACTCGATTACTCTGCGTAACACTTTATTACAAGTTCCTAACGTTTCTGTACGTTTAACCTATTTAGGACGCATTTAGTCCGAATACAGTTTCTATTGTGGAAATAACTCCACAACAGAAATACACCAGAATATTTTACTTAATGGAAATAATAAATTTACTCCTTTAGCTTTCAATTAAAGCTAAAATTAAATCTTCAAAAAGGCCTTTCCATTTTTTAAAAATCATTTTAAACCTTAGGTCTCGAAAATTTATGCCGAAAAAGTGGAGGTACCTAGTTTGAACATATATATATATAAGAATAAAGGCAAAAGAAAATCATCTTAGTCGACGCGCTTCGTCTTCTGATGGATTTCATCAATGCAAATGTAGGGATTTCATACTGCAACAAGTATTTATAAACAAAACTAAAAATGTTAGTTTTTCAAAATTTTTAAATATTCATAAACATTCATCAGGTTAGGTAAATTATGGATGAAGCTAACTGATGTAATTTACTGAAAATTAGAAACATCGCTTATAAATATACATCAGGCGAACTGGAAGTCATGGTAAATTATGGAGGAAGCTTAGTGATGTCATTTAATGTCTAATAAATGAAAGTGAGTAAATAATGATTTTTAAATTTACTCTTACTTTCTCTTCTGATAAGTGTAGCATTCATTCGATCAAAGTTGTGGCTGAATTTATTTCTATGTGTGCATTTGATAAATTGTTCTGTGCAAGATCTCTTTTGTGATCGTAGATATGTTTTTCTTTAAATTTCTGAAAGGACGAAACGCGTCGGCTAAAATGAGTTTTCCTTTTGTCTTTATTCATATTGTCCTGACTCACCACTGTCGACTTGCTGTACTGTACAATCGAGTTGTCGTTAATGAAGAGCTTGGCCAACGGAACTGCTACGTGCACTTTTTGGAACATGACCGTCGTTATATTCGGATTGCCCGTCAAGCCTTCGTAGACGTCACCGTCCAGATTTTCATTATTGACGTCCCAGTGACTCAAACTGTGGTCAAAGACGAAGAACGGGAATAGAATACGGAACAGCGAGACTTGAAGGCTCTGCCTCCTATACGTAATACTATGCTATTGGAAGTATTGTAATATTTCAACACTTTTCAAATGAATCTTTGTTTTTACTCCAGTATACATAACAGTCATGTCTAGGGCACCCGACGTGGTGTACTGGTTAGGAAGTTCGTCCCGCTAAATCAGTTACGACTGAATAGAGAGTTCGATCCTCATTGGGTGCCCCATACTTTCGGTCTTGTGCCCACATCTAAGCTACGCTTAGAAAAATCACCATAATAATTATACCTACAAGATAAAGAACAAATAGGAAACGTTTATCAATCTAACATGTTTCACTTGTAGCAAAACTTCATCAGAGAATAAGATATGGAGAAGAAAAAAAAAGGAAAAAAATCTCGTATTTTTTACTTTTGTGTTCTTTGATTTTCATTGGTTAATTATGTTTCACGTGCATTTGACTTGTCAAACAAATGTTTGTATGATTTATGGCGTTCCGAATTCAAGGAGAGAGACGACACCTCTATCCAAGTCCATCTGGAAAACCGTAAATATTGCTTTATGTATGTAAGTGTATAATAATTCTAGTTTGTCTATGTTGAATTCAAATGATAATATATATTCGTAAGTGTGTGTGTGTGTGTGTGTGTGTGTGTGTGTGTGTGTGTGTGTGGTGTATGTGTGTGCGTGTGTGTGTGGTGTATGTGTAATAGACATTATGCTTGATGGCTTTCCGCGTGTTGATTTGGGAACGTTTGTACGTACACATTGTTAGTTTTAGAAAAACATACGTTAGATTCTTTAAGATTGAATTCAGTATAGGTTGGCGGTGTAATATAACGTTTCTGACGTGTGTTTATAGTTGGCAATATTCTTATTCGTAATCCTTCGAAGTACTTTCGGCGCAAATAATTACGTTCTTTTTTTTAATTAGGGTGACATTAGGAAAGTTATGGCCAGTTTCGTTCCTTTGTATAACGAAAGAGGTTGAATGGTTGTCTAAACGTAAATCTCTTTTGATGTTCGTAGATACCACCTTTTAGATGTCGTGATGTCTCTCCAATATAAATGCTTTTACATTGTCAGCAATTTATTCGAGAAATACCGGCATCTGAACTGGTGTTGGTTTTATTTTTTTCCTAATTATATCTCCGACTGTCTTGGACGTGGTGATAAAATCCTAGTATTAGGGATAACTATTTTATTTAGTTTTGTAGACAGAGTGTTACAGTGTAGGGTTCTGAATTTGACGTTGTTGTAATGGTTAAAAGTGCTATCGGTGATGTCTATCGTTTTAATTATTTCTCTCTTCATATATATATATATATATATATATATATATATATATATATATATATATATATATATATATATTGATGCATGTTTCATTAAATAATATAAACAAGTTGTGTCTATTTATTTTAAGTAAGTTCCTTTCATATTGTCTGATAAGCTTAATAACATTATCATTGAAAATCCTATCTAAGCTTTGTCGTTGCTTTGAAATTTTTCATGCAAAAAAACAGACTATCATTATTGTTTCGTCCGTGTATTGTTTGATATATTGAAATGTAATTGTCATCTTTGATAATGGCTTATGTAAGCCGAAATCTTAGAACGGATTAAAAAACATGTATCAATATTGTGATTTCTTTTCGTCTTTCAATGATAATGTTATTAAGCTTATCAGACAAGGAACTTACTTAAAATAAATAGACAAAACTTGTCTATATTATTTTAATAAAACATGCATCAATAAAAAATTGTTGCCTAAATATACACAATATATATATATATATATATATATATATATATATAGGGGCAGTCAGTTATGTGCCATGCGTGATACACGCTTAGGCGATCGTGTATCTTTCTATACAGGACTGACGAGGCACATTTTTCCCGCAGTAGGTCGTTATTTCTACTGCCGTAGACCAGTTGCCATTTAAGGCTATAGAACCTGGTCTGTCCTGCTATTTACACACAACTGGGGGGAGAAGAAGAGGGCTCATACCTTCCCTAAGGGTATTAGCACGTAAGTGAATGTAATGGATTCGACTGGAATTCGAACTCGACTCCTAGATTCCTTAATCCGCTATCCATTACTCCACAGTACCTCCTCCTGAACACACTTGATAACTGTGTCTGGTTGTTGCTCATAACATCTCTCAGTTGTTTCGATTTTGTGCTTCTTGCATATCTTCCAGTTCACATATGACGCTACTTCATTACATTTTTGGGTATATTCATATTCATATTCATATTATTATTATTAACAGGTAAGGGAAGAGTGCGCTTTAAGAAAAGAAAATGAAAAGAAATAACACAGAAATATTATTAAATAATAACTTCCCGGTCTGGGGAAAGGAACAGAATGCGTGGAGAGTCCCAAAAGAACTATACTAAGCTAAAGAACCGTTTTGGGTTTGTTTTTTGTTTTTCATAATGACACAATCTTTATTTTTTGTAGATTTATATATTTTAATACTTGAAAATTTTGTTATGATTCATAATGATGACGATATTTCATCATTTTGGAAATAAAGATTTGAAATTTCATCATTATAAAAACGACCTTCCCACCACAAGCAAGGGTAGCAGTAGTAAAGAGGACAGCACAGATGTATCTTCTTCGCTCCGTGAAAATCCAGAGTTGACGGTTTCAAAACCTTCCCTTAGCCACGAAATTTCCGAAACAATTCTAAACAAATCAGCCCAAATTTTAAAAGAAACAAAAAGACACAATAACCCTGAGAATATTTAACACACACAAAACCAATGTTGTAGATAACATCACCAAAAGAAAAATAGGCATTCTTGTCATTGATTTCAACACGTGTATGAAAGGGTTTGCTGTTGTATGTTATTGTTGTACGTTTTATTCAGTTCATATATAAAATAGAGCAAGGGAATCCTCTGTATAATATATGTAACATACATATACTGTATGTAACACGGGGTAACTTACATTAACAAGTCAACATCAACCCCCGTTACAATTTCTTTAAATCTAACTTGAAGAAGACATTCTGTTGAAATATTGTTTGACCTTGTCAAACATTTTTTTCTTTTCTTTTCTTAAATTGCGCTCTTCTCTTATCTGTTGAAAAATATTAGAAGAATTACGTCAACCATTTTGTTTCTTCTTCTTCTTCTTCTTCTTCTTCTTATTATTATTATTATTATTATTATTATTATTATTATTATTATTCCTCCACCTCCTCCTCCTCCTCCTCTTCTTCTTCTCATTATTATTATTATCATCATCATCATCATCATCATCATCATCATCATCATCATTATTATTATTATTATTATTATTATTATTATTATTATTGATTTCGTTTGGTTTATTTTGCTTTACGGCATATCAATCTCAATGGGTTATTTAATGCCGACAAGCTTGTTTGGTACGGGCAGAGTATTGACCATGAAGCGGTTTATCTTGCCATTATTATTATTATTATTATTATTATTATTATTATTATTATTATTATTATTATCATTATCATCATTATTATTATTATTATTTTTATTATTATTATTATTATTATTACTACTACTACCGATTTAGGGGAATTGTTGTTTGATACAACCATTTACCAAATGAAATGATGTAAATGTAATTTTTTTTACGAATTTTTGTGTATATTGGTTTGAAAGATTTTTTCTTATTGAACGATAATCATTTAACACAATTTCTTTCTTCTTCTTCTTCTTCTTCTTCTTATTATTATTATTATTATTATTATTATTATTATTATTATTATTATTATCATTATTATTGATTTGGTTTGGTTTATTTTGCTTTACGGCATATCAATCTCAATGGGTTATTTAATGCCGACAAGAATTTTTTTTCAAAAATGTATAGCTGGTAATATTTTTACAAAGTATTTCTGGGATTCAAACCTATTTTAACACTTTCATAGTGTTTTAACTATTTACCCATAACAGGTGCTACCACTCCGGGTCAGGGTGGATCTGAGAACACCAGCAATTAAAAGGTGGTTTCACTCTCCTCCAAACCTCCCGATCAGAGGCCTTGCAGTTGGACTTAGTTTATCGTCTTACCCAAGACATGGATGTAGTTTATCGTCAAACTCAGGACGGATTATTATTATTATTATTATTATTATTATTATTATTATTATTATTATTGTTGTTGTTAAAATTGAAGTAAAATCGTTCAGTACTTATGTCAACTCAGAGTTTTGTAATTTTTTCAATCACTCATCGGGACTCTCAATAAGGACATTTGTATTGATGACAAAAATCTATTTTATAGACGCTATATTTGTACGCTAACTTCAAATTTAAATTCTACGATCACAAGTGTTAATCTCACTAATATTTTCGAAACAATTAAAAAGCCAAATATTCATCTTGTATTTGTAACTTTAAGTTTAAAATTTCCGCTACTGAATTCGTTATCAGATATTGCATTATTGCATAATACCTATTTTAAATACGCAACATACGTGGCCGAGTAGTTAGAACGTTTGGCATTCTGACCATGAGATCCGGGTTCGAATCTCTGGTCGATTTTTCAGGAAGGAGACTTCTTGATGTTATCAGGCTGGAGAGGTCGATCCCAGCGTGTGACACCTTTGGAATGTGCCTGAAAACCATACCACGGGTTAACACAAACTTTGTGAGTGAAATTGGGTAGGCGGAATTGAGGGCCGTCTATAGCTGTGCTAGCACGAAGTCACAAGTCATCGTGTCCGAGGGCTTGAGCGTTCTGGCCTTGATCACGCTAAATAACCCGCTCTTTCCCAGAAACTGTAACTAAGATATGCTCAGCATAGTAGCAATATAAACTCTGTAGGTGTTCAATAAACACAAAATACGCCTGAGTAAGCGTCTTCAGTAGGGATTAGTAGACGGGTATCCTCGAATACGAGTGGCCAAGAAAAGAAAAACAATCACTGAGTCTGAATAAATGTTATAACGGAATTTAAACGTTAATAAATGTAAAATAAATAAGACCTTTTACATTTCATCATCATGGCTGATGCTAACCCCCAAGAGAGTGACTTATTGCGTCTTCTCTGGTTAACGTTTTCAGCTGATGTGAAATGGAAAGATTATATTGAATCAATTGCTAGGTCTGCTGCTAAGAAAGTTGGTTCACTGCGTCGTGCTAGACAATTTTTTCACCACAATATATATTGCATATAGTCTACAATATAGGTCTATCATTCATCCTTGCGGCCACACATGGTCTGGTACGCCAGCTATATATTTAAAGATTCTTCATAAAATCCTAAGAAGAATCTGCAATGTTATTGGTTCTGACCCGGTATCTCGGTTTCAGTCACTTTCTCATCGCCGTAAAGTTGTTTCCTTATACCTTTTCTATAAATACTTTCATGGTAATTGTTCTGATGTATTTTCCTCTTTAGTGATTTTTAAATTGTTATTTTATTCCCTTCTTCTCCATAGACAATGGATTATACATATGGTGACTAGTTAGGAAGTTCATAGAGACCAGGAGGTATTATGGTGACTGTAGTAAGAAAGGTAAGTAAATATGCGTTGTTTTGGTGTTAGGAATATTGTGGTATGTTTGGGTCAGTGTTTGTGGCTAGCTAAGCTTAATATTAAGACAGAAGAAGACCAACCTTTTCCCCTTTTTGGCCTTGTGCCACATTTTGTATTATCATACAATTAAATATCACTTTCCTCCATGGTGAATATTTATTGGGGTTTCATTTTTAAATGTTATTTTTATTCCCCACCCTCACAGTCTCAAATTCTACATACAGGAACTAGTTAGGACTTCATAGAGACTTGAGGTATTATGGTGACTGTAGTAAGAATAGTAAGTAAGAATGTGTTATTTTGTTGTAATACTGTGTTATATTGGGCGAGTAATTATGGCTAGCTAAGTTTAATTATAAGACATAATAAAACCAGCCTTCACGAACCCCCTTTTGGCCTTGTGCCACATTTTTGTATTTTACAAGATAAATATTACTTTTCTCTATGGTACCTAGACTTTATGAATTTAAACGCAGTACTAGATTGCCGGCAAGGTACCATAATTTTACAGTTGAAATGGCTAAATTTAACCGTAAGTTCTATGCTAACAGTTTCTTCTATCGCACTTCTCGTTTGTGGAAATCTATTCTGGCTTCTTCCTTTCCTGTCAACTTTGATTTTCAAAAATTTAAATGCAATGTCAATCGTTATCTTCTGCCTTCTTAATTCTTCTTCTTTTATTGTCCTCTCTCCTTAATAGTAGTTTTTCTCATATTCTCTAACACTCAGTAAGCCCTTGCGTCCAAGTGGCTTTATTGCCTTTGATCTTCAAACATTTAAATGCAATGTCAATCGTTATCTTCTACTTTCTTAATTCTTGTTCTTTTATTGTTCTCTCTCCTTAATAGTTTTTCCCTAATATTCAGTAACCCCACCTCTTGCATCTTAGTGGCTTCATTACCTTGCTTGGAGTGAAATGATTTTTTATAAATATTATAATGTGACAACATTTAATCTGGATTAGCCGATTTTTATAACTTCATCGTTATAAAAGGAATCGACGGCAAAATTTTAAGAAAATAAACTTAACAAATGATACGAACTGTTTGCATTGTTTATTGAATATTAAACACGGTTAAATTGATTATTTTTTTGCTTATCTATATTTATGTATGTTTTATTTATTTACTAGCTTAAAAGCCGCACCTCGTAGGGACTTTTAATCTAGCTCCTACGGCGGTCTAATTAGGCCTCCAGGCTAAAACTAAAGGGACCTTCTGGTCCAGCTTAGAAACTGCAATGATCAGTTTGAAGAAATAATTTTGAATTCATCAATTCATTCAATGTTACTTCAAAACCTCACTTTAGCTCTGATTCAGGCTAATTCCAGCCAAAAGACTGATTTGAGCAGAAACGCCTCTTTGGGTCGAAATTCCACTTTAGACCGAAAACTGAGTTCTTCAAATTATAAACTCCGTGGAATTTCAGTTGAATTGAGTTCTTCAAATGACAAACTCTGAGAAACTTTAAAGCCTCCCGTGACAAAAAACTTCACTTTAATTATGATTCCTTGCCATTTTAAAGAAATCAAATTGATTTCGTCAATTGGCAAAGTTTTAGGTGATATTTTTTAACTGTTTTTGAAAAAAATATTTTTAAACTCACAAAATTTTTGTGTTACTTTAAATGCAATATAAATGAAAAAATTTTAGAATCAGTAATTTTTTTTTTTTTTTTCAGTTATTTAAAAATTTTAAAATCTGTTCCCTCATCCGAACACAAATCTCAATGCTGGAGGTTCAAACACCAGATGAAGGGAAGATTTTCAATCCCGGGATCATCCCGTTTCCAAAAAGGTCTATGTAGAGCAAGTGCAGCTCGAGTTAGACAAACGGACGGACAGACAGAATTTGCAGTTTATTTATTTAGATACAGGCTTCCCTCGATTAATGCGAATTCGATTAATACGTTTTCGATTAGTGCGCTAAATTTTTTATATACCAAAATTCGATTAGGGCATACATAGTATTCGATTAGTGCGGTAAAGCATTCTTCAGTTTAAACATAGTAATTGAAAACTGATTTTTATATAGTTACCAATGTACAAATTAGCCATACTAACCGACGGATTCCTGTATACTTTTTTTTATTTTTACTTGAATTTATTTGTTTGTTTTTTTAATTTTATTTATTTACTTTTTAATCACTGCACGCCCAAGCAAGGCGATAAAGCCACTAAGATGCTGGGGGCTGAGAGCGGAAAAAATGAAAACGTTAACGAGGAGCAATGAAACTAAAAAAAACTGTTTTTCAGAAACATAGAAGATAGCGATGAATATTGAAATTAATTTCTGAAGATCGCAGTTGACAGGAAAGCAAGAAGCCGGAAGAGAGTTCCGCAAGTGAGAAGTACGATAGAAGAATCTGTTAGCATAGAACTTACGGTTGTTTGTTATATTCACTTACACACCAATGGGGAAGGTATAAATCCACCTCTTCTAATTAATTAGTGGCTACTTAGTGGGACTTGTATCAGTAAATCATTATTATCTCCTCAAAAATTCTTGAAATATAAAAACTGAAAAGGGTTGATAAGCCGTAAAAAACAAAACATTCAATCAATGAAATACTGATTAGCTACACAGGTATGTCTTTTAGATTTATTTACATTCTCTGGAATAGAAATGTATAGAAACTACAGTTGCCACTTATCGAGGGATCAGTTTACGTATTGATTGTAATGTAGAACTGATCCCCCACTTTATATCCACTTATAATTTCTTGGTTGTTGATAAGCTGTAGAAAATGAATCAATCAATCAATGAAATACTGATTACACAGGAATGTCTTTTAGATTTATTTACATTCTCTGGAATATGAATATATAGAAAATACAGTGGCCACAATGTGAGGGGTCAGTTTATATATTGTTCGTAATTTAGAATTGATCCCTCATTTTATATCCACTTATAATTTCTTAGTTGTTAAGCCGAATCAATCAATCAATCAATCAATCAAATACTGATTAGCTACACAGGCATGTCTTTTAGATTTATTTACATTCTCTGGAATATAAATGTGCTGAAACTAATGTGACCCCAAAATGAGGGATCAGTTTATATATTGATTGTAATGTAGAATTGATCCCCCATTTTATATCCACTTATAGTTTCTTGTTTGTTTACCAAATTCTGATTGAGTTTGAATCCCCTTCTTTCCCACCCCATTATAGATTAATTAGTAAGATTTGCATCACTAAATTATTATTATCTAAAAAAAAACAAAAAAAAACGAAAGAAAATTCATACAATCTAAAAATATTTTCTGGCTTTAAATAACCTGCAAGGGGTTGATAATCCGTTAAAAACAAATCATTGAATAATGTACAAACAGATATTAACATACTTATTTCCAAAGTATTCAACTGTGTGTTTAATACGATAATCAAGTGCCTTCATAACTTCTTCTGGGGGTAGCTTCTTTATCCACGGTGGCATCAAGTTGTTCTTACCCCAGAAGACCGTGTGTCCGCGAATTTGGAGACTGAAACAAATTTGAAAATAAATCGTTTTAACTCTCAGTATATAACGCTGGGAAACATTTTGTCGTTATTGTTTTTTATATAGTCCAGGTTCCTTGTACCACGGTGATGGTCCAAGGTAGAACCAATGAAGAATAACTCGAACACAGGTACGGAATAACACAGATATATTACAAACAGAATATGTACAAAAGAAGTAGAAGTGTTAGTAATAACAATAAGGTTAGGTTAGAGAGAACTATGTTGTCTCGAAGTATCACTATTCCAATGTCTTACAGTAATCGTCTGACGCGACTCTATCTCTGACTGACTCACACTGACTGATTGGCCGACTGCCTGACTCATTCACTGACTATGTGTCGATATTTAACAACCCCACCACACTGGTCGAATGTGACACAAGGCCGGTTTAACGTGGGCTTACCGAGCCCATAGACGGCCAAAAATATGCCCATTAGAACCCGTATACACGGGCTCAGGGACTGTCTACCTCCCCGGACAGCAATTTGCCCTACGGCAAAGCCCCGCCCGAGTTCCTCCCCGCCGAGGCGGAGAGTTCGACAGCAAAGAACAGTCTAAACGACTGTTCCAGTCACTGGGTGACAGACACTGACTCTGTGTCGATATTTAACAACCCTCCCACGTGGGTCGCATGTGGCACAAGGCCGGCTTAATGTGGGTTCTCCGAGACCGTAGGCTCGGCCAAAAATATGCCCATTTAGAACCCGTATAAACGGGTTCAGGGACTGTCTATCTCCCTGGACGAAACTTCGGCAAAGTCTCGTCCCAGTTCCTCTCCGCCGAGGCAGAGAGTTCGACAGCAAAGAACAGTCTAAACGACTGTTCCGACACTGACTCAGTATCGATATTTAACAACCCCTCCACACGGGTCGAATGTGGCAATCTAAGCAACGAGGTTTGTTACATTTGTTATTTCCCGATTGGTTTGTATTGTTTAGATATTTGGTAGAGGTGAGGATAGCTGATAGGTTAGGTGATTGTTTCTTTGCATTTATGGGTGGTTTATCGAAAATGTCTTTGATCTTTTTGTTTAACTGGAGGTTCTTGTAATCTTTTTAAAATTGTGAATAAGTGTGTGGGAATATTGATTGTGGTTAAAGACCATGGGAATCCGATTGTTGTTTTTACTTTTCTTGTATGTGAGAAGTGTGTTACGATTTCCAATCGGGAAATTACAAATGTAACAAACCTCGTTGCTTAGATTGCAAACACTTAATAATCGATACATTTTTTTTGTACCCAACACCAATATCAATATACACCCACTTCGCCTCACCTGTGATAGCCATAACATAATCTACTATTTATTCTGCACAATATGTCACAATAGTGGATATATTGGTGAATCTGGAAATAATTTTAGATTTCGCTTCAACAATCATAAACTAACCATACGTCAAAACAATCCTTATTCCCCCATAGCTGAACATTTTAATCAATCAGGACACTCATTAGAAAACTGTAAATGTGTATTGATAGATTCTGATTTCAGTTCCACATACAAACGCAGAAAAAAAGAAAAATACTGGATTTTAAAATTAAATACATATAAACTAGGGTTAAATAAAGACTTGGGTATTTTAAATCTTTATAAATATTTCAATAGTTAAACAAAATTTTTTAGATATAGTTAAAAAAAAATTTAAACAACATCTAAAATATTATTACAGTTAGATTTACGTTAAAAATATTCGAACACAGTTGCCTTCCATATCACGTGACGTCCGCATCTCGCGACGGACGCTACTTGTAAACAAACCCCTAAAAACAGTTATTTCTGAAGAAAGATCGAGGTCGATCTGAAATATCAAATATATATATAAAAAAAATATAAATAAATACTTTCACAAAAAAAAACATTCATTTTTTTAATTTGCAACTTTTTAGTTGTTTTTTCTATATATACATATTAAGAAAGTATACGTGGCTTCTCATTATGCTATATATATATATATATATATATATATATATATATATATATTCCCAAGTGGATAGAATCCAGGTAGATCTCAATATCCAGGACAGAGTCAGAATATAATAAAAATGACTCAAACACTAATATTCCATGGTTATAATTTATTACATTGGAATCGTAATCACGATCCAATTCATCAGACCTACAAATTCAAAAAGAAATCGGAAAATATAACTCCGGGTATAAAAACAAAATTTTAGTGAGAGTGTATGTGTGGGAGTGGGAAACAAGTTTGAAAGTGAAATGTATGAACGCACAACAGAAGAAAGAAGAACAGGAAGGCCTAATTGTGAAGGTGGGGATTAGAATTTAACAGAGAGAAGTTTTAAAGAGAGGAGTTAAATAACGGTTTAAATGAGTGAGATACAGATAAATATGAATTATTTTTTTATGCATAATTCGCTACCGATACGCTGACCTAAATTAAAAAAAACAGACACCAGAAATGTGTGGATACATTTGTGGTGACACTATGCACAATAAAAAACGAGATGATCTAAACTTAAAATCCAGAAGATGAGAGAGAGAGGAAAAAAAAAGATGGTGGGGTCAAACTAAAATCGAAGGGCATTTATAAGAGAACCGATGTATAATCAAGAAGATTTGACAAAGCAATTAATATCACCTACAGGTTACAAATTTATATATATATAGTTAAACCTAGAGAGAAAAAGTGCTGGATAGGGTGGCCTAGAGCTAAATTAATATTATTAGTAGTAGTAATCTTATAAGTATAAGTAACTACACTCGTTTCGGACAAACCTTCGGTTTCTTGATTTGAAAATAATCAAATCAATACCGAAGGAAAAAAAGGTATATAAAAAAGGAAGAGCCGAGAACATGAACGCCTGTCGAAAACAATCGTTCAGCATGCAGGTCCAAAGCCCAAAGAAAAATAAACCCGATACGAGTACCCAACTAACTAAAGAAAGTGCTCAATACAGTAAGTAGAGCAGACCTAGTTAAACCTAGAGAGCCAGACAAACCTATCAAGATTTCACCTAAGCGGATCGCCAGGGAAAGTATTTCATATATATATATATATATATATATATATATATATATATATATATATTTCGGCAGCAATTTTTCATTAATGCATGTTTCATTAAATAATATGGACAAGTTTTGTCTATTTATTTTAAGTAAGTATTTTAAGTTAAGCAAGGGCGAGCCATTATTGTGGTTTCGTATATATGTTGTTTGATTCATTGAAATTGTCATCTTTGATAATGGCTTATGTAAGCCGAAAGCTTAGATTGGATTCAAACATGTGTCAATATGGTGTTTTCCTTTCGTCTTTCAACGATAATGTGATTAAGCTTATCAGACAATACGAAAGGAATTTACTTCAAATAAATAGACAAAACTTGTCTATATTATTTAATGAAACTTGCATTAATATATATATATATGTGTGTGTGTGTGTGTGTTTGCGTGTGTGTGTATTTTTTATATATATGTGTATTTTAGTTATATATATATATATATATATATATATATATATATATATATATATATATATATATATATATATATATAACTACAATACACATACCAGTAACAGAAACAAATAAAATTATATGGTTCTAATTTACAATTTAACATGCTTGGAGTGTTATTTATGTATATGTTTCTGTTAGGTTACAATAAACACTTATATTTTATATGAACACTACCATAGAAAAATATCACAGATTTAGTGGGTTGGGGGCCCCACGAGACACATATCAATTTCCGATACTCATTTTAAAAAAATAAGAAGAAGATAAAATATTTAAGTTTAACTTACTTGTTTTTTCGTAGTAACGGGATCGCTGCCTTTGCTATTGACAAATCTAATTTGCCCTGAAAAAAAGTTTTTAAAAGTGGCGGGAAAAGAGTTTTATAAAGAAATGGCGGAAAATATGCCATAAAAGAAAGTGAATAAAAATACAATGTTTTCTTATATTTATTATCTGTCGTCCATTATTGGCGGACCAAATCATAAGAATCATAAGATCTGCAGAT
This sequence comes from Acanthosepion esculentum, assembly GCA_964036315.1. Classification (NCBI taxonomy): domain Eukaryota; kingdom Metazoa; phylum Mollusca; class Cephalopoda; order Sepiida; family Sepiidae; genus Acanthosepion; species Acanthosepion esculentum. The sequence continues at coordinate 66,210,160 of OZ038517.1, read as the reverse complement.
GACAAATTGTTGATAGCAGACACAGAAAGAAAACAAGAAAAACCCTTACGGAAGGTACTGAAGGAAAGCGAGAAGAAATGCATGGTTGTTAGCCATAGGTCCCGTACTCTTTTCTCGAATTTGCCATCTTTCCTGTTATCTTGCCTTTTCTTACGCTAATAAAACTCCACACAGTAACACTCTACCTTGAGTGCCTCTTGGCCTTGTATTAGGTAAACATTAATAAAATAAAAAAATATATATAGGATTTTTTTAGAATGAGGACGTATACCTTTACATTCTGGTTCAATGGAAGAAACCTACAAGCGACACAAACTGAATTAACTGATTAGATTTATCTCCCCTGGGCAGTGGAAACAGAAAGAGAACAAAGCAACCAGTCGATTGAATAAAGTGTTAAGTTCGAAATCTCGAGACCTTTACTGAGTTCGAAGATAAACACCTGAAGAAGCCCGGGTGATAAAACAGTCCAAATGCTTTGAGTATGACGACCAAAATGAGCAGGCAAGGTCCGGATAGCAAAGCATATAATACTAGCATTTTTTCGTCAAAGGTACCTAACGATCAATAACATTCAATAGTCCGGACAACTCATTCAATGATAATGACTTCTCTCAAAATTACAGAAGTCAATCGTTATCTACTCTCTTCTTGATTCCTTTTTTATTAATCCTTCTCCTGAATGTTTTTCTTTTTCTTATGGTTTCATAATCAGTAAGCACTTGTGTCTTAGTGGCTTTATTGCCTTGCTTCAGGTGAGATGATAAAAAAACAGAAAAATAATGTGCTCGGTAGTGCAAGTCTTTGGATGATAAGGGTACTTCTCAAAATGTATCTATTAAAAAATATATCTTTAAAAAACAAAAGAATGTATCTTTTAAAAAAAGAAATCATTTATGCAGGCAAGCCTCGGAAGGATAATGACCCTCCCCGAAATTATAAAAGATCTCATAAACAAAAAAGGAACTACTTTCTTTTTGATGATAATGACTCTTCTCAATATTGCAGAAGGTTTCCATCCGAATTTCTGGGATGAGGAGTTATTTTTTACACTATTGGGGAATCACATCGGCTCCGTGACGATTTGATAATTTCTATTTGAATTTCTAGAATGGGAAGTTAACATTATTTACACTCAAACTATTATCCTCATCTTTGTTGTTGTTATCGCAACGACAACAAAGAATCTGTCTATATTTCTAAGATGAGGTATTATGTACACTATTTACATTATTCGAACTATTGTCGCCATATTTATGACAACGTTTCGGCGGTTGCATGTTCCGGCCTTCTTCAGGTGGTTGGAATGTCGAACTGAACCCTTTATTTCGCTCACTGTGGTAGACATGGCACAGTGGATAAAGGCGTTGGTTAGATCCAGTGTCAGGAACAAAAAGAGTTGTGAGTTCAATACCTGGTTAAGGCAGTGGAGAACTTGGAGATAACTGATAACTGACATCCATTAAAAACATGGCACGTGGAACTAGAACAATCTACCCCAGTGAGCGAAATAAAAGGTTCAGTTCGACATTCCAACGACCTAAAGAAGGCCGGAGCGTACAACGGCCGAAACGTTGTAATAAATATTAAATAGATATAATAATAATAATAATAATAATAATAATAATAATAATAATAATAATAATACGAAGGGCTATGTAATTATTTTTTTTCAGTGGAAAGTGTCATGATGCCATTTCTAACCTTAGGTCCCTGGGAGGGACCCGGAAAGAAATGTGTAAACGCCAGATATCAAACAAAATAAAAATAATAATAATAATAATAATAATAATAATAACGGGGCCTTCTCAAAATTACAGAAAGTCTCTTAATCAAAAGGATAAATTCAATAGACGATACAATTTTTGAAAATATACCGACTGTTCTCAAAATCATATACGATGTTTAAAGCAAAATGATATGCTTAGTAGTCCGGGAAACTTTTGAAAATATACCCGCCATTCTCAAAATTACAGATGTTTTAAACAAAATATTATGTTTAATAGTCCAGGAAATTCCTGAAAATATACTAAACATTCTCAAAATTACGGAAAATGTCTTGAACAAAAGGATAAATTCAATAGTCGGTAGAACTCTTGAAAATATACCCACTATTTTCAAAATCATACACGGTGTTTTAAGCAAAATGATATGCTTAATAGATCGGGGAACTCTTGAAAATATACCGGCCATTCTCAAAATTACAAAAAGTATCTTAAAACAGATGGATAAATTCAATAGTCGGTACAACTCTTGAAAATATACAGACTCTTCTCAAAATTACGAAGGTGTTTTAAACAAAATGATATATTTAATAGTCCGGACAAATATTGAAATTACAGAAGATAACTTATCAAAATGATTTCGATAATTGAAACATCACTTAGAAACAAAATGACCCTTCTCAAAATTAGAGACATTTAGCAAAAGCTAAATAATTATTATTTTTTTATTTATTTTTCGTTTTCATTATCTATTTTTTTTAAATCATTCATTAGTTAATTGAAGACAAATCTCTTACCTTTTTTTGTTCAGTTTTTCCCCACTTTAGGGCGTTTTCCAAAACCGCCCAATTAAAATTTTTGTATATAAACTGGCGGTAAATTTCCTCCTTTGGGTTCGCCATCAATCGTCCCTTTACACAAGCACCAAAACCAAAATGGTATTTTTCTTCCGTCAGCTACAAAAATGCAAAGAAAACTTTTATATAAATTAACACATACACACACACACCCATACACACACACACACGCATACACACACGCATTCACAAACACAAACACACAAACACACACACATATATACATATATATATATCTGTCTATATTTTTGAGATGAGGTATTATGTAGATTTACATTATTCGGACTATTGTCCTCATTTTTGTCGCCATATTTATTACTACGTTTCGGCCGTTGTACACTCCGGCCTTCTTCAGGTGGTTGGAATGTCGTACTGAACCCTTTATTTCGCTCACTGGGGTAGACTGTTCTAGTTCCACGTGCCATGTTTAATAGATGCCAGTTATCAGTTATCTCCTGTTAATTTCCCTCTGAAAGTTCTCCACTGCCTTAACCAGCTATTGAACTCACAGTCTTTGGGTCCTGTCACTGGATCTAACCAACACCTTTATCCATGTGTCCTTGAGGACATCTGTGTATGAATTTCTGGGTATTATAAACCTAATGTCTTCAGCAACCATTTTTACCAGTGCTCATATTGCCGACCAAGCATAGAAATGAATACAATATGGGAACCGGTATTAAGGAGTGACAGAGAAAAGCGATAATAACAACAAAGTTGCAATATCAGCTCTGGTAAAACATGTAATGATAACAGCAAAAATTGCAATATGAGCGAAATAAAGGGTTCAGTTTGACATTCCAACCACCTGAAGAAGGCCGGAGCGTACAACGGCCGAAACTTTGTAATAAATATGGCGACAAAGATGAGGACAATAGTCCGAATAATGTAAATAATATATATATATATATATATATATATATATATATATATATATATATATATATATATATATATATATATATAGTATGGATAAAACAACTGAAATGTTGCAAATTAAAAGAAAAAGTGCAAGTATTTATTTATATGTTTTTATATATTTGATATTTCAGACCGCCTAGGTCCTTCCTCAGAAATTAATTGAATAACTGTGTTCGGAAGTTGGTTTACAAGTAGCGTCCGTCGCGAGACGCGGACGTCACGTGATGTGGAATGCAACTGTGTTTGAATATTTCTAACGTAAATCTAACGATAGTATTTTAGATGTTATTTAAAAAGGTTTTTTAACTATATCTAAAGAAATGTTTTAACTATTGAAATATTTATACAGATTTAAAATTCCCAAGTCTTTGTTTAACCCTAATTTATATGTGTCTAATTTTAAAATCCAGTATTTTTCTTTTCTTCTGCGTGTGTATGTTGAACTAAAATCGGAATCTATCAATAAACATTTACAGTTGTCTAATGAGTGTCTTGATTGATTAAAGTGTTCAGCTATGGGGGAATAAGGATTGTTTTATATACATATCAAGAAAGTATACGTGGCTTCTCATTATGCTATATATATATATATATATATATATATATATATATATATATATATATATATATAATAAAAAAACATGTAGGAAACAGATCTTAATCTAACATGTTTCGTCAGAGATCAAGCCTTTCATTGTTTTGGATGCAATTGTGACAAATTTTATTTTGAGTTTAGATAAATTATTTTCGGTTGTAGTTGTGATAGAGTTAATATGTACACTAATATATTTTTTGATTCGTTTGTTTTGTCATATATATATATATATATATATATATATATATATATATATATATATATATATATATATATATACATGTGTGTGTGTATTTGTAGAATATTTTAATTTTACAATAACATATATAGTTTATTAGTAAATAAAATAAATATGCTATTTTTAGATCTTTATAAATTAAAATACAAATATAAAAAATAGGACATAATCATATTTAAAAGCCCTTTAAGAAAATCTCGATGTAGTTTTAGAAAATAAGAAAATAAATAAAACTACCAGTTGTATTGTAGCGTAACTCAATATAAGATGAAAAAAAAACCGACTGGGATGACATGTTCGCATAAAAGGAAGTCAGTATCAACAGAGAGAAATTACAAACTCCCACATAACCTTAACCGATGTTCAATTTGCCACATAAAAATATACTTGTATCTTCATTCGACAAAAAAACAAACTAACAGTCCTTTAATAAAAAATCTGAATTCCTATTCCCCATATTAAAGTATATTGTATTATTTGGCTTATAGAGTAAATCAATTTTTCGAATGTTATTCAACATCGCTTGATAATGGAAGTGAACTTCAAATTTAAATTAAATTAAAGCTTTAAGTTTTGGTTTCGAAACATAGTAATTTCTATGTCGCGATGAGTACATATTTTTAAAAAAATAATTATAATATTATAATTATAAAATAATTATAATATTATAATTATAAAATAATTATAATATTATAATTATAAAATAATTATAATATTATAATTATAAAAATAATTATAATATTATGCTTTACTGTGTACCGAGCACTGTTTTTTTTTAAATAAATGCTAAAAGAACTCTGGATTATAAATCTGACTGTTCTTTCTTTTAATTTTATATATATATATATATATATATATATATATATATATATATATATATATATATATATATATATATATATATATATATGAAGAAATATAGTTTTAAGGTGTGCTATATTTATGGGATAAAGTGCTCAATATCAGAGATAGAGCGTGTGTAAATATAAAAGTGAACATTGAAGTCAACAATCAGAGGCGACAGGCTGTTTCATTCTGGACACAATAGTCAGGCATTGCGTCTAGCATGAAACAGACTGTCGCCTCTAAGTGTTGACTTCAATGTTCACTTTTATATATATATATATATATATATATATATATATTATAGATTAACTGATTTAAAATACGCTTTCTTCGCTACACAGGAATTACCATGTTTCAAAAACTGAAGCTAAAACCTAAAATTTGGAATTTTAGCTTCGGTTTTTGAAATATGGTAATTCCTGTGTAACGAAGAAACCATATTTTAACTCAGTTGATTTATAATATTTATGCTCTGTAAATTTACATTGAGCACTGTTTTGTAAAAATAAAAATTTCTATAAGAACACCGGATTATATATCTTGCTGTTTTTTCTTTTTATTATTATAATATATATATATATATAGTTTACGAAAAACTAGGTAATCCGTATGGGTAGACCCAAGGAGGATAAAATCCAGAGAGCTCAATGTAAATCAGAGCTAATAATTTAAATAAAAATAAAAACAGACCACCTTAAAGTGGTCTGTTTTTATTTTATTTTAATTTAAATTATATATATATATATATATATATATATATATATATATATATATATATATATATATATATATATATGTGTGTGTGTGTATATGTAAATATATGTGCTCTATGTAAATTAATATTATAAATTAATAGATTTAAAATATGGTTTTACCGCTACACAGTGATAACCATGTTTCAGAAATGGAAGCTAAAGCCCCTGAATTTAATTTTGTTATTAAACCAAAGACATTAGTTCCATTTCCTCATCAAGCGAATTTTGGAGTAACTTACTTTTTAAAATTTACGGTTGTTAACGGCACAGGAAAGATTCATAGTTTGAGTGTTTCCAAGGTTACCGATAAATCCATTCATCTAGACAAGGGGTGGTAGAGGGTTCAATTTTTATATATATATATATTTGAACTTTATTTCAATCCTTCATAGGCTTCTGATCCTTAGCTATGATTATTGATGAACATGTCATTTTTTGTTTATGATCGATTTCATCACGGTTCTTCTATTAAGCTTGGATAATAATTATACATTCTTAATACCCAGAGTCCAATAGTGTTATACAAACCTCGGAG
>OZ038517.1:66146189-66198689 GCA_964036315.1 Acanthosepion esculentum | reverse complement strand
ACAGTATATATATATATATATATATATATATATATATATTTGAAGAAATGTAGTTTTAAGGTGCTCTATATTTATGGGATAAAATGGGATTATAAGAGAGAGAGCGTATGCAAATATAAAAGTGGACATTGAAGTCAACACGCATAGGCGACAGACTGTTTCACGTTAAATGCAATCATCAGGCCACATGAGTTGCCTCTGAGTGTCGCCTTCAATGTTCACTTATATATATATATATATATATATATATATATATATATATATATATATATATATATATATATTGTCAATATCTATCTATCAATCCCTCTCAGTCGATGCATACCTGTCTGTATCTGTCTGTATGTCTGTCTGTATGTCTATATATAGCAGTTTCTTTTATTTGAAGAATGCAAAATGAAAAAAATGAGAAAAAACGGGTAATATCCAAGAAACAAACAAAAAAAGCATGATAAAATTAAAATCTAAAACTAAAATACTGAGGCGTTTAGCTCGGTTTAATATCAACTTCTTTCTTTTTTTTCTATCACATACACGCACACACACACACACACACACACACACATATATATATATATATATATATATATATATATATATATGCTCACCAGGGAAAAGTGCCCAAAACCATACAAAAAAAATCACCCTTCCTTTAAGCAATCGTCAGGCGTTTGGTAGCTTTAATGCGAAAATGGGAGCTTTTATACCCCGGGTATATGGACGGTGTTCGTGCACCATACAGACGCCATCTTTGCTTAGAAAAGCTCTATCATATTATACGGTGTTGAGCACTTTTCTTTCTGGTGTGCATACACGGACAACAAACTTTAGAACCCGTTTACGGCCGTCAGGCAATTTCTGCGACTACATCACTCCTTAGATCTGGCCACCTAATTCCCCAGACTGCAACCCCCTTGATTATTATGTGGGGTGCAGTTGAGCGAGAAACCAACAAAACTCCGTGTAACACCAAATATAAACTGACTGGCAAGAATTATGGAAGCATTCACCAACTTAAAGAGGGAGACCGTCCAGAAGAGTTACAGGAGATTCCGAAGTCGTCTGGAGGCCGTGGTTGAAGCCAATGGCGATTTTATTGAATAAATTTACTCTTTAGTATTTCAAGATATTTATGTGTAATTTTGGCAAATATATCTGTTAAAATGAGATGTTAGTCTTATTTTCATATGTGTGTGTGTGTGTGTGTGTGTGTTTGTGTGTGTGTGTCTGTGTCTATGTATCAACTAGATAATTTAATAAGTGCTCTCTTCGTATCATTTGTCATTGTACTTGATGTCATAAAATTAGCAACGTAGACCTGTTAGAACTGTTTTAGTTTGGAAGCAGTCAAACGTTCTAATTCTGTCACAGCTCAAAAATCATATATATATATATATATATATATATATATATATATATATAGTTTATGAAACATTAGGTAATCCGTATGGGTAGACCCAAGGAGGATAAAATCAAGAGAGCTCAATGTAAATCAGAGCTAATAATTTAACCGATTAAATGTGTCAATGTCTGGACCTCCTCAAGTAATATTAAGTATGAAAGAATAGAAATATTAAATGACATCTAACTCAATCATGTCTCTCCCCCCTCACTTCCTCACTTCGTTAATTTACATATGCTTAATACTGCCCGTCAAAAATGTGTAAATTTCTTTCCATTTTTCGTTTCAACCTTTGGAAGTAAAGCCTGATGATCCGCAGTCCTTTAAAAGGGCTGTGGTGAAATAATTTATTACATGGAACCTTAAAGTGGTCTGTTTTTATTTAAATTATTAGCTCTGGATTTACATTGAGCTCTCTGGATTTTATCCTCCTTGTGTCTACCCATACGGATTACCTAGTTTTTCATAAACTATATATATATATATATATATATATATATATATATATATATATATATATATATATATATATTTAAATAAAAATAAAAACAGACCACTTTAAGGTTCCATATAATAAATTATTTCACCACAGCCCTTTTAAAGGACCGCGGATCATCAGGCTTTACTTCGAATCCAACCTTTGGAAGTAAAGTCTGATGATCCGCAGTCCTTTAAAAGGGTTGTGGTGAAATAATTTATTACATGGAACCTTAAAGTGGTGTGTTTTTATTTAATATATATATATATATATATATATATATATATATATATATATATATATATATATATATATATATAACCAATAACAAGAAGTCTCACGTTGCATCTCTATGGCCATAGCTCTATTTGGTTTCATTTAAAGATACATGGAGACCTACCAAACTCTATCCGTAACCTACTCATTCATAATACACATATAAAAGCCTCATTCACATGTAAAATGGTTAAAAATAATGGAAGCATTATTAATTTTTTAAAAAGTCGAAGCCACCACATAATAATATCAACTATGAACACGGCCACAATGCTCTGACCGTGTTTGGATAATAAAACATTCCTATAACTCTAAATGCATACATAAAACGATACATACATTCAGTTAAAAGTAAAAATAAAATCATCTTTGATAATGCCTAAAAGTATAGACGAAAGCGCTCGGACATACAGAAGATTTCGACAACTTCTACAGAATTTATGTCCAGAAAAGAAGAAAAATTATAAGAACACAAGAAAAATGAAATAAAAACAGATAGATAGATAGATAGATAGATAGATAGATAGATAGATAGATAGATAGATAGATATGAAACCAGATCTTTTATTGTCCTCTCTCCTCACTAAAGTTTTCTCATTCTATGTCACTCCCAGTAACCCCTTGCGTCTTAGTGATATCATCACCATCTTCTGTCTTCTTGAAACCTGTTCTTTTACTGTCTTTTCTCCTCTCTTTCACTCCCAGTAACCCCTTGCATCTTAGTGATATCATCACTATCTTCTGTCTTCCTGAAACCTGTTCTTTTATTGTCCTTTCTACTCACTAAAGTCTTCTCATTCTCTTTCACTCCCAGTAACCCCTTGCGTCTTAGTGGCATTATCGCCATCTTCTGTCTTCTTGAAACCTGTTCTTTTACTGTCTTTTCTCCTCTCTTTCACTCCCAGTAACCCCTTGCATCTTAGTGGCATTATCGCCATCTTCTGTCTTCCTGAAACCTGTTCTTTTACTGTCTTTTCTCCTCACTAAAGTCTTCTCATTCTCTTTCACTCCCAGTAACCCTTTGCTTCTTAGTGACATTACTGCTTTGTTTAGGAAAGATTTAAAATATAATCAGAGCGGTTTGGTCTTTTTATATGAAATTCTGGTAACCTCTCGGCCAGTTTTTATCAACCGTTTTTTTCCGCGGAACGCTTTGCTTCCACAAGCGGTCGCTAGGGGTTCCCCAAGAAACAGTGATAAATACGCTAATGTATTTCTGAGTAATTCTTGTTTACTTTTACATTCGTAATTTTACTAAACACGTACGGCATATTATGTGAAAATCCTTGATTATCATAATAAAGACTTCGACCTCTTATATTATTTACAACAATAATAATAATAATAATAATAATAGGGAATGTATTTAGCGATGTCTATATGATGACAGTGTGAAACTGTGCCTTTCCTGGTCACTGAACAGGACCTGTACTTGGCAGATGCGTGAATGATTTCCCTCGAGTACAGGACGCATGCACTGTGTCAATGTATAATGTTTGCCACGTGAACTACTTTTATGCAGCGGTTCCCTGAGAGATCAAAATGATTTCAACGGTGGCACTAAAATAAAAAGGTTGCTGCCGGTCCTTAACCGGGGTTCATGAAATATTACTGGGGGTCCGCACACGAAAAAAAATTAACAAATTCATGGTCATATTTTAGTGTTCCATACATCAATTTCAGTTCGGAACACTTGTTACAACTGAGAATTGGAATTTCTACAGTAATCTAAGGGCATATTAAAATACTATAAATAGAAAACCAACTTTAAATGTAGCAGAAAATGAGATCAAGCGATATACTGTACTGAATGTTTTGATTGCAAAAGTTGAATAAAAATTGAGAAGGATATATAAAGAAGCCTTATAACACTTCTATAAAGACTATTGTCGGAGTTAGCTCCTCCTCAGTTCCTTAATCATTCAACAGGTGTCTCTCTCCCCAGGCTATAAATACTGGCTGACCCTTCGCCTCGATCTCTCTTTTCCACTTAGGCATTGGGCCGCCACCTCGCGTGGAGGTGAGGTAAATCTCTCTTTTCAACTAACACCAATCTGTGACCTCTTACAGATACAGCGTTTCCCGAATTCTGGGAACACGCTAAGAACAATACACGTACGTACGAACACTCACCACAACACACACACATAATATTCTCCACACAAACTCTATGTAACTGTCCATGTCTTTGTTTAACTTGTTATTAATATATATTTGTTTACATATATATATCGGTCTTGTTTGTCTTCTTTGGACTTAATTAAAGTCCAACATTCCCTTGTAGCTGGACCGGCTAGCAGGAAATTTTAACCTTCTGATATCTCTTCACATCTTCACCCCACGGTCCATACACTATAATTTATTATATAAATTAATTTTTAGTTGTTAAATACAAGTTTATTTTCATTAAATTAGTTTTACTTCAAAATAAAGCATATACAATAAATAATTAATTTATTTACTATTTCTAATACAATTCCTAAACTTATTTATTATTAAGTATTAAATTGGGAGTCCACGGTAATATTTTAGGGGTTCATAGAACAATTTCACTTCGGAACGGTTGTTACAACTGAGAATTGGAGTTTCTACGATAATCTACCCCATATTAAAATACTAAAAATAGAAGAAAAAAAAACTCTAAAATTAGTGGAAAACGAGATCAAGCAAAGTAAGTTAGCGTCCCTCTGAATTTGACATTTTACCGGATGTTTTGATTGTCAGATCATCTTACCTTATTGAATCGGGTTTTAGTCGCGTGTCTCACTTACTATCCAAAACCAGTCATAGACTCGACATTGTGAAAAAGTGTGATCTTCGACTATCATTGACATCGATGGAGCCGAATATATATATATAAACTCACAGAGCAGCCTCAAACAGAGAGACCTCATTGAATAAATCTCCAGTCTTTTAATTTTATTAAATTTTTTAAGCATTTCACCCCAAGCAAGGCGGGAGTGTCACCAGCACGCAAGGGGGGTACAGAGAGTGAGAGCAAGAGTAAAGAGGGGTGTTTGAGGACAGGATAAAGAGAAAGACGGGGATCAGGATCAAGGCATCAGAAGATGTCGATAGACATTACATTTGGATATTTGAAGATTATAGCTATCAGGGAAGCATGTAGGAGGAAGGGAGTTCCCATCTCTGTCCCATAATGATTGTTCAATTTACGTACAGATTTCATAGACTAAATGGAACACTCATTATGGGACAGAGGTAGAATAATATAGAAGAATGGCAAGTTTAATAATCAGATTAAATTGAAAGAGGAAACATTTTTTTAAACATTTCACCCCAAGCAAGACAGGAGTGCCACTAGCACGCAAGGGGTTACAGAGAGTGAGAGCAAGAGTAAAGAGGGGTGTTTGAGGAAAGGATAAAGAGAAGGGCGGGGATCAGCATCAGGGCATCAGAAGATGTCGATTGACATTACATTTGAATATTTGAAGATTATAGCTATCAGGGAAGCAAGTAGGAGGAAGGGAGTTCCACTAACATATTTTTAAATTCTTTATCATCAGTTATTTTACTAGTATACATAAATGTTCCATAGTCGCTAAATACAAGTCCATTTTCATTCAGTTAGTTTTACTTCAAACTAAAGCATGTACATTTACTATTTCTATAATAATACAATTCCTAAACTTATCTATTAACAAAAAATCAAATAAAGTAATCTTTGTTTTTATCGAATGGTTATGGGGGTCCACCAAAATATGAGTAAAAGTGGTCCATGGTCGAGAACAAACAGGTCGAGGACCAGTGGTGAGACCCCTTAAATTTAAAGCTAAGCGTTGCTGTATTTTCAGGGTTCCTCGACGTAAAACAGTCGTCAGCGTTTTTTGTACAGGCGTTTATCAATGAATTTATTTACTACTTACCGTTAATTGGTAGTCTTTCTCTTCACACGTTCCCGTTAGTCTGTGGAAAGTACAATAAAAATAAGAAGTATGATGGCATTTTCATTATCTTTGTCATCTATAAATATTATTATTATTATTATTATTATTATTATTATGTCTATTGTATACTCATTTCCTTCCGGGTCCCAACCAGAGACCTCAGGTCAGAATTAGCATCATGAAATTTTCATTGAACATGTGTGTAAAAAAAAAAATGATAAAACAACCTAAGATCACACACATGAGCATTGGTAAAAATGGTTCCTGAAGACATTAGGTTTATTGTTATGGGTCCTTACCTATAACTACAGAATGAACTCTTCCTAACACTATGTATACTACGCCTCTCAAGAGAGAAGGATGAATCGAGTCGAGCCGATAGTAGTTCACTCCAAACCAGACTGACAGTCATACTAACACCTTCCACATCTTGTATTATTATTCTGTGTAATATATCTTTGTTATTTCTACTCTTGTGTACGTGTTGTTCTTCCTTGGTCCTAACCTGAACCATAACATTTATAATACCCAGAAATTCATACACAGACGTTCCCAAGGACACATGGCACAGTGGATAAAGTCGTTGGTTAGATCCACTGACAGGACCCAAAGAGTGTGAGTCCTATACCCGGTTAAGGCAGTGGAGAACTTGGAGAGTAGAATTAACAGGGGATAACTGATAACTGACGTGGAACTAGAACAGTCTACCCCAGTGAGCGAAATAAAGGGTTCAGTTTGACATTACAACCTACTGAAGAAGACCGGAGCGTACAACGGCCGAAACGTCATACATATGGCGACAAAGATGAGGACAACAGTCCGAATAATGTAAATAGTATAGATAAAGCTTTTCTTGCGGTGCGAGCTGCAAGTTCCTTAAGGCATGGTCATCCAGGAATCCCGTCAAAGTCTCTACCGGAACTTCTTCCAATTAAATCGGGAGCTCTAACCATAACTAGACATATTGATATCCTCATATACCACATATTTTAGAGGTCCTTACATTTTGATATTTTTTAAGAACATCAAAGATACATTGCAATCTGCAGGCATTGCCCTGTCAATGACAACACACATTCTGTTCTTGCAGTCTTTTATCACGTGTCTGGAGAAATTGATTTGACTCTTCTCATTGTGTGTATTGTAAGGTACAATAAAATTGGTACAGCGATAAAAACAAAAGCAATAACAATGACATTCGCATTGATACTAATATTGGATCCAATTATCAAATTGCTGATCCCTTTCCAAGCGATAGTAAAAATAATACAGTTGACTTTCGATTAAATCAAAATATTGGATCCTATGATGAAATCCCTCATTCTTTTTTAAGCGATAGCAAAATTAATAAAGAAGACGTTCGATTAAATCATAATATTGGATCCAATGATAAATACCAGAATCCTTTCCGGCCGATAGCAAAATGAATAAAGATGATATTCCGTTAGATCATAATGTCGGATCCAATGATGAAATATCTGATTCCTTTCCAACCGATAGTAAAAGCAATAAAGATGACATCTGCTATGTTCCTAATACTGGATCCAGTTATAAGATACCTCATTCTTTCCAACCGATAGTAAAAGCAATAAAGATGACATCTGCTATGTTCCTAATATTGGATCCAGTTATAAGATACCTTATTCTTTCCAACCGATAGTAAAAGCAATAAAGATGACATCTACTATGTTCCTAATATTGGATCCAGTTATAAGATACCTCATTCTTTCCAACCGATAGTAAAAGCAATAAAGATGACATCTGCTATGTTCCTAATATTGGATCCAGTTATAAGATACCTTATTCTTTCCAACCGATAGTAAAAGCAATAAAGATGACATCTGCTATGTTCCTAATATTGGATCCAGTTATAAGATACCTCATTCTTTCCAACCGATAGTAAAAGCAATAAAGATGACATCTACTATGTTCCTAATATTGGATCCAGTTATAAGATACCTCATTCTTTCCAACCGATAGTAAAAGCAATAAAGATGACATCTGCTATGTTCCTAATATTGGATCCAGTTATAAGATACCTTATTCTTTCCAACCGATAGTAAAAGCAATAAAGATGACATCTACTATGTTCCTAATATTGGATCCAGTTATAAGATACCTCATTCTTTCCAACCGATAGTAAAAGCAATAAAGATGACATCTGCTATGTTCCTAATATTGGATCCAGTTATAAGATACCTTATTCTATCCAACCGATAGTAAAAGCAATAAAGATGACATCTACTATGTTCCTAATATTGGATCCAGTTATAAGATACCTCATTCTTTCCAACCGATAGTAAAAGCAATAAAGATGACATCTGCTATGTTCCTAATATTGGATCCAGTTATAAGATACCTTATTCTTTCCAACCGATAGTAAAAGCAATAAAGATGACATCTACTATGTTCCTAATATTGGATCCAGTTATAAGATACCTCATTCTTTCCAACCGATAGTAAAAGCAATAAAGATGACATCTGCTATGTTCCTAATATTGGATCCAGTTGTAAGATACCTTATTCTTTCCAACCGATAGTAAAAGCAATAAAGATGACATCTACTATGTTCCTAATATTGGATCCAGTTATAAGATACCTCATTCTTTCCAACCGATAGTAAAAGCAATAAAGATGACATCGGCTATGTTCCTAATATTGGATCCAGTTATAAGATACCTCATTCTTTCCAACCGATAGTAAAAGCAATAAAGATGACATCTACTATGTTCCTAATATTGGATCCAGTTATAAGATACCTCATTCTTTCCAACCGATAGTAAAAGCAATAAAGATGACATCTGCTATGTTCCTAATATTGGATCCAGTTATAAGATACCTTATTCTTTCCAACCGATAGTAAAAGCAATAAAGATGACATCTACTATGTTCCTAATATTGGATCCAGTTATAAGATACCTCATTCTTTCCAACCGATAGTAAAAGCAATAAAGATGACATCTGCTATGTTCCTAATATTGGATCCAGTTATAAGATACCTCATTCTTTCCAGCCGATAGTAAAAGCAATAAAGATGACATCTGCTATGTTCCTAATATTGGATCCAGTTATAAGATACCTCATTCTTCCCAACCGATAGTAAAAGCAATAAAGATGACATCTACTATGTTCCTAATATTGGATCCAGTTATAAGATACCTCATTCTTTCCAACCGATAGTAAAAGCAATAAAGATGACATCTGCTATGTTCCTAATATTGGATCCAGTTATAAGATACCTCATTCTTTCCAACCGATAGTAAAAGCAATAAAGATGACATCTGCTATGTTCCTAATATTGGATCCAGTTATAAGATACCTCATTCTTCCCAACCGATAGTAAAAGCAATAAAGATGACATCTACTATGTTCCTAATATTGGATCCAGTTATAAGATACCTCATTCTTTCCAACCGATAGTAAAAGCAATAAAGATGACATCTGCTATGTTCCTAATATTGGATCCAGTTATAAGATACCTCGTTCTTCCCAACCGATAGTAAGAGCAATAAAGATGACATCTACTATGTTCCTAATATTGGATCCAGTTATAAGATACCTCATTCTTTCCAACCGATAGTAAAAGCAATAAAGATGACATCTGCTATGTTCCTAATATTGGATCCAGTTATAAGATACCTCATTCTTCCCAACCGATAGTAAAAGCAATAAAGATGACATCTACTATGTTCCTAATATTGGATCCAGTTATAAGATACCTCATTCTTTCCAACCGATAGTAAAAGCAATAAAGATGACATCTGCTATGTTCCTAATATTGGATCCAGTTATAAGATACCTCATTCTTCCCAACCGATAGTAAAAGCAATAAAGATGACATCTACTATGTTCCTAATATTGGATCCAGTTATAAGATACCTCATTCTTTCCAACCGATAGTAAAAGCAATAAAGATGACATCTGCTATGTTCCTAATATTGGATCCAGTTATAAGATACCTCATTCTTTCCAACCGATAGTAAAAGCAATAAAGATGACATCTGCTATGTTCCTAATATTGGATCCAGTTATAAGATACCTCATTCTTCCCAACCGATAGTAAAAGGAATAAAGATGACATCTACTATGTTCCTAATATTGGATCCAGTTATAACATACCTCATTCTTTCCAACCGATAGTAAAAGCTATAAAGATGACATCTGCTATGTTCCTAATATTGGATCCAGTTATAAGATACCTCATTCTTCCCAACCGATAGTAAAAGCAATAAAGATGACATCTACTATGTTCCTAATATTGGATCCAGTTATAAGATACCTCATTCTTTCCAACCGATAGTAAAAGCAATAAAGATGACATCTGCTATGTTCCTAATATTGGATCCAGTTATAAGATACCTCATTCTTTCCAACCGATAGTAAAAGCAATAAAGATGACATCTGCTATGTTCCTAATATTGGATCCAGTTATAAGATACCTCATTCTTCCCAACCGATAGTAAAAGCAATAAAGATGACATCTACTATGTTCCTAATATTGGATCCAGTTATAAGATACCTCATTCTTTCCAACCGATAGTAAAAGCAATAAAGATGACATCTGCTATGTTCCTAATATTGGATCCAGTTATAAGATACCTCATTCTTTCCAACCGATAGTAAAAGCAATAAAGATGACATCTGCTATGTTCCTAATATTGGATCCAGTTATAAGATACCTCATTCTTTCCAACCGATAGCAAAAGCAATAAAGATGACATCTGCTATGTTCCTAATATTGGATCCAGTTATAAGATACCTCATTCTTCCCAACCGATAGTAGAAGCAATAAAGATGACATCTACTATGTTCCTAATATTGGATCCAGTTATAAGATACCTCATTCTTTCCAACCGATAGTAAAAGCAATAAAGATGACATCTGCTATGTTCCTAATATTGGATCCAGTTATAAGATACCTTATTCTTTCCAACCGATAGTAAAAGCAATAAACATGACATCGGCTATGTTCCTAATATTGGATCCAGTTATAAGATACCTTATTCTTTCCAACCGATAGTAAAAGCAATAAAGATGACATCTGCTATGTTCCTAATATTGGATCCAGTTATAAGATACCTTATTCTTTCCAATCGATAGTAAAAGCAATAAAGATGACATCTGCTATGTTCCTAATATTGGATCCAGTTATAAGATACCTCATTCTTTCCAACCGATAGTAAAAGCAATAAAGATGACATCTGCTATGTTCCTAATATTGGATCCAGTTATAAGATACCTTATTCTTTCCAACCGATAGCAAAAGCAATAAACATGACATCTGCTATGTTCCTAATATTGGATCCAGTTATAAGATACCCCATTCTTTCCAACCGATAGTAAAAGCAATAAAGATGACATCTGCTATGTTCCTAATATTGGATCCAGTTATAAGATACCTTATTCTTTCCAACCGATAGTAAAAGCAATAAACATGACATCGGCTATGTTCCTAATATTGGATCCAGTTATAAGATACCTCATTCTTTCCAACCGATAGTAAAAGCAATAAAGATGACATCTGCTATGTTCCTAATATTGGATCCAGTTATAAGATACCTCATTCTTTCCAACCGATAGCAAAAGCAATAAAGATGACATCTGCTATGTTTGTAATATTGGATCCAGTTATAAGATACCTCATTCTTTCCAACCGATAGTAAAAGCAATAAAGATGACATCTGCTATGTTCCTAATATTGGATCCAGTTATAAGATACCTCATTCTTTCCAACCGATAGTAAAAGCAATAAAGATGACATCTGCTATGTTCCTAATATTGGATCCAGTTATAAGATACCTTATTCTTTCCAACCGATAGTAAAAGCAATAAAGATGACATCTGCTATGTTCCTAATATTGGATCCAGTTATAAGATACCTTATTCTTTCCAATCGATAGTAAAAGCAATAAAGATGACATCTGCTATGTTCCTAATATTGGATCCAGTTATAAGATACCTCATTCTTTCCAACCGATAGTAAAAGCAATAAAGATGACATCTGCTATGTTCCTAATATTGGATCCAGTTATAAGATACCTTATTCTTTCCAACCGATAGCAAAAGCAATAAACATGACATCTACTATGTTCCTAATATTGGATCCAGTTATAAGATACCTCATTCTTTCCAACCGATAGTAAAAGCAATTAAGATGACATCTACTATGTTCCTAATATTGGATCCAGTTATAAGATACCTCATTCTTTCCAACCGATAGCAAAAGCAATAAAGATGACATCTGCTATGTTCCTAATATTGGATCCAGTTATAAGATACCTTATTCTTTCCAACCGATAGTAAAAGCAATAAAGATGACATCTGCTATGTTCCTAATATTGGATCCAGTTATAAGATACCTTATTCTTTCCAACCGATAGTAAAAGCAATAAAGATGACATCTGCTATGTTCCTAATATTGGATCCAGTTATAAGATACCTTATTCTTTCCAACCGATAGTAAAAGCAATAAAGATGACATCTACTATGTTCCTAATATTGGATCCAGTTATAAGATACCTCATTCTTCCCAACCGATAGTAAATGCAATAAAGATGACATCTACTATGTTCCTAATATTGGATCCAGTTATAAGATACCTCATTCTTTCCAACCGATAGTAAAAGCAATAAAGATGACATCGGCTATGTTACTAATATTGGATCCAGTTATAAGATACCTCATTCTTTCCAACCGATAGCAAAAGCAATAAAGATGACATCTGCTATGTTCCTAATATTGGATCCAGTTATAAGATACATCATTCTTTCCAACCGATAGCAAAAGCAATAAAGATGACATCTGCTATGTTCCTAATATTGGATCCAGTTATAAGATACCTTATTCTTTCCAACCGATAGTAAAAGCAATAAAGATGACATCTGCTATGTTCCTAATATTGGATCCAGTTATAAGATACCTCATTCTTTCCAACCGATAGCAAAAGCAATAAAGATGACATCTGCTATGTTCCTAATATTGGATCCAGTTATAAGATACCTCATTCTTTCCAACCGATAGTAAAAGCAATAAAGATGACATCTGCTATGTTCCTAATATTGGATCCAGTTATAAGATACCTCATTCTTTCCAACCGATAGTAAAAGCAATAAAGATGACATCGGCTATGTTCCTAATATTGGATCCAGTTATAAGATACCTCATTCTTTCCAACCGATAGTAAAAGCAATAAAGATGACATCTACTATGTTCCTAATATTGGATCCAGTTATAAGATACCTCATTCTTTCCAACCGATAGCAAAAGCAATAAAGATGACATCTGCTATCTTCCTAATATTGGATCCAGTTATAAGATATCTCATTCTTTCCAACCGATAGTAAAAGCAATAAAGATGACATCGGCTATGTTCCTAATATTGGATCCAGTTATAAGATACCTCATTCTTTCCAATCGATAGTAAAAGCAATAAAGATGACATCTACTAAGTTCCTAATATTGGATCCAGTTATAAGATACCTCATTCTTTCCAACCGATAGCAAAAGCAATAAAGATGACATCTGCTATGTTCCTAATATTGGATCCAGTTATAAGATACCTCATTCTTTCCAACCGATAGTAAAAGCAATAAAGATGACATCGGCTATGTTCCTAATATTGGATCCAGTTATAAGATACCTCATTCTTTCCAACCGATAGTAAAAGCAATAAAGATGACATCTGCTATGTTCCTAATATTGGATCCAGTTATAAGATACCTCATTCTTTCCAACCGATAGCAAAAGCAATAAAGATGACATCTGCTATGTTCCTAATATTGGATCCAGTTATAAGATACCTCATTCTTCCCAACCGATAGTAAAAGCAATAAAGATGACATCGGCTATGTTCCTAATATTGGATCCAGTTATAAGATACCTCATTCTTTCCAACCGATAGTAAAAGCAATAAAGATGACATCTGCTATGTTCCTAATATTGGATCCAGTTATAAGATACCTCATTCTTTCCAACCGAGAGTAAAAGCAATAAAGATGACGTCTGCTATGTTCCTAATATTGGATCCAGTTATAAGATACCTCATTCTTTCCAACCGATAGTAAAAGCAATAAAGATGACATCTGCTATGTTCCTAATATTGGATCCAGTTATAAGATACCTTATTCTTTCCAACCGATAGTAAAAGCAATAAAGATGACATCGGCTATGTTCCTAATATTTGTTCCAGTTATAAGATACCTCATTCTTTCCAACCGATAGTAAAAGCAATAAAGATGACATCTGCTATGTTCCTAATATTGGATCCAGTTATAAGATACCTCATTCTTTCCAACCGATAGCAAAAGCAATAAAGATGACATCTGCTATGTTTGTAATATTGGATCCAGTTATAAGATACCTCATTCTTTCCAACCGATAGTAAAAGCAATAAAGATGACATCTGCTATGTTCCTAATATTGGATCCAGTTATAAGATACCTCATTCTTTCCAACCGATAGTAAAAGCAATAAAGATGACATCTGCTATGTTCCTAATATTGGATCCAGTTATAAGATACCTTATTCTTTCCAACCGATAGTAAAAGCAATAAAGATGACATCTGCTATGTTCCTAATATTGGATCCAGTTATAAGATACCTTATTCTTTCCAATCGATAGTAAAAGCAATAAAGATGACATCTGCTATGTTCCTAATATTGGATCCAGTTATAAGATACCTCATTCTTTCCAACCGATAGTAAAAGCAATAAAGATGACATCTGCTATGTTCCTAATATTGGATCCAGTTATAAGATACCTTATTCTTTCCAACCGATAGCAAAAGCAATAAACATGACATCTACTATGTTCCTAATATTGGATCCAGTTATAAGATACCTCATTCTTTCCAACCGATAGTAAAAGCAATTAAGATGACATCTACTATGTTCCTAATATTGGATCCAGTTATAAGATACCTCATTCTTTCCAACCGATAGCAAAAGCAATAAAGATGACATCTGCTATGTTCCTAATATTGGATCCAGTTATAAGATACCTTATTCTTTCCAACCGATAGTAAAAGCAATAAAGATGACATCTGCTATGTTCCTAATATTGGATCCAGTTATAAGATACCTTATTCTTTCCAACCGATAGTAAAAGCAATAAAGATGACATCTGCTATGTTCCTAATATTGGATCCAGTTATAAGATACCTTATTCTTTCCAACCGATAGTAAAAGCAATAAAGATGACATCTACTATGTTCCTAATATTGGATCCAGTTATAAGATACCTCATTCTTCCCAACCGATAGTAAATGCAATAAAGATGACATCTACTATGTTCCTAATATTGGATCCAGTTATAAGATACCTCATTCTTTCCAACCGATAGTAAAAGCAATAAAGATGACATCGGCTATGTTACTAATATTGGATCCAGTTATAAGATACCTCATTCTTTCCAACCGATAGCAAAAGCAATAAAGATGACATCTGCTATGTTCCTAATATTGGATCCAGTTATAAGATACATCATTCTTTCCAACCGATAGCAAAAGCAATAAAGATGACATCTGCTATGTTCCTAATATTGGATCCAGTTATAAGATACCTTATTCTTTCCAACCGATAGTAAAAGCAATAAAGATGACATCTGCTATGTTCCTAATATTGGATCCAGTTATAAGATACCTCATTCTTTCCAACCGATAGCAAAAGCAATAAAGATGACATCTGCTATGTTCCTAATATTGGATCCAGTTATAAGATACCTCATTCTTTCCAACCGATAGTAAAAGCAATAAAGATGACATCTGCTATGTTCCTAATATTGGATCCAGTTATAAGATACCTCATTCTTTCCAACCGATAGTAAAAGCAATAAAGATGACATCGGCTATGTTCCTAATATTGGATCCAGTTATAAGATACCTCATTCTTTCCAACCGATAGTAAAAGCAATAAAGATGACATCTACTATGTTCCTAATATTGGATCCAGTTATAAGATACCTCATTCTTTCCAACCGATAGCAAAAGCAATAAAGATGACATCTGCTATCTTCCTAATATTGGATCCAGTTATAAGATATCTCATTCTTTCCAACCGATAGTAAAAGCAATAAAGATGACATCGGCTATGTTCCTAATATTGGATCCAGTTATAAGATACCTCATTCTTTCCAATCGATAGTAAAAGCAATAAAGATGACATCTACTAAGTTCCTAATATTGGATCCAGTTATAAGATACCTCATTCTTTCCAACCGATAGCAAAAGCAATAAAGATGACATCTGCTATGTTCCTAATATTGGATCCAGTTATAAGATACCTCATTCTTTCCAACCGATAGTAAAAGCAATAAAGATGACATCGGCTATGTTCCTAATATTGGATCCAGTTATAAGATACCTCATTCTTTCCAACCGATAGTAAAAGCAATAAAGATGACATCTGCTATGTTCCTAATATTGGATCCAGTTATAAGATACCTCATTCTTTCCAACCGATAGCAAAAGCAATAAAGATGACATCTGCTATGTTCCTAATATTGGATCCAGTTATAAGATACCTCATTCTTCCCAACCGATAGTAAAAGCAATAAAGATGACATCGGCTATGTTCCTAATATTGGATCCAGTTATAAGATACCTCATTCTTTCCAACCGATAGTAAAAGCAATAAAGATGACATCTGCTATGTTCCTAATATTGGATCCAGTTATAAGATACCTCATTCTTTCCAACCGAGAGTAAAAGCAATAAAGATGACGTCTGCTATGTTCCTAATATTGGATCCAGTTATAAGATACCTCATTCTTTCCAACCGATAGTAAAAGCAATAAAGATGACATCTGCTATGTTCCTAATATTGGATCCAGTTATAAGATACCTTATTCTTTCCAACCGATAGTAAAAGCAATAAAGATGACATCGGCTATGTTCCTAATATTTGTTCCAGTTATAAGATACCTCATTCTTTCCAACCGATAGTAAAAGCAATAAAGATGACATCTGCTATGTTCCTAATATTGGATCCAGTTATAAGATACCTCATTCTTCCCAACCGATAGTAAAAGCAATAAAGATGACATCTGCTATGTTCCTAATATTGGATCCAGTTATAAGATACCTCATTCTTTCCAACCGATAGTAAAAGCAATAAAGATGACATCTGCTATGTTCCTAATATTGGATCCAGTTATAAGATGCCTTATTCTTTCCAACCGATAGTAAAAGCAATAAAGATGACATCGGCTATGTTCCTAATATTGGATCCAGTTATAAGATACCTCATTCTTTCCAACCGATAGTAAAAGCAATAAAGATGACATCGGCTATGTTCCTAATATTGGATCCAGTTATAAGATACCTCATTCTTTCCAACCGATAGTAAAAGCAATAAAGATGACATCTGCTATGTTCCTAATATTGGATCCAGTTATAAGATACCTCATTCTTTCCAACCGATAGTAAAAGCAATAAAGATGACATCGGCTATGTTTCTAATATTGGATCCAGTTATAAGATACCTCATTCTTTCCAACCGATAGTAAAAGCAATAAAGATGACATCGGCTATGTTCCTAATATTGGATCCAGTTATAACATACCTCATTCTTTCCAACCGATAGTAAAAGCAATAAAGATGACATCTGCTATGTTCCTAATATTGGATCCAGTTATAAGATACCTTATTCTTTCCAACCGATAGTAAAAGCAATAAAGATGACATCGGCTATGTTCCTAATATTGGATCCAGTTATAAGATACCTCATTCTTTCCAACCGATAGTAAAAGCAATAAAGATGACATCTGCTATGTTCCTAATATTGGATCCAGTTATAAGATACCTCATTCTTCCCAACCGATAGTAAAAGCAATAAAGATGACATCTACTATGTTCCTAATATTGGATCCAGTTATAAGATACCTCATTCTTTCCAACCGATAGTAAAAGCAATAAAGATGACATCTGCTATGTTCCTAATATTGGATCCAGTTATAAGATACCTCATTCTTTCCAACCGATAGTAAAAGCAATAAAGATGACATCTGCTATGTTCCTAATATTGGATCCAGTTATAATATACCTCATTCTTCCCAACCGATAGTAAAAGCAATAAAGATGACATCTACTATGTTCCTAATATTGGATCCAGTTATAACATACCTCATTCTTTCCAACCGATAGTAAAAGCAATAAAGATGACATCTGCTATGTTCCTAATATTGGATCCAGTTATAAGATACCTCATTCTTCCCAACCAATAGTAAAAGCAATAAAGATGACATCTACTATGTTCCTAATATTGGATCCAGTTATAAGATACCTCATTCTTTCCAACCGATAGTAAAAGCAATAAAGATGACATCTGCTATGTTCCTAATATTGGATCCAGTTATAAGATACCTCATTCTTTCCAACCGATAGTAAAAGCAATAAAGATGACATCTGCTATGTTCCTAATATTGGATCCAGTTATAAGATACCTCATTCTTCCCAACCGATAGTAAAAGCAATAAAGATGACATCTACTATGTTCCTAATATTGGATCCAGTTATAAGATACCTCATTCTTTCCAACCGATAGTAAAAGCAATAAAGATGACATCGGCTATGTTACTAATATTGGATCCAGTTATAAGATACCTCATTCTTTCCAACCGATAGCAAAAGCAATAAAGATGACATCTGCTATGTTCCTAATATTGGATCCAGTTATAAGATACCTCATTCTTTCCAACCGATAGCAAAAGCAATAAAGATGACATCTGCTATGTTCCTAATATTGGAACCAGTTATAAGATACCTTATTCTTTCCAAGCGATAGTAAAAGCAATAAAGATGACATCTGCTATGTTCCTAATATTGGATCCAGTTATAAGATACCTCATTCTTTCCAACCGATAGCAAAAGCAATAAAGATGACATCTGCTATCTTCCTAATATTGGATCCAGTTATAAGATATCTCATTCTTTCCAACCGATAGTAAAAGCAATAAAGATGACATCGGCTATGTTCCTAATATTGGATCCAGTTATAAGATACCTCATTCTTTCCAACCGATAGTAAAAGCAATAAAGATGACATCTACTATGTTCCTAATATTGGATCCAGTTATAAGATACCTCATTCTTTCCAACCGATAGCAAAAGCAATAAAGATGACATCTGCTATGTTCCTAATATTGGATCCAGTTATAAGATACCTCATTCTTTCCAACCGATAGTAAAAGCAATAAAGATGACATCGGCTATGTTCCTAATATTGGATCCAGTTATAAGATACCTCATTCTTTCCAACCGATAGTAAAAGCAATAAAGATGACATCTGCTATGTTCCTAATATTGGATCCAGTTATAAGATACCTCATTCTTTCCAACCGATAGCAAAAGCAATAAAGATGACATCTGCTATGTTCCTAATATTGGATCCAGTTATAAGATACCTCATTCTTCCCAACCGATAGTAAAAGCAATAAAGATGACATCGGCTATGTTCCTAATATTGGATCCAGTTATAAGATACCTCATTCTTTCCAACCGATAGTAAAAGCAATAAAGATGACATCTGCTATGTTCCTAATATTGGATCCAGTTATAAGATACCTCATTCTTTCCAACCGATAGTAAAAGCAATAAAGATGACATCTGCTATGTTCCTAATATTGGATCCAGTTATAAGATACCTCATTCTTTCCAACCGATAGTAAAAGCAATAAAGATGACATCTGCTATGTTCCTAATATTGGATCCAGTTATAAGATACCTTATTCTTTCCAACCGATAGTAAAAGCAATAAAGATGACATCGGCTATGTTCCTAATATTTGATCCAGTTATAAGATACCTCATTCTTTCCAACCGATAGTAAAAGCAATAAAGATGACATCTGCTATGTTCCTAATATTGGATCCAGTTATAAGATACCTCATTCTTCCCAACCGATAGTAAAAGCAATAAAGATGACATCTACTATGTTCCTAATATTGGATCCAGTTATAAGATACCTCATTCTTTCCAACCGATAGTAAAAGCAATAAAGATGACATCTGCTATGTTCCTAATATTGGATCCAGTTATAAGATACCTTATTCTTTCCAACCGATAGTAAAAGCAATAAAGATGACATCGGCTATGTTCCTAATATTGGATCCAGTTATAAGATACCTCATTCTTTCCAACCGATAGTAAAAGCAATAAAGATGACATCTGCTATGTTCCTAATATTGGATCCAGTTATAAGATACCTCATTCTTTCCAACCGATAGTAAAAGCAATAAAGATGACATCTACTATGTTCCTAATATTGGATCCAGTTATAAGATACCTCATTCTTTCCAACCGATAGTAAAAGCAATAAAGATGACATCGGCTATGTTCCTAATATTGGATCCAGTTATAAGATACCTCATTCTTTCCAACCGATAGTAAAAGCAATAAAGATGACATCTGCTATGTTCCTAATATTGGATCCAGTTATAAGATACCTCATTCTTTCCAACCGATAGTAAAAGTAATAAAGATGACATCGGCTATGTTTCTAATATTGGATCCAGTTATAAGATACCTCATTCTTTCCAACCGATAGTAAAAGCAATAAAGATGACATCGGCTATGTTCCTAATATTGGATCCAGTTATAACATACCTCATTCTTTCCAACCGATAGTAAAAGCAATAAAGATGACATCTGCTATGTTCCTAATATTGGATCCAGTTATAAGATACCTTATTCTTTCCAACCGATAGTAAAAGCAATAAAGATGACATCGGCTATGTTCCTAATATTGGATCCAGTTATAAGGTACCTCATTCTTCCCAACCGATAGTAAAAGCAATAAAGATGACATCTACTATGTTCCTAATATTGGATCCAGTTATAAGATACCTCATTCTTCCCAACCGATTGTAAAAACAATAAAGATGACATCTACTATGTTCCTAATATTGGATCCAGTTATAAGATACCTCATTCTTTCCAACCGATAGTAAAAGCAATAAAGATGACATATGCTATGTTCCTAATATTGGATCCAGTTATAAGATACCTTATTCTTTCCAACCGATAGTAAAAGCAATAAAGATGACATCTACTATGTTCCTAATATTGGATCCAGTTATAAGATACCTCATTCTTCCCAACCGATAGTAAAAGCAATAAAGATGACATCTACTATGTTCCTAATATTGGATCCAGTTATAAGATACCTCATTCTTTCCAACCGATAGTAAAAGCAATAAAGATGACATCGGCTATGTTCCTAATATTGGATCCAGTTATAAGATACCTCATTCTTTCCAACCGATAGTAAAAGCAATAAAGATGACATCTACTATGTTCCTAATATTGGATCCAGTTATAAGATACCTCATTCTTTCCAACCGATAGCAAAAGCAATAAAGATGACATCTGCTATGTTCCTAATATTGGATCCAGTTATAAGATACCTCATTCTTTCCAACCGATAATAAAAGCAATAAAGATGACATCGGCTATGTTCCTAATATTGGATCCAGTTATAAGATACCTCATTCTTTCCAACCGATAGTAAAAGCAATAAAGATGACATCTGCTATGTTCCTAATATTGGATCCAGTTATAAGATACCTCATTCTTTCCAACCGATAGCAAAAGCAATAAAGATGACATCTGCTATGTTCCTAATATTGGATCCAGTTATAAGATACCTCATTCTTTCCAACCGATAGTAAACGCAATAAAGATGACATCTGCTATGTTCCTAATATTGGATCCAGTTATAAGATACCTCATTCTTTCCAACCGATAGTAAAAGCAATAAAGATGACATCTGCTATGTTCCTAATATTGGATCCAGTTATAAGATACCTCATTCTTCCCAACCGATAGTAAAAGCAATAAAGATGACATCTACTATGTTCCTAATATTGGATCCAGTTATAAGATACCTTATTCTTTCCAACCGATAGTAAAAGCAATAAAGATGACATCGGCTATGTTCCTAATATTGGATCCAGTTATAAGATACCTCATTCTTCCCAACCGATAGTAAAAGCAATAAAGATGACATCTACTATGTTCCTAATATTGGATCCAGTTATATGATACCTCATTCTTTCCAACCGATAGTAAAAGCAATAAAGATGACATTTGCTATGTTCCTAATATTGGATCCAGTTATAAGATACCTCATTCTTCCCAACCGATAGTAAAAGCAATAAAGATGACATCTACTATGTTCCTAATATTGGATCCAGTTATAAGATACCTCATTCTTTCCAACCGATAGTAAAAGCAATAAAGATGACATCGGCTATGTTCCTAATATTGGATCCAGTTATAAGATACCTCATTCTTCCCAACCGATAGTAAAAGCAATAAAGATGACATCTACTATGTTCCTAATATTGGATCCAGTTATAAGATACCTCATTCTTTCCAACCGATAGTAAAAGCAATAAAGATGACATCTGCTATGTTCCTAATATTGGATCCAGTTATAAGATACCTCATTCTTCCCAACCGATAGTAAAAGCAATAAAGATGACATCTACTATGTTCCTAATATTGGATCCAGTTATAAGATACCTCATTCTTTCCAACCGATAGTAAAAGCAATAAAGATGACATCGGCTATGTTCCTAATATTGGATCCAGTTATAAGATACCTCATTCTTTCCAACCGATAGTAAAAGCAATAAAGATGACATCTGCTATGTTCCTAATATTGGATCCAGTTATAAGATACCTCATTCTTTCCAACCGATAGTAAAAGCAATAAAGATGACATCTACTATGTTCCTAATATTGGATCCAGTTATAAGATACCTCATTCTTCCCAACCGATAGTAAAAGCAATAAAGATGACATCTACTATGTTCCTAATATTGGATCCAGTTATAAGATACCTCATTCTTTCCAACCGATAGTAAAAGCAATAAAGATGACATCGGCTATGTTCCTAATATTGGATCCAGTTATAAGATACCTCATTCTTTCCAACCGATAGTAAAAGCAATAAAGATGACATCTACTATGTTCCTAATATTGGATCCAGTTATAAGATACCTCATTCTTTCCAACCGATAGCAAAAGCAATAAAGATGACATCTGCTATGTTCCTAATATTGGATCCAGTTATAAGATACCTCATTCTTTCCAACCGATAATAAAAGCAATAAAGATGACATCGGCTATGTTCCTAATATTGGATCCAGTTATAAGATACCTCATTCTTTCCAACCGATAGTAAAAGCAATAAAGATGACATCTGCTATGTTCCTAATATTGGATCCAGTTATAAGATACCTCATTCTTTACAACCGATAGCAAAAGCAATAAAGATGACATCTGCTATGTTCCTAATATTGGATCCAGTTATAAGATACCTCATTCTTTCCAACCGATAGTAAACGCAATAAAGATGACATCTGCTATGTTCCTAATATTGGATCCAGTTATAAGATACCTCATTCTTTCCAACCGATAGTAAAAGCAATAAAGATGACATCTGCTATGTTCCTAATATTGGATCCAGTTATAAGATACCTCATTCTTCCCAACCGATAGTAAAAGCAATAAAGATGACATCTACTATGTTCCTAATATTGGATCCAGTTATAAGATACCTTATTCTTTCCAACCGATAGTAAAAGCAATAAAGATGACATCGGCTATGTTCCTAATATTGGATCCAGTTATAAGATACCTCATTCTTCCCAACCGATAGTAAAAGCAATAAAGATGACATCTACTATGTTCCTAATATTGGATCCAGTTATAAGATACCTCATTCTTTCCAACCGATAGTAAAAGCAATAAAGATGACATTTGCTATGTTCCTAATATTGGATCCAGTTATAAGATACCTCATTCTTCCCAACCGATAGTAAAAGCAATAAAGATGACATCTACTATGTTCCTAATATTGGATCCAGTTATAAGATACCTCATTCTTTCCAACCGATAGTAAAAGCAATAAAGATGACATCGGCTATGTTCCTAATATTGGATCCAGTTATAAGATACCTCATTCTTCCCAACCGATAGTAAAAGCAATAAAGATGACATCTACTATGTTCCTAATATTGGATCCAGTTATAAGATACCTCATTCTTTCCAACCGATAGTAAAAGCAATAAAGATGACATCTGCTATGTTCCTAATATTGGATCCAGTTATAAGATACCTCATTCTTCCCAACCGATAGTAAAAGCAATAAAGATGACATCTACTATGTTCCTAATATTGGATCCAGTTATAAGATACCTCATTCTTTCCAACCGATAGTAAAAGCAATAAAGATGACATCGGCTATGTTCCTAATATTGGATCCAGTTATAAGATACCTCATTCTTTCCAACCGATAGTAAAAGCAATAAAGATGACATCTGCTATGTTCCTAATATTGGATCCAGTTATAAGATACCTCATTCTTTCCAACCGATAGTAAAAGTAATAAAGATGACATCGGCTATGTTTCTAATATTGGATCCAGTTATAAGATACCTCATTCTTTCCAACCGATAGTAAAAGCAATAAAGATGACATCGGCTATGTTCCTAATATTGGATCCAGTTATAACATACCTCATTCTTTCCAACCGATAGTAAAAGCAATAAAGATGACATCTGCTATGTTCCTAATATTGGATCCAGTTATAAGATACCTTATTCTTTCCAACCGATAGTAAAAGCAATAAAGATGACATCGGCTATGTTCCTAATATTGGATCCAGTTATAAGATACCTCATTCTTTCCAACCGATAGTAAAAGCAATAAATATGACATCTGCTATGTTCCTAATATTGGATCCAGTTATAAGATACCTCATTCTTCCCAACCGATAGTAAAAGCAATAAAGATGACATCTACTATGTTCCTAATATTGGATCCAGTTATAAGATACCTCATTCTTTCCAACCGATAGTAAAAGCAATAAAGATGACATCGGCTATGTTCCTAATATTGGATCCAGTTATAAGATACCTCATTCTTTCCAACCGATAGTAAAAGCAATAAAGATGACATCTGCTATGTTCCTAATATTGGATCCAGTTATAAGATACCTTATTCTTTCCAACCGATAGTAAAAGCAATAAAGATGACATCTACTATGTTCCTAATATTGGATCCAGTTATAAGATACCTCATTCTTCCCAACCGATAGTAAAAGCAATAAAGATGACATCTACTATGTTCCTAATATTGGATCCAGTTATAAGATACCTCATTCTTCCCAACCGATAGTAAAAGCAATAAAGATGACATCTACTATGTTCCTAATATTGGATCCAGTTATAAGATACCTCATTCTTCCCAACCGATAGTAAAAGCAATAAAGATGACATCTACTATGTTCCTAATATTGGATCCAGTTATAAGATACCTCATTCTTCCCAACCGATTGTAAAAGCAATAAAGATGACATCTACTATGTTCCTAATATTGGATCCAGTTATAAGATACCTCATTCTTTCCAACCGATAGTAAAAGCAATAAAGATGACATCTGCTATGTTCCTAATATTGGATCCAGTTATAAGGTACCTTATTCTTTCCAACCGATAGTAAAAGCAATAAAGATGACATCTACTATGTTCCTAATATTGGATCCAGTTATAAGATACCTCATTCTTCCCAACCGATAGTAAAAGCAATAAAGATGACATCTACTATGTTCCTAATATTGGATCCAGTTATAAGATACCTCATTCTTTCCAACCGATAGTAAAAGCAATAAAGATGACATCGGCTATGTTCCTAATATTGGATCCAGTTATAAGATACCTCATTCTTTCCAACCGATAGTAAAAGCAATAAAGATGACATCTACTATGTTCCTAATATTGGATCCAGTTATAAGATACCTCATTCTTTCCAACCGATAGCAAAAGCAATAAAGATGACATCTGCTATGTTCCTAATATTGGATCCAGTTATAAGATACCTCATTCTTTCCAACCGATAGTAAAAGCAATAAAGATGACATCGGCTATGTTCCTAATATTGGATCCAGTTATAAGATACCTCATTCTTTCCAACCGATAGTAAAAGCAATAAAGATGACATCTGCTATGTTCCTAATATTGGATCCAGTTATAAGATACCTCATTCTTTCCAACCGATAGCAAAAGCAATAAAGATGACATCTGCTATGTTCCTAATATTGGATCCAGTTATAAGATACCTCATTCTTTCCAACCGATAGTAAACGCAATAAAGATGACATCTGCTATGTTCCTAATATTGGATCCAGTTATAAGATACCTCATTCTTTCCAACCGATAGCAAAAGCAATAAAGATGACATCTGCTATGTTCCTAATATTGGATCCAGTTATAAGATACCTCATTCTTCCCAACCGATAGTAAAAGCAATAAAGATGACATCTACTATGTTCCTAATATTGGATCCAGTTATAAGATACCTCATTCTTTCCAACCGATAGTAAAAGCAATAAAGATGACATCTGCTATGTTCCTAATATTGGATCCAGTTATAAGATACCTCATTCTTCCCAACCGATAGTAAAAGCAATAAAGATGACATCTACTATGTTCCTAATATTGGATCCAGTTATAAGATACCTTATTCTTTCCAACCGATAGTAAAAGCAATAAAGATGACATCGGCTATGTTCCTAATATTGGATCCAGTTATAAGATACCTCATTCTTCCCAACCGATAGTAAAAGCAATAAAGATGACATCTACTATGTTCCTAATATTGGATCCAGTTATAAGATACCTCATTCTTTCCAACCGATAGTAAAAGCAATAAAGATGACATTTGCTATGTTCCTAATATTGGATCCAGTTATAAGATACCTCATTCTTCCCAACCGATAGTAAAAGCAATAAAGATGACATCTACTATGTTCCTAATATTGGATCCAGTTATAAGATACCTCATTCTTTCCAACCGATAGTAAAAGCAATAAAGATGACATCTGCTATGATCCTAATATTGGATCCAGTTATAAGATACCTCATTCTTCCCAACCGATAGTAAAAGCAATAAAGATGACATCTACTATGTTCCTAATATTGGATCCAGTTATAAGATACCTCATTCTTTCCAACCGATAGTAAAAGCAATAAAGATGACATCGGCTATGTTCCTAATATTGGATCCAGTTATAAGATACCTCATTATTCCCAACCGATAGTAAAAGCAATAAAGATGACATCTACTATGTTCCTAATATTGGATCCAGTTATAAGATACCTCATTCTTTCCAACCGATAGTAAAAGCAATAAAAATGACATCTGCTATGTTCCTAATATTGGATCCAGTTATAAGATACCTCATTCTTTCCAACCGATAGTAAAAGCAATAAAGATGACATCTGCTATGTTCCTAATATTGGATCCAGTTATAAGATACCTCATTCTTTCCAACCGATAGTAAAAGCAATAAAGATGACATCTGCTATGTTCCTAATATTGGATCCAGTTATAAGATACCTCATTCTTTCCAACCGATAGTAAAAGCAATAAAGATGACATCTGCTATGTTCCTAATATTGGATCCAGTTATAAGATACCTTATTCTTTCCAACCGATAGTAAAAGCAATAAAGATGACATCGGCTATGTTCCTAATATTGGATCCAGTTATAAGATACCTCATTCTTTCCAACCGATAGTAAAAGCAATAAAGATGACATCTGCTATGTTCCTAATATTGGATCCAGTTATAAGATACCTCATTCTTTCCAACCGATAGTAAAAGCAATAAAGATGACATCTGCTATGTTCCTAATATTGGATCCAGTTATAAGATACCTCATTCTTTCCAACCGATAGTAAAAGCAATAAAGATGACATCTGCTATGTTCCTAATATTGGATCCAGTTATAAGATACCTCATTCTTTCCAACCGATAGTAAAAGCAATAAAGATGACATCGGCTATGTTCCTAATATTGGATCCAGTTATAAGATACCTCATTCTTTCCAACCGATAGTAAAAGCAATAAAGATGACATCGGCTATGTTCCTAATATTGGATCCAGTTATAAGATACCTCATTCTTTCCAACCGATAGTAAAAGCAATAAAGATGACATCTGCTATGTTCCTAATATTGGATCCAGTTATAAGATACCTTATTCTTTCCAACCGATAGTAAAAGCAATAAAGATGACATCTACTATGTTCCTAATATTGGATCCAGTTATAAGATACCTCATTCTTCCCAACCGATAGTAAAAGCAATAAAGATGACATCTACTATGTTCCTAATATTGGATCCAGTTATAAGATACCTCATTCTTCCCAACCGATAGTAAAAGCAATAAAGATGACATCTACTATGTTCCTAATATTGGATCCAGTTATAAGATACCTCATTCTTCCCAACCGATAGTAAAAGCAATAAAGATGACATCTACTATGTTCCTAATATTGGATCCAGTTATAAGATACCTCATTCTTCCCAACCGATTGTAAAAGCAATAAAGATGACATCTACTATGTTCCTAATATTGGATCCAGTTATAAGATACCTCATTCTTTCCAACCGATAGTAAAAGCAATAAAGATGACATCTGCTATGTTCCTAATATTGGATCCAGTTATAAGATACCTTATTCTTTCCAACCGATAGTAAAAGCAATAAAGATGACATCTACTATGTTCCTAATATTGGATCCAGTTATAAGATACCTCATTCTTCCCAACCGATAGTAAAAGCAATAAAGATGACATCTACTATGTTCCTAATATTGGATCCAGTTATAAGATACCTCATTCTTTCCAACCGATAGTAAAAGCAATAAAGATGACATCTACTATGTTCCTAATATTGGATCCAGTTATAAGATACCTCATTCTTTCCAACCGATAGTAAAAGCAATAAAGATGACATCTGCTATGATCCTAATATTGGATCCAGTTATAAGATACCTCATTCTTCCCAACCGATAGTAAAAGCAATAAAGATGACATCTACTATGTTCCTAATATTGGATCCAGTTATAAGATACCTCATTCTTTCCAACCGATAGTAAAAGCAATAAAGATGACATCGGCTATGTTCCTAATATTGGATCCAGTTATAAGATACCTCATTATTCCCAACCGATAGTAAAAGCAATAAAGATGACATCTACTATGTTCCTAATATTGGATCCAGTTATAAGATACCTCATTCTTTCCAACCGATAGTAAAAGCAATAAAGATGACATCTGCTATGTTCCTAATATTGGATCCAGTTATAAGATACCTCATTCTTTCCAACCGATAGTAAAAGCAATAAAGATGACATCTGCTATGTTCCTAATATTGGATCCAGTTATAAGATACCTCATTCTTTCCAACCGATAGTAAAAGCAATAAAGATGACATCTGCTATGTTCCTAATATTGGATCCAGTTATAAGATACCTCATTCTTTCCAACCGATAGTAAAAGCAATAAAGATGACATCTGCTATGTTCCTAATATTGGATCCAGTTATAAGATACCTTATTCTTTCCAACCGATAGTAAAAGCAATAAAGATGACATCGGCTATGTTCCTAATATTGGATCCAGTTATAAGATACCTCATTCTTTCCAACCGATAGTAAAAGCAATAAAGATGACATCTGCTATGTTCCTAATATTGGATCCAGTTATAAGATACCTCATTCTTTCCAACCGATAGTAAAAGCAATAAAGATGACATCTGCTATGTTCCTAATATTGGATCCAGTTATAAGATACCTCATTCTTTCCAACCGATAGTAAAAGCAATAAAGATGACATCTGCTATGTTCCTAATATTGGATCCAGTTATAAGATACCTCATTCTTTCCAACCGATAGTAAAAGCAATAAAGATGACATCGGCTATGTTCCTAATATTGGATCCAGTTATAAGATACCTCATTCTTTCCAACCGATAGTAAAAGCAATAAAGATGACATCTGCTATGTTCCTAATATTGGATCCCGTTATAAGATACCTCATTCTTTCCAACCGATAGCAAAAGCAATAAAGATGACATCTGCTATGTTCCTAATATTGGATCCAGTTATAAGATACCTTATTCTTTCCAACCGATAGTAAAAGCAATAAAGATGACATCTACTATGTTCCTAATATTGGATCCAGTTATAAGATACCTCATTCTTCCCAACCGATAGTAAAAGCAATAAAGATGACATCTACTATGTTCCTAATATTGGATCCAGTTATAAGATACCTCATTCTTCCCAACCGATAGTAAAAGCAATAAAGATGACATCTACTATGTTCCTAATATTGGATCCAGTTATAAGATACCTCATTCTTCCCAACCGATAGTAAAAGCAATAAAGATGACATCTGCTATGTTCCTAATATTGGATCCAGTTATAAGATACCTCATTCTTCCCAACCGATAGTAAAAGCAATAAAGATGACATCTACTATGTTCCTAATATTGGATCCAGTTATAAGATACCTTATTCTTTCCAACCGATAGTAAAAGCAATAAAGATGACATCGGCTATGTTCCTAATATTGGATCCAGTTATAAGATACCTCATTCTTCCCAACCGATAGTAAAAGCAATAAAGATGACATCTACTATGTTCCTAATATTGGATCCAGTTATAAGATACCTCATTCTTTCCAACCGATAGTAAAAGCAATAAAGATGACATCTGCTATGATCCTAATATTGGATCCAGTTATAAGATACCTCATTCTTCCCAACCGATAGTAAAAGCAATAAAGATGACATCTGCTATGTTCCTAATATTGGATCCAGTTATAAGATACCTCATTCTTTCCAACCGATAGCAAAAGCAATAAAGATGACATCTGCTATGTTCCTAATATTGGATCCAGTTATAAGATACCTCATTCTTTCCAACCGATAGTAAACGCAATAAAGATGACATCTGCTATGTTCCTAATATTGGATCCAGTTATAAGATACCTCATTCTTTCCAACCGATAGTAAAAGCAATAAAGATGACATCTGCTATGTTCCTAATATTGGATCCAGTTATAAGATACCTCATTCTTTCCAACCGATAGTAAAAGCAATAAAGATGACATCTGCTATGTTCCTAATATTGGATCCAGTTATAAGATACCTCATTCTTTCCAACCGATAGTAAAAGCAATAAAGATGACATCTGCTATGTTCCTAATATTGGATCCAGTTATAAGATACCTCATTCTTCCCAACCGATAGTAAAAGCAATAAAGATGACATCGGCTATGTTCCTAATATTGGATCCAGTTATAAGATACCTCATTCTTTCCAACCGATAGTAAAAGCAATAAAGATGACATCTGCTATGTTCCTAATATTGGATCCAGTTATAAGATACCTCATTCTTTCCAACCGATAGTAAAAGCAATAAAGATGACATCTGCTATGTTCCTAATATTGGATCCAGTTATAAGATACCTCATTCTTTCCAACCGATAGTAAAAGCAATAAAGATGACATTTGCTATGTTCCTAATATTGGATCCAGTTATAAGATACCTCATTCTTCCCAACCGATAGTAAAAGCAATAAAGATGACATCGGCTATGTTCCTAATATTGGATCCAGTTATAAGATACCTCATTCTTCCCAACCGATAGTAAAAGCAATAAAGATGACATCTGCTATGATCCTAATATTGGATCCAGTTATAAGATACCTCATTCTTCCCAACCGATAGTAAAAGCAATAAAGATGACATCTACTATGTTCCTAATATTGGATCCAGTTATAAGATACCTCATTCTTTCCAACCGATAGTAAAAGCAATAAAGATGACATCGGCTATGTTCCTAATATTGGATCCAGTTATAAGATACCTCATTCTTTCCAACCGATAGTAAAAGCAATAAAGATGACATCTGCTATGTTCCTAATATTGGATCCAGTTATAAGATACCTCATTCTTTCCAACCGATAGTAAAAGCAATAAAGATGACGTCTGCTATGTTCCTAATATTGGATCCAGTTATAAGATACCTCATTCTTTCCAACCGATAGTAAAAGCAATAAAGATGACATCTGCTATGTTCCTAATATTGGATCCAGTTATAAGATACCTCATTCTTTCCAACCGATAGTAAAAGCAATAAAGATGACATCGGCTATGTTCCTAATATTGGATCCAGTTATAAGATACCTCATTCTTTCCAACCGATAGTAAAAGCAATAAAGATGACATCGGCTATGTTCCTAATATTGGATCCAGTTATAAGATACCTTATTCTTTCCAACCGATAGTAAAAGCAATAAAGATGACATCGGCTATGTTCCTAATATTGGATCCAGTTATAAGATACCTCATTCTTCCCAACCGATAGTAAAAGCAATAAAGATGACATCTACTATGTTCCTAATATTGGATCCAGTTATAAGATACCTCATTCTTTCCAACCGATAGTAAAAGCAATAAAGATGACATCTGCTATGTTCCTAATATTGGATCCAGTTATAAGATACCTTATTCTTTCCAACCGATAGTAAAAGCAATAAAGATGACATCGGCTATGTTCCTAATATTGGATCCAGTTATAAGATACCTCATTCTTTCCAACCGATAGTAAAAGCAATAAAGATGACATCTGCTATGTTCCTAATATTGGATCCAGTTATAAGATACCTCATTCTTTCCAACCGATAGTAAAAGCAATAAAGATGACGTCTGCTATGTTCCTAATATTGGATCCAGTTATAAGATACCTCATTCTTTCCAACCGATAGTAAAAGCAATAAAGATGACATCTGCTATGTTCCTAATATTGGATCCAGTTATAAGATACCTCATTCTTTCCAACCGATAGTAAAAGCAATAAAGATGACATCGGCTATGTTCCTAATATTGGATCCAGTTATAAGATACCTCATTCTTTCCAACCGATAGTAAAAGCAATAAAGATGACATCGGCTATGTTCCTAATATTGGATCCAGTTATAAGATACCTTATTCTTTCCAACCGATAGTAAAAGCAATAAAGATGACATCTACTATGTTCCTAATATTGGATCCAGTTATAAGATACCTCATTCTTCCCAACCGATAGTAAAAGCAATAAAGATGACATCTACTATGTTCCTAATATTGGATCCAGTTATAAGATACCTCATTCTTCCCAACCGATAGTAAAAGCAATAAAGATGACATCTACTATGTTCCTAATATTGGATCCAGTTATAAGATACCTCATTCTTCCCAACCGATAGTAAAAGCAATAAAAATGACATCTACTATGTTCCTAATATTGGATCCAGTTATAAGATACCTCATTCTTCCCAACCGATAGTAAAAGCAATAAAGATGACATCTACTATGTTCCTAATATTGGATCCAGTTATAAGATACCTCATTCTTCCCAACCGATAGTAAAAGCAATAAAGATGACATCTACTATGTTCCTAATATTGGATCCAGTTATAAGATACCTCATTCTTTCCAACCGATAGTAAAAGCAATAAAGATGACATCTGCTATGTTCCTAATATTGGATCCAGTTATAAGATACCTTATTCTTTCCAACCGATAGTAAAAGCAATAAAGATGACATCTACTATGTTCCTAATATTGGATCCAGTTATAAGATACCTCATTCTTTCCAACCGATAGTAAAAGCAATAAAGATGACATCGGCTATGTTCCTAATATTGGATCCAGTTATAAGATACCTCATTCTTTCCAACCGATAGTAAAAGCAATAAAGATGACATCGGCTATGTTCCTAATATTGGATCCAGTTATAAAATACCTTATTCTTTCCAACCGATAGTAAAAGCAATAAAGATGACATCTACTATGTTCCTAATATTGGATCCAGTTATAAGATACCTCATTCTTCCCAACCGATAGTAAAAGCAATAAAGATGACATCTACTATGTTCCTAATATTGGATCCAGTTATAAGATACCTCATTCTTCCCAACCGATAGTAAAAGCAATAAAAATGACATCTACTATGTTCCTAATATTGGATCCAGTTATAAGATACCTCATTCTTCCCAACCGATAGTAAAAGCAATAAAGATGACATCTACTATGTTCCTAATATTGGATACAATGATAAATGCCTGAATCCTTTCCAAGCAATAGCAAAGGCAATAAAGATAATATTCCCTTAGATCACAATAATGCTTCCAGTGATGAAATTCCTTATTACTTTCCAAGCGATAGTAAAAGCTATAAAGGTGACATTCGCTTTGCTCATAATATTGGATCCAGTTATGAAATCCATGCTTCCTTTCCAAGCGATAGTAAAACAATAATGGTAATATTCCCTTTGCTCAAAATATTGGATCCAATGATGAAATGTCATCGTTATTGTTTTAACTATAGGTTGGAAGGAATAAGACATTTCATCCTTGGGTCCAATATAAGATCAAATTGTAGAATTTTAATTCTACATCATTTCAAATAGCTGAAAATAACTTGTCCAATTTTGTGCGAAAAAGTGGATCACAGAGCCTTGATATTTCTCTGACTCCTGATTGGTGAATTAATGCTCATATCATGTTTTCCACTACGTCCGCACGGTTAAAATTAATTTACCGCCAAAAATCTGTCTGTGTGTTTCGAGCCTATCACGTGACATACAACATTATAAATAGATAGCGACATCTTCAACTCTTTCTCTTTTTTTGTTGTCTTCTCTCACACACACAAGATGTAGCGTTAGAGAGATTACGTTAGTCCATTAAGGGCAAACTTATGAAACACGCATACACACACACACGTACGTACGCACATCAACGACATCTATTCATTCTTTCAACTACAAGCAACAGAAACTTATTTAACTTCTAGCAGAGAGATTTTCTTCAGCACTCAACAAGTCTACAACAACTTCTTATCTAAGAACATTCTTTTCATTGAGACTGACAATTTTTTCACGAACTGAAATCTTTTCCTGGAGTCCAGATAAAAGAAAAATACTACAAAACTTAACTTTTGGGGTAAACTCATTCACACCAGATAAATACACACATATTTTCAGTTTAAAGTTAATTAAACAACAAACTACAAGATTTCAACCCAAAATCTACGCCATTGTAATTCTTTTTACAATATATTGAAAATTGTTGACCAAAATATCTCCATTGTCTTTTCTCAGTTTTGTCTTATTTTATCTTGTTTGCTTATTGTTTTGCTAGAAGATTTGTAAAGTAAAAAAATGTACGGATTGAATTGAGTCCGTTCAATCCGGCTACAATATCGAATGTCATTCATATTGCATTTACTACCGCTTGGAATACAATCAAGCATTTCACCATTTGATCTAATACTAAAAAATAGTTTGCATCATTCAACTCGATGTGTGTTTTTTGTTTTCAATTCGTTATTTTGAATTCTCTTCTTCATTATCGTGATTAGAAGTCTTCTTACTTTGAATAAGCGTATCTTTTATTTTATTTCAAATAAAGTCATCTTCATATTAAATAAGTGAATATTTAAAAAAATAATAGCTTTTTTTTTAGTATTTTGAATAATAATCTGTTCTTTTTTTTAAATAAAATTACCCTTAATTTGGTTAAAAGTACCTTTAATTTGAATAATACTCCTTTAATTTGATTAAAAGTACCTTGTATATGAACAAAATTATCCTTAATTTGAATAAATTTTCCTTTAATTTGATTAAACGTACCTTAACCTTTACCATGCTAATTTCTTTCTAAAACTGTTCCCGCTGCCCTTAGTGTGACTATCATCTTCGACCACTTCACGATCAATATCCACTCGAGTAAATCCTTCAAAATCATCTTCGGAGTCCTAATCAAAGAAAAACTCCTGAATAAAGGATTTGTTGGATATTGATGCGGCCATATTTGTTTACAAAAAATCGCGAAAAAATTAACGTGGCTTCACACCTCGCGTAGTATCTAGAAGAAATCAAAATGGCGCTGGAAAACGGAAGTTTAGCCTTGTTCCAAAGCTGTAGTAGGCGATTTCTAGCTTAAAATACCAGAAATAACTGTTGACAAGTTTTTATTTATAGCATCCTCTCAAGGCGACAGAATGCACTTTGAGCAGCAAAGGGAGATAATTCTACGGTGACTATTCTCACCAGCAGCGTTTTAATGGTTAAATTTGAATAAACTTACCTTTAATTTGAATAAAAATACCACAAATGTAACTCTCGTAGTGAATAATTCCGTAAAATACGGTATTAAGAGCTAAGAAAATATCCTAAGAAATAAAGAAATGATTTCAGAACGGTTATCTAGTATCTAATCTTCCTTATGGCAAAGAAAAAGAAGAACCGAAAAAGTGAACATGCCAGTTCATGCCTTTACAGCTAGGAAACATCATGTTATGTCCATGTAGCCGAATCACCTTAATTTCCCCCGTATTCCAAAAAGCTCACACGGGGATGCTTCCTTGAATATTACAGTCTTAACCTCTTCATGTCAAGGATTAATCTTTGTCTGTCCTTTTTATCCTTATAATATAGACCGCCTCCTTTTACATTCATATCACAGAACTCATACAGTAACTTTAAAACTTGAGTGGCTCTTGTGCCTTAAAAAAAAGAATAATACAGAACCAAAAAATAGGGAGTCAAAGAATTTGTAAAATGCTAGGCGAAGTGCCGGTGGGTGGGGGGGAGACAATAAACTGAAAGCGAGTAACCATGACAAGGAAAGGGAAGCTGCTGCCCACGTAAAGCAGGACATGACGAACTATGACGGACGTTACCTGATGTCCACATTTGATTTCCTGTATTTCTCGATACGTGCGTCTGCGAGTCGGCGCCACTCGGGATGAGGAAAGATTTCTGTGACTGACACATTGTCAATTAAATACTGCACTTTGAGGTCGCTTATTCGAATGTAAATTTCTGCCGTCATTGCGTCTGGAATTAGAATTTCAAAAGAAAGAATCCTTATTTTAATTTTTATTGCATAAAGAATTATAAATTATTATTATTATTATTATTATTATTATTATTATTATTGTGCTTGTCTCTTCCATCATTATTTCGCACGACCAATACGCCCAGCCAAATACCTCACAAATAGTGGGCTATTCCGTTTTGATCGCGTGGAAAGTGGGGGAAAGACACTACTTGGTTTCAGTGAGAAAAAGAAAGAAAGAAAAAAGAAAGAAAGAAAGAAAGAAGGGAAGATGTAAGTGTTTAACGTCTCCTTCCAATACCTCGTAAATAACGGAGTATTCCGTTTTGATCGAGTGAAAAGAGAGGAAAAGACGTTACTTTTCTTCAAGAAAGAAAGAAAGAAAGAAAGAACAAAAGAAGGAAAGAAAGAACGAAGGAAAGAAAGAACGAAGGGAAGATGTAAGTGTTTAACGTCTCCTTCCAATACCTCATAAATAACGGACTATTCCGTTTTTGATCGAATGAAAAGAGGGGAAAAGACGCTACTTGTCTTCAATGAAAAAATGAATGAATGTAAGAAAGAAGGTAGAAAAGATTCAGTTTCAGTCAAATGGAAAAAAAGTTGTCAATTCCAAATCTTTTTATTTGTATCCCCTTACTTCTTAAAATAAAGACCAACATCCATATTTATTTAGTTAAATTTCTTAATCTCAAATATTTAACGACATGATAGGGGGGGATTTCCACGGCTATTTTATTGTCGTCGAACTCGCCGTGGGCTTATCATTAAATTAAGAATTAAAATTCATCATAAATTTCAAATTTTCACGGATTAAATCTAGTTTTTTTTATTATACGTTAACTGGGGCAAGGGATGGCTTGGGCGTTTTAACGCTTCTAAAACAAAATTGCTTTCATTTAATCACCCTATAAAATATTTTCTGCCTACCGTCAGCATGGCTGATGCTAACCTCCCTGAGAGCAACGCATTGTCCTTTCTTGGCATCACGTTTTCCACTGACCTGAAAGTGGAGTGAATCAGTTGCCAAGTCTGCTTCTAGGAAAGTTTGTTCCCTGTGTCGTGTCAGACAATTCTTCTGGTCGGAATCCTTCTTGCACATTTATAAATTTACCATTTGTCCGAGCATTGCTAGT
Organism: Acanthosepion esculentum; assembly: GCA_964036315.1. Taxonomy (NCBI): domain Eukaryota; kingdom Metazoa; phylum Mollusca; class Cephalopoda; order Sepiida; family Sepiidae; genus Acanthosepion; species Acanthosepion esculentum. Next base: position 66,160,753 of record OZ038517.1, on the reverse strand, counting down.
AGTACTGCCATATCTGGTCTGGTGCCCCTGCTATATATCCCGTGATTCTTGACAAAATTCAAAGGGTCTGTAATATAATCGGTCCTGACCTGGCATCTCGACATCAGTCAATTTCTCAGTTTTTCATTAACGATGCGCGTTCGTGAGTGTTTTTAAAATCACCATCACAACGGAACGCAGATCTCATCGCAGCTACAATATGTTTGTGATTGTTGATTACCCAAGAAGATGATCTTTAATAAGATCGAAAGTACTGAGGTTAAAAAAAACAACTACGGCGCTTTCCTTGATGAATTTCATCTTAACCTCAAGACATTGATTAGACAACTAGAAAGGATCAGTAGAAAAATAAGTAGACAAAATAAGTCTATTTTAATCAATAAAACACACACACACACACACACACACACACATATATATAAGTTAAACCTACAATTTCTTATATTTATAAGATTACATTTATAATATATATGTAATCTTATAAATATAAGAAATTGTAGGTTTAACTTATATATATATATATATATATATATATATATATATATATATATATATATATATATATATATATATATATATATATATATATATACCAAACTACCTAACCATGTGTGGAATTTAAAAGAAAAAACACCTTCACAGATTGTAAACTGTAAAAAATTTTAAAAAGGCGAAGCATTACGACAACCACAATAACATTTGCAACCTCTGCCAACATGAAAAATTAGCAATAATGACATTTATAGACCTAAATAACCTTTTGAATCAGAGATCCGAAATCATGAGCTGTTGCATACATACAAAAAATCCCTCTTAAGCTGATATGAGGCTGGATAAAAAAGTATGTTTCAATTAACCTCCCCACCGATATATTTAAAATACCCTTGCTTTTCCCTTCTTCTTCTTCTTCTTCTTCTTCTTCTTCTTCTTCTTCTTCTTCTTCTGTGACACTATTTGTTACTGGCAAATAATAATAAGCTTTTTCTTTTAGATAGAAGGAACGATATACTGACCGGTTATTGGTAAATAATGAGAAGGCGTTTTGAATAGAAGGAATGATATACCAATAGTTCATTGTGGAAAAGATTGAAGATGTTTATTTTCTCAAAAGCCAAGAATCAAACGGCTAGCTAAAAACAACACTCAATTTTACGACCTGCCATATGGTAGATAATTTTGCTATTGATGGCTGACCGTCGTTATGAGTGCTAGCCGTGAAACCAGAAGTGGAGACAATCGGATAAGATTTAAAAACATAATTCGGCGATAAAGGTTTTTTTGGAAAATATCCCTGACAGAAACGAAGGAGAAGAAAGCCATCTGTTTTGTGTTTCAATGTTGGACAAGGAAAACATAAAGTTGATGTGGAAATGTTTCTCAGGCGACAAGTAAGGAATGATAATTCTTTTTTAATTAACAAACTTGGAATTAATCTGCGACAGTCGAAAACCATTGCGCGGAGGGTGGCCGAGGCAGTGGGCGCAGATGAATCACTGAGGAAAATAGAGAAGCTATCCACGCCGACTGGTGAGTGTTAGTGGGCGATGCTAAGAAGAGAAGGAAGAAGTTGTGGGGCGGATTGACGCCTGCGACCGTCTCTCGGGGAAAGGAGGAGACTTCCAAGTTGGGAAGTAATTAATTTCTCAGAACCCAGACAATGGAGAAAGGGTTCTTTGTGACAGGTAGAGAAAATATTGAATACCCAGCCACATCACGCCCCAACACCGGTTTTGGGTAAACGTTAATAAATACGAATGCCTCGAGGCGAGAAGACAGAGATCGTTCCAACCAACGGACGCAAGACACTCCACATGACTGCCTACCGACGAGAACCTCCGACATCAACGTTGTGCCAAACTTTACCAAGTCAACAAAACAAACTTCACCAAGTCAACAAAACAAACTTTACCAAGTTAGCAAAGTGTTGCGGCTGACTTAAGGGGAGAGTTGGGCCCATAATCGCCTGCATGCGAACTCATAGACATTAACAACAATTAACCAACGGTTGTACGAAAGACTTGCTATAAAAATAGGTTGTTTTTTTTTTTATTCGAGTGTTATATTTTTTCTTTGCGTCTTCACTCCGCTCGGACCAGCCCAATAAGAAAGATACCTGACGACAATTTAATCTTGGCCTACCTTATGACCAAAGCATATCACAACGTGGGATAAGAAAATGCCTGGATCGAAGCGATCACCTATTCGATCAGCCGCGGGTACTGGACATCTTGGACGACCAGGGAGGGGATAGAGGGCAATGTCCTTCTCTATTTCTATCACACCCAACGTCGTGCTTTTGTCTATTTGTTTCTTTAAAATAATATAAAGCTCATTAGTTGTTTTTTACTTAAAATAAAGCGTCGGGAGGTGAATTGATGAAAAAATCGCCTGAAGATACTGTAAGGTTGAAAACAAAGTATGGGAATCAACTGATCTCGTAATTTTTGAAAGTATATATATATATATATATATATATATATATATATATATATATATATATATGGGGAGAGAGAGACAGTAAGAGAGAGAGAGAGAATGATTAATGTATAAATTTTGGTAAGTACCTGTTTTCACGAAGAAGTCTCCACCCACTTTACGGAATCCCGTTCCCGGTTGAACACGCGGCGTTATTCCTACGACGGAGTAGCTGAAGCTTCCTGTGAATGGAACAAAATGATAACAGTTATAAAATCACACACTTTAAATATCTGAAAGATGAAAGTGATTCCGAAAATCATGCATGCAATTCGAACAAGAACCAATCAAAGTGATGCAACAGAAGCTCCATGAGTTAATGGTCTGCCAAACAAAATATTATCGACACCGAAAAAAGAAAACTACCCGGATATTATAGAGGCTTAACACTCGTTATCATTGCTGACACATTTACAAAGGAAACCTTTATCTGAATTTCTGGCATGAGGAGTTATATTTATTTACATGATTTACAGACAGTTGTTTGGTTGGTTGTTTTTATTTAGCGGCATATCAAAACCTCTATGGGTTATTTAATGCTGAAATATTTTTGTACAGAATTTTATTTTTAGAGATAATAGTCTTACTAATTAACCCATAGCTGTAGGGAGAAGATTTGGGCGTTTCCCAAGAGTATTTACGCGTAAGTGAATATTACGAACCCGACTGGAATTGGAACTCCTCTCTCTGATTAACAATTCCGAGCCATTATCCGTTAGATACAAGCATCCAATCGAGTATTCCCAAGCTGTCACCCATCTAGGTACTGACCAGACTCGAGGTTGCTTAACCTACACGAACTGGTATCTCAACGTGATGTGGTTGTAAGCTATTTAGAGCCAGAATCATGTCCTCGTCTTCGTGGTAATCAAAACCACGTTTCAGCAAGTGTGGCCTTCAGGTTTCTCTCATTCCCGGTATTTTGAAATGTGGCTTTAACTTTAAGCAAAAGAGGATGGTTACTTTTGTTCTGCTTTCCGTGTCTACGGATATCTTTTCTTGTTTGAACAGAACGAAAAAATAAACAATGCTTAACAGATACCTATGGCTAGAATAGTCTTTAAATTAGTAATTTTTTGCTCCCCAAACAACAGTTATAGAGGTGTCAATGTTAGCTGACTGCAATCATGACGGCTACTCAATGCTCTTGCTTTTCAAACAACAGCTATAGCTGACTGCAATCATGACGGCTACTCAATGCTCTTGCTCTTCAAACAACTGTTATAGCTGACTGCAATCATGACGGCTACTCAATGCTCTTGCTCTTCAGACAACAGTTATAGCTGACTGCAATCATGACGGCTACTCAATGCTCTTGCTCTTCAAACAACAGTTATAGCTGACTGCAATCATGACGGCTACTCAATGCTCTTGCTCTTCAGACAACAGTTATAGCTGACTGCAATCATGACGGCTACTCAATGCTCTTGCTCTTCAAACAACAGTTATAGCTGACTGCAATCATGACGGCTACTCAATGCTCTTGCTCTTCAGACAACAGTTATAGCTGACTGCAATCATGACGGCTACTCAATGCTCTTGCTCTTCAAACAACTGTTATAGCTGACTGCAATCATGACGGCTACTCAATGCTCTTGCTCTTCAGACAACAGTTATAGCTGACTGCAATCATGACGGCTACTCAATGCTCTTGCTCTTCAGACAACAGTTATAGCTGACTGCAATCATGACGGCTACTCAATGCTCTTGCTCTTCAAACAACTGTTATAGCTGACTGCAATCATGACGGCTACTCAATGCTCTTGCTCTTCAGACAACAGTTATAGCTGACTGCAATCATGACGGCTACTCAATGCTCTTGCTCTTCAGACAACAGTTATAGCTGACTGCAATCATGACGGCTAGTCAATGCTCTTGCTCTTCAAACAACAGTTATAGCTGACTACAATCATGACGGCTACTCAATGCTCTTGCTCTTCAAACAACTGTTATAGCTGACTGCAATCATGACGGCTACTCAATGCTCTTGCTCTTCAGTTATAGCTGACTGCAATCATGACGGCTACGCAATGCTCTTGCTCTTCAAACAACAGTTATAGCTGACTGCAATCATGACGGCTACTCAATGCTCTTGCTCTTCAGACAACAGTTATAGCTGACTGCAATCATGACGGCTAGTCAATGCTCTTGCTCTTCAAACAACAGTTATAGCTGACTACAATCATGACGGCTACTCAATGCTCTTGCTCTTCAAACAACTGTTATAGCTGACTGCAATCATGACGGATACTCAATGCTCTTGCTCTTCAGACAACAGTTATAGCTGACTGCAATCATGACGGCTACTCAATGCTCTTGCTCTTCAAACAACTGTTATAGAGGTGTCAATGTTACCTGACATGGACGAGTGAAAACCACCTTAATATTGGAAAAGGGTAGGCTCAATCATGACAGCTTCTCTTTAGACACCATTAAAGCAATAAGACTGGAAATAGTGAGCTGCAGCAGAGACTGTGGTTTGTAGGAAACAACCAAGCAGGCATACTGATTGCCTCCGTTCGCCAGTATTCATCCAACAACTACAGGAGAAAGTAATGGTAAATACATGTTGCAATGCCCACTATGAACCTGGCTTTGAATGAGAACCTCTGCTGCCAGTCGTCCAAGAAATGTAAACGACAACTTTTAAAAATGTCTCGAGAAAACCGTCTGACAAAAACAAAGAAATTCCTGAACAAGGTATAACATCCTGTTGAGTCAACGATAATCTGATTCTTCTCAGATAAAAACATTTTTTTATCACTACCAGCTGCACCCAGAACAACAGATGGCTTCCCGACAATCCATAAGACGTTCCTCGTATTATGAAGACCAAGTTTCGCCAAACTGTGATGGGTTTTTAGCTATTCCTCCAGTGAGGGTGATGTCATGCCACCTCATCTCGTTGAACAGGGTTTCAGGTTCAATTCGAGAGGCTACGTGGAGTTACTGAACACCACATCGTCAAACCTTTGTTGGAGAGAGTGGCTGCTGGAAGACCATATATGTGGCAGTAAGATTCACCTCGAAGACGTTTCTATCGAGCGATGATGTCTGTTCGAAATCTGGACTGTAAAATGGCGCGACATTGAAAATAAAACTATAAATCCAGTTACTCACTGTCTTCGTTGATCGTTTTGACGACAGCTTCCACTTGGTAATAAGGTTTCTTATCCACTTTCTCGGCTAAAATGCTGATGTAGGCCGTGTAATAATAATAATGTAATTTTTCGACTGGGACCATGCTTCCTAATCGGGACCATTTGGCACTCCTGAAAAGAAATGAAATCAAATATTTCAGAATGTATTTCACAAGAAATAGCAAAATATTATCTATTCTTCTTCTATGTACCGTCTGCCTTCAGGACGTAGGCGATCATGGCTCGCCACAATTTCCTGTCCTTTTGTAGCTCTTAATAAATGTTGCCTTTTCTTATCTATACTAAACCCTGTTCCGCCATCCATTTACACAAGCTCATTCTTCTTCTTCTTCTTCTTCTTCTTCTTCTTCTTCTTCTTCTTCTTCTTCTTCTTCTTCTTCTTCTTTCATTCCCCCCCATCTTCTTGTTATCTCTTTTTTCATTTGAATACTTTTAGGTTGTTTCTTTCTTTCTTTTTTTTAAATTGGGAATCCAATCCGTAGAATGTTTTCTCTATTTATACGCGCCTTAACTGTTTTTCTCTCTCTTATTTCTTACTTTTCCTCACCGCCTCCTTGCTTTCCTCACACATCACTCTCCTCCTTCTTCCACGAGGATAGACGACTTTTGCATTTTTTCTATATATTCACTCCTCTCTATACTTCGTAATCTTTTCCTCCCACCACCGATCCTTCCCTTCTACTATCCCTCATTCATTGACCACGTCATTTTCTTTCTTATCACTTCTCCCCCTCTTCTAAAGTCTCCTCCTCTTTTTTTATCTTCTTTTTTTATTCTTACAGTTTTTATTTAACATTTCTTCTTCTTCTTCTTCTTCTTCTTCTTCTTCTTCTTCTTCTTCTTCTTCTTCTTCTTCTTCTTCTTCTTCTTCTTCTTCTTCTTCATTTGAAAAACCATTTCCAAGATATGTTTAGAAAACATTGTGCTGTTCGCGTATTTACTATTTCTAAATGTTGTTTTGTGTTTTTAGTTTCTTCGTTTCCAGTGTCCTTCAGTTATTCCTTTGTATATTTTTCTTCGTTATCAGCTGATTTTACTGTGGTTTTGTATATTACATTGTTCAGCAAGAAATTGCCGTTTTAGGGACATTCGTTCTTTGTTCTGCAGTTACACGTTGGTTTAATTTGTTCAGGTGGTCTCTTGTTTGTTTTCCCGTTGTGTTTTTTTTAAAGATTTTTGTCATGTTCTCGGTGCACCTGTAGCAGAATTTTGCTGTGTTTTTGAAGAACATTTTGTGGAGAGTGTGGGGGAGTGTTTGTATATGAGTTTAATGAATATTTCCCTACGTTTTTACGTTTCGGATATATATATATATATATATATATATATATATATATATATATATATATATATATATATATATATATAAATCAGCCTGTTATCAGAGTGAAACTTTAATTACGGTAACTATGCTTTTGTTTATATTTTATAAAAGCTCTACTTATTTTCGAGAACTTTTTACTGCAATTTTAAAACGAGAATATAGATTAATTTACTGCTTGATATAACGTCATCTAGCAGTCGTTAAAATTTCTTTGGTGTGCAATCTCCTAAAATATGATTTGTTATTAAATCCGTTCGAATTTCTTTTTTCAATTTGTTTGTGTAATTTCTAGTATTTTCTCCTCAAAGTTAAATTAATTTTATTTATCTATTTGAATGAAAAATTATTGCTTTAATCTGAAGAATTAAATCATAAACGTTCATAAAAAATATCCGCTCTTCTGTTATAGAATATCTGGCTCCAGGTGCAACGGAAGATGGAGTGTTGACTGTCTAGAAGCAGACGACTCTAACTTCTAGTCAGCGATCGATTAAAAATAGTGTCCACTGATTAACTGATAAGGTCATTGCCAAGAATTAATTCTGGATTAAATCCTTGGCTAATTTTGTCCAATGTTTAAACTTGACTTTTGTGACGCTTTGGCTTTGATCCAAAATGAACGTGCATTTGAGAAGTTCGTTGGGTAATTGAGGACAGTGTTGTACGCATGCGCAGATAAAAGCGATGGAAGGAATGAAGGAAAGAAGGAAGGAAGATGTGGGAAAGAAAGATAAAAAAGAAGAATAAACAAACACGCAAGGAAATGTATGATTAAAAGAAAGAAAGAAAGAAAGAAAGAAAGAAAGAAAGAAAGAAAGAAAAACAGAAAGAAATATGATTAAAGAAAGAAAAATTTTTAAAAGTAAGGAAACAAAGAAATGAATTTATGAGCAAAGAAAAAGAGAATTCAACCAAAGAAAGAAAGAAAGAAAGAAAGAAAGAAAGAAAGAAAGAAAAGGACACAGCAAGAAGAAAATAGAAAGAAACAAGGAAAAAAATGAAGTTAAGTAAGGTAAAATTAAGGAAAGAAAAAAGAGAGAAAAAACAAACACTGGGTCAAAATAAGGGGAGCGATAGAAAGAAACAAGGAAACAAATAAAGTGAGGTATGAAGAAAGAAAGAAAGAAAGAAAGAAAGAAAGAAAGAAAGAAAGGACAAAGTAAGTAGAAAAACAGAAAGAAACAAGGAAACAAATAAAGTTACGTATGGGCAAATTAAGGAAAGAAAGAGAGAAAAAGGAAAGAAAGAATGAAAGAAAAAAGGAAGAAAGAAGGAAGGAAAAAAAATATAATTAAAGAAAGAAAAACTAAAAAAGTAATTAAACGAATTTGTAAGTAAAGACAGAGAATCCACGTAAAGAGAAAAGAAAGAAAAAAAAGAAGCAAAGAAACAAACAAACATTGTGTCAAAGTAAAAAGAAAAAAGAAAGAAACACAGAAACAAATAAAGTGAGGTATGGTCAGAGTAAAGAAAGAAAGAAAGAAAGAAAGAAAGAATGAATGAATGAATGAAAGAAAGAAAGAAAGAAACTTACAAAAAATATGATTAAAGGAAGAAAAAGTAAAAAAACACACAAACGAAATGATGAGCAAAGAAAGAGAGAATCCAAGGAAAGAGAGAAATAAAGAAAGAAAGAATAAAAAAGCAAATATTTTAAAAGGAAAACCAAAAAAAGGAAAAGATAAGGAATAGAAGACAGAAGAGAAGGACATTGAAACAAGAATAAAAGAGACGAATGGCTTTAAAGAGACGAACGCAGACGATAAGGAACGATGTCACATCATAATCGCGTCCATTTATTGAATGGAATTGCCCCATGCACTTGTTACCGACTCTTAACGGATTTAGATGTTCAGATATCCAGTCACGGGGGACAGATCGAACTGACGGCCTTGAAAATTGGCCGACTCTGAGTCGGTTGATTATGCTATCAAATCAGTTTGAGAAATGGACGATAACAAAAGGTGATAAGACTTAGCCACATGAATAAATTACTACTCAACAAAACTTCTACTTCTTCTTCTTATTATTATTATTATAAGAAACTAATATGCATAAGACCCCGACTTTTACAGTAATCCTTGTATTAATTCTAGATTATTAGAAATCTGTATTAATTAACAATTCTTATAGCAAAACGATTAGCAATTGATTTAAATTATACATATGAAAGCCATATTCTATCAGAAATGCTTGCCTTCATTCCTGACCACTGACAATCCCTCTCTTCCTGATTTTCGATGCATTCTTATAGTAAAACTATTGACAATGCATTTACATTATTCATATAAGAGCCCTATTCTATCAGAAATGCTTGCCTTCCTTCCTGACCGCTGACAATCCCTCTCTTCCTGATTTTCAATGGATTCTTATAGTAAAACTATTGACAAGGCATTTGCATTATACATAAAAGAGTCCTATTCTATCAGAAATGCTTGCCTTCATTCCTGACTACTGATAATGCATTCCTGTATGAAAATTATTAGCAATGGAATTACATTATACATATACATAACATCCTTAACCAATCATTAATTTTAACCAAGAATATATATATATATATATATATATATATATATATATATATATTTATTTGAATATTACAACATAAATGTGTTATAAAATCACGACAAAAGTAGCCATTTATATATATATATATATGAAGAAATATAGTCTTAAAGTGTTCTATATTTATGGGATAAAGTGCTCAATATCAGAGATAGAGCGTGTGTAAATATAAAAGTGAACATAGAAGTCAATACTTAGAGGCGACAGACTGTTTCATGCTAGATGCAATCGTCAGGCAAGTTTCCTGACGATTGCATCTAGCATGAAACAGACTGTCGCCTCTAAGTGTTGACATCTATGTTCACTTTTATATTCATATATATATATATATATATATATATATATATATATATATATATATAATATTGTCATATATGGTGGACTCAACTGACCAAGGGTCGAATGCAGTGACCTGGTGCGCTACGACCCTCCAAAGGTATTGAATTCGGTTGCCATCCAAGGCTATAAAACCCGGTCTGTCCTAGTATTTACCCATAGCTGAAGGGAGAAGAAGAGGATTAAAGCCTTTCCCAAGGGTATTAGCACGCAAGTGAATGTAATGGATTCAACTGGAATTCGAACTCGACTCTCCGATTCCTTATATATATATATATATATATATATATATATATATATATATATATATATATATATATATATATATATATATATATATTTATATGCTTCCGGTAATCCGGTTGAGCTCTCTAGGGAAAGAGTTTTTTTAAAACTGCGGCTTCTACTGCTATTAAGCATTACGCTTCAAGTATAAATTGAGTTCTCCAAGCCGCTGGCGTTTTTCATATGGAGAAAAACGTTATAATTCCATTATTTTCTGCTGTGTGACGTCATCTGACTACGCATGTGCAAGAACAAGTGCCAAATAAAGTATCTCAGTGAAATTGGATGGATTATATACCCAAGACACATATTTAAAAAAAAAAATTTTAATTAAAAATTCCCACCGCCTCTCATTCGTGAGCATGAGCGCTATAATGAAGTCCTAAAGCGCGAAAAGCTTCACATCCTGTATATATATATATATATATATATATATATATATATATATATATATACAGAATGCTCACGAACGAGAGGCGATGGGAATTTTTAATTTAAGGTTTTTTTCATATATATATAATTTTTAATTTAAAGATTTTTTTTATATATATATATATATAAGGCAGGATGTGTGTGTGTGTGTGTGTGTGTGTGTGTGTGTGTGTGTGTGTGTGTGTGTGTGTGTGTGTGTGTGTGTGTAACGAATGCACGGCCGTAATCTTCGACAGATTTGCACCAAAATTTACATGCACATGCTCCAAGTTAGCAAGAACGCCAAAACCGACTTTGCATTTCCCAACTCCCATCGATAGTGGAAATAATCGATTTTTTCATGCTTCTACGGCAGTTTTCATGTAGTTTGCGGCCATTTTCTACAGGCCGGAGTGAGAGCCTATAGCTGGCTGCCACGAATAGGCAGAAAGATTCTATTGGCCAGCGTGAGAGCCATCAGCTGACTGATACAAATGTTAACTAGCATGCTAGCATGCAAAAAAATCGATAGGTGCATTCGTCACAAGTGGGAAAAATTTAAATATGCATGGCACTTTACTCCAATTGGCTCATTTGCGTGCTTAAACTCAACGTTGATTCTGATTCCGCAGAACTGGGTTGGGTGTGAAAAAATAATTTGTTGTTAACATTCTTTTTTCATTCGGTTTTTCCAGTTACGAGTCCTTCTTTAAAGCTGATCGTTTTGTGTTCATTTTGTTTAGTTCTTTTTTCCTAACACATTTAATGTTTAGTATAGAGCTTAGAAAAAATTCGCAGTGTGAGATAGGCAAGAAGTAAGGCATGTAGCAACATCAGCCCAGCAAAGGGCACTCCTTTAAAGACAAGGAAGGGCAAAAATATTTTAAGTCAAGTGATAGCGATTGCTGTATGAGTCGTACGATTTTTGAATCAAGCACAGGCAACGCCGGGCCATGCTGCTAGTATATATATATATATATATATATATATATATATATATATATATATATATATATATATATGTGTATATATATATTTATATATATATATATATATATATATATATATATATATATATATATATATATGTATGTATGTATGTACTTATAATTTAATTTTTTGTTCAGGTCAACTGAGGTTGTGTATTTGTTTATGATATTTCTAAGTGACCTTCTCTGTCCTCTTTTCTAAGTGACCTTCTCTATCCTCTTTTCTAAGTGACCTTCTCTGTCGTCTTTTCTAAGTGACCTTCTCTGACCTCTTTTCTAAGTGACCTTCTCTCTTTTCTTTTCTAAGTGACCTTCTCTCTTCTCTTTTCTAAGTGACCTTCTCTCTCCTCTTTTCTAAGTGACCTTCTCTGTCGTCTTTTCTAAGTGACCTTCTCTGTCCTCTTTTCTAAGTGACCTTCTCTGTCGTCTTTTCTAAGTGACCATCTCTGTCCTCTTTTCTAAGTGACCTTCTCTGTCCTATTTTCTAAGTGACCATCTCTGTCCTCTTTTCTAAGTGACCTTCTCTGTCCTCTTTTCTAAGTGATCTTCTCTCTTCTCTTTTCTAAGTGACCTTCTCTGTCCTCTTTTCTAAGTGACCTTCTCTGTCGTCTTTTCTAAGTGACCTTCTCTGTCCTCTTTTCTAAGTGACCTTCTCTGTCCTCTTTTCTAAGTGACCTTCTCTCTTCTCTTTTCTAAGTGACCTTCTCTGTCCTCTTTTCTAAGTGACCTTCTCTGTCCTCTTTTCTAAGTGACCTTCTTTGTCCTCTGTTCTAAGTGACCTTCTCTGTCCTCTTTTCTAAGTGACCTTCTCTGTCGTCTTTTCTAAGTGACCTTCTTTGTCCTCTTTTCTAAGTGACCTTCTCTGTCCTCTTTTCTAAATGACCGTCTCTGTCCTCTTTTCTAAGTGACCTTCTCTCTTCTCTTTTCTAAGTGACCTTCTCTGTCCTCTTTTCTAAGTGACCTTCTCTGTCCTCTTTTCTAAGTGATCTTCTCTCTTCTCTTTTCTAAGTGACCTTCTCTCTTCTCTTTTCTAAGTGACCTTCTCTGTCCTCTTTTCTAAGTGACCTTCTCTGTCCTCTTTTCTAAGTGACCTTCTCTGTCCTCTTTTCTAAGTGACCTTCACTCTTCTCTTTTCTAAGTGACCTTCTCTGTCCTCTTTTCTAAGTGACCTTCTCTGTCCTCTTTTCTAAGTGACCTTCTCTGTCGTCTTTTCTAAGTGACCTTCTCTGTCGTCTTGAATGAGCCAGGGGACGATGAAAAGTATTTGTTTTAAATGGTTGAAGTTTTATAAAATTAAACCCGAATGACATTAATGACATTAATTTTGTGTTATATGAAGAATAAAATATTAATTTAAAATTAAAAGAGGAATAAAAAGGGGTTAAAAAATAATTTTAAAATCTTTAGATAAAAGGGTGTAATGGATGAATAGAAAGAGTTGGGGAGATATTAAAGTAGAGAAAGTTTATAAATTGTAATTAATATAGTGTAAAGAGAGGGAAATATAGAAATTAGAATTAGTTATACATTCGACATTTGAAGATTTAGAGGGGAGTGAATATTATGGAACTATAATAGCCAATTAAGTTAAACCTATATTATGGAAATTTGAATTTGTTTTTATGTCGACATTTTAACACCAATTCATTCCTCTGATTTAATAGTTGGCTTTGATTATTTATTTTATTATTCTAATATTTTCTTCTAAACATAAGTCACGCTTATCTCTAAGACTATTAGGAGTATGTGAGGAACCTATACTCTTCCAAATTATCTGTGGCCGCAAACCTTTCTCCTTCAAATCCCCAAAAATTATTTGAAAAGGCTGTCTAGTGTTTTAGTTTAGGGTTAGAAAATTAGTGCCAATCTAGCACTGCGCTTAAATTCATAAAGTCTAGGTACTATAGAGGAAAATTTATCAGAACAATTTCCATGAAAGTATTTATAGAAAAGGCACAGGGAAGCTACGTTACATCGGGTAGGGAGTGACTGAAGGCGAGATGCCAGATCAGGACCAATAATCTTTTTGATTCCTCCTTGGATTTTATCAAGAATCTCTGAATATATTACAGGAGCACCCGACCAGATGTGGCAGTAGTATTCAAACCAATGGTAGATTTTTAAATACGTAAGATTGTGATTTGATATGATTCGTCTGTTTTTCGTCATGTCAACACCTTATGGGTCATTTAATACCGAAATGTAATTTTCTTGGAAGCTTTGAAGTACTAAAAATATGACATATGTTATTCTACTTTCACAATTGAATACATGGTAGATGATACTCAGCTTTGATACATATATATATATATATATATATATATATATATATATATATATATATATATATTTATATATGTATGAACAAAATTACTAAAGTCAGTGATATGTGTTTTATGTTGTAGTTTTGTTGAAGTTATATTTTGGAATGCAGAGACAAACAGACAGACAGGCAGCATGTAACCGACCTCACAAGTTTGTATAAATGGATAGCAAAACAGGGAGCGGGAATGACATTGCTGGGAGAGGAAAGAATAGGAAGTTGTGGAGAGCCGTCATTGACCATGTACTGATCGGATACGTCGAACAGAAGATTTATTTGCTTCTTAACGAGGCCGAATCTAACACCAAGGTCATGTTTACGTACATCCTCTTAGTATAATGGGGAGGTTCTGCTTGGGAGAGGGATCCCCCAGTGACTTGGCATGTTTTTATTTATGCCGTATTACATCAGTAGATGAGAGATCATTTTTCATAACGAAAAGGTCAGGAAGAGATCGTGGATTTTTGAAGGTTGTAAACGGATTGTGGATTTTGAACAATTATCAAAATTCTTTCGAGATATTTTTAAAAAGATATTCGATGTTTCAAATTTGTGAAATGTTGTCAGATTTGATTTCTTCCTTTGCATGAGATATTTAGACAGCCAGATTCTACCCCTGTACCCCAGGGAAAGAAAGGTCGCCATTCCTTTTATATCAATCAACCAACTCGGTGTTTGTCAATTTTGATTCA
>OZ038517.1:66133689-66141189 GCA_964036315.1 Acanthosepion esculentum | reverse complement strand
CAATTAACGGAAAAAATGTGTGCACAACACTAAAAATATCATTTTGGGGATATTCCATATCTAACAAAAGCATATCACCAGGCCAATCATTAATTGACAAAATATTAAGAGTTGAAGTACCTCAGAACAAAAAGAATCAGAATCTTTCTTAAGAGTTGTAAATTTCTACAGACGATACTCCGAAATGACAGAACCTTTTGCCTGCTTTCAGAAAAAAGAATGTAGAATTTATTTGAACAAAAGAAAAAGTGGCATTTGAAAATTTAAAAGCTGTTCTAGAAAGGAAATAGTAGTAACTGATGCAAGTGAACATTCAATTTTGGGAATATTTGCTCAGGGTGGACATCCTATTATGTATCTGTAGAGAAAATTGTCAGAAGCCAAATTGAAAACCTCAAATATTGAGAAAGAAGCGTTGGCCATAATATGGACGGCAAAGAGAGCTCGTCAGTTTTTGATTGGAAAGAAATTCCTACTAAGGTCCGACATTTTAAATTCATATTTAATCCAAGGAAGGAACTTTCTAAGGTAACGTCTTCTAGAATTCTAAGATGTCTCTAAACGTTAATGGCGTCTGACTTTGATATTGAGTACATGAAAGACAATGTCATTCCGCTTGTAGACGCTTTGTCGAGATTGAGGTTCATTACTTCTGAAGTTGAGAAAGGTGAGGAAAAATTAGGAGATACTTTCTTACACTGGGTTGAAACTGATATTTTGTCGATAGACAAATTTGCTGAGGATACGAAGTGAGATCCCATATTAAACAGTATATGCTTCAGTATAAAAATAATAAGTGGAATATTTGCTCACAGGCCGAGAGGTGTTTTAAAGAGCTTAAACACAAATTAACTATAGAAAAGGGTGTAATTTGTAATGGAGGTGTAGTGATTCCACCAGCAACGTGAAGGAGCAAAATTATAAAAAGCATACATGACGATGTTCATTGTGGAATAACATCTACACAAAGGAGATTAAGACTATAGGTATGGTGGCCAGGCTATTCTACAGATGTAGAAGAATACATAAAAAGATGTAAAATGTGAAATGAAAGAAGAAAATTCAGGCAGACAAAAATATATACATAGCCTACAGAGTGCCAACCTTGGGACAAAGTACACATGGATCCTGCCCATGTTAATGGAGTGCGATTATTACCAATACTGGTAGATGCGTATTCAGAATGGCCAGAATTAATACGGGTTTCCAACAAAAGACGTTCGATCGTGAAACAAGTGTTAAGGATAATATTTTCAAGAAATGAAATTCCGAAAACGCTAGTAGCTGACAACGCCCCAGAATTCTGTGATGAGGAACTATACCAATGGTTGAACAAAACTGGATGAAAACCATATAAAACCCCACCGTATGAACAGAAAGGATGGTGCAAGCTATAAAAAACAGGTGAAAATATGTGTACAACGGAAAGAAGATAGAAACATTTCTTCCTAGATTGTTGCTAAGTCATAGAACAAAACCACATACTGGAAGATCGAAAAGCCCGCCAGCCCCTCATAGGTAGACAAATTAGAACTCCATTGACCATATCTTATCCCACTAATGAAAACCTGTGGTACAAAAAGAATAGTGAATCTAATCTACAAGAGGCAATATTCATAAGTCATTCAGTTATGTGCCACGCGTGATGCGATCATATATCTTTCCATACATGACTGACGAGGCAGATTTTTCCCCGCAGTAGGTTGCCATTTCTTTCTGCGGTAGACCAGTTGCCATCCTGTTATTTACCCATATCTGAGTAGAGAAGAAGAGGATTCATACCTTTTCCGAGGGTATTAGTACGTAAGTGAATGTAATGGATTCGACTGGAATTCAAACTAGATAGATAGATAGATATGAAGAAGACTGAGATAGATAGATAGATAGATAGATAGATAGATAGATAGATAGATAGATAGATAGATAGATATGAAGAAGACTGAGATAGATAGATAGATAGATAGATAGATAGATAGATAGATAGATAGATAGATAGATAGATAGATAGATAGATAGATATGAAGAAGACAGAGATAGATAGATAGATAGATAGATAGATAGATAGATAGATAGATAGATATGAAGAAGACTGAGATAGATAGATAGATAGATAGATAGATAGATAGATAGATAGATATGAAGAAGACTGAGATAGATAGATAGATAGATAGATAGATAGATAGATAGATAGATAGATAGATAGATAGATATGAAGAAGACTGAGATAGATGGATAGATGGATAGATAGATAGATAGATAGATAGATAGATAGATAGATAGATAGATATGAAGAAGACTGAGATAGATAGATAGATAGATATATAGATAGATAGATAGATAGATAGATGGATATGAAGAAGACTGAGATAGATAGATAGATAGATAGATAGATAGATAGATAGATAGATAGATAGATAGATATGAAGAAGACTGAGATAGATAGATAGATAGATAGATAGATAGATAGATAGATAGATAGATAGATATGAAGAAGACTGAGATAGATAGATAGATAGATAGATAGATAGATAGATAGATAGATAGATAGATAGATAGATAGATAGATAGATAGATGGATGGATAGATGGATATGAAGAAGACTGAGATAGATAGATAGATAGATAGATAGATAGATAGATAGATAGATATGAAGAAGACTGAGATAGATAGATAGATAGATAGATAGATAGATAGATAGATAGATAGATAGATAGATAGATATGAAGAAGACTGAGATAGATAGATAGATAGATAGATAGATAGATAGATAGATAGATAGATAGATAATGAACAGTCTGAGATAGATAGTGTTGAGGGATCTCTCCTTTTTACACAAATGAACTCACCCAAGGTATACATATACTACTACCAGTGAATACCCGGCAGAACGTAGAGTCAGTCAAGTAGTAGATAGACAGAGTCACACGCGGAGGAGGGTAGTACAAGATTCACAGTAACAAGCACATAAACTCAGTAAGAAGTCATACAGCGTTACCAAAGACTTTATATTTATTTGTCTACTAACCCTCATTCCTGGAACTACTAACCTGTATTACCAGTTTGTATTATTACGTTAATACATTTATTTCCTATATTCATTCTTGGCGTTTCTTATTATTTGATACCGGATTTCATCCCGGAATCCACAATAGCTAGCTAGCTAGCTAGCTAGCTAGATAGATAGATAGATAGATAGATAGATAGATAGATAGATAGATAGATAGATAGATAGATAGATAGATAGATATGAAGAAGACTGAGATAGATAGATAGATAGATAGATAGATAGATAGATAGATAGATAGATAGATATGAAGAAGACTGAGATAGATAGATAGATAGATAGATAGATAGATAGATAGATAGATAGATAGATAGATAGATAGATAGATAGATAGATAGATATGAAAAAGACTGAGATAGATAGATAGATAGATAGATAGATAGATAGATAGATAGATAGATAGATAGATATGAAAAGACTGAGATAGATAGATAGATAGATAGATAGATAGATAGATAGATAGATAGATAGATAGATAGATAGATAATGAACAGACTGCGATAGATTTATATTTTGATAAAATTCAATAGCGGCACTCTCCAGAAGTTTCCATGTAAGCATGTTTAATAAGTGTGGCAATCTTTAGACCGAAGTTGTGGTTGAATTTATTTCTCTATATAACTAATGTATTTGATTTCACGTCCTTGTTCTGTTCATAGATACGTTATTTTGAATTCCTGCAACATTTCCTAGTTTATTGTGACACTTTATTTTATATATAACTGCTACTAAGTTATTATTGTTATGAGTATTTTTGGTTTTGATCCTATGCATACATTAATTTATGTCACTATGCGTCCTCCATACATTGAAATATGTCATAAATCATTTATGTCTTCTGCATATCTACGTAAGTTATTACGTAGATAGGCAGAAGACAAATGATTTATGAGCGTTTCTTAAATTTTGAACAACATTTTTGCTCTTGTCTATAAATACTTGTTACAAAATAAAATCCTTGTATTAGCTTATAAGTTTTCCTTTTATCTTTATTTATATATACATATATAAGTTTATCGACGTATGAGGGTCAAGCAACTCAGCAACTGACGACCAAACACCAGCACATATGATTTGATTATAGTGGTGAAGACTTTCTGCAGAACCATCCACACTTCTTGAAGGTTCCAAATACAGACACCTAGTGTGCTACGTGCCAAAAGGTCCCCAAACAACCCTCCGCAGGTTTTGAATGCAGAGTTGTTCTTTTCCTAGACCAGTTGCCATTCAAGGCTATAGAACCCAGTCTGTCCTGTTATTTACCAATAAAAGTTATAAATCCTCTTCTTCTCCTCCACGTTGCTGGGAGGAGAACAAAAACATACCCAATGGTATTATTATGCACGTAAGTGAATGTAATGGATTTGGCTGGAATTCGAACTCGGCTCTCCCATTTCTCAGTGCGAACCGCTACCCATTACTCCACCGTTTCTTTCTTTCTCTTTCTCTCTCTCTCTCTATATATATTTAAGATATACTTAAAAAAATTTTAAACAACATCTAAAATGTTACTACAGTTAGATTTACGTTAGAAGTATTCAAACACAGTTGCATTCCATATCACGTGACGTCCGCGTCTCGCGACGGACGCTACTTAATGTAAAGAAACTTCTGAAAACAGTCATTTCTGATGAAAGATCAGGGCCGATCTGAAATATCAAATATATATATATATAAATATATAAATAAATACTTTCACAAAAAACATTCAATTTTTTTTTAATTTGCAACTTTTCAGTTGTTATATATATATATATATATATATATATATATATATATATATATATATATATATATATATATATATATATATATATATATATATATATATATATATATATATATATATATATATATATATATATATATATATAAAGGTTATGACATATACAGGTATGTATATGTGTAATTATGTGTATACTAATTCCTTATAAGAGGAGGCAGTGTGGAGTGGTGGATAGCGGCTTGGATTGAGGAATCGGAGATCCGAGTTCGAATTCCAGTCGAACGTGCTAATATCCTCTTCTTTTCTCTCCAGTTATGGGTAAATAGCAGGACAAACTGCATTCTATAGCCTTGGATGGCAACTGGTCTAGCAGAAGAACAACTCTGAATTCAAACCCGGAGTGGAGCCCCGAAGGAGGATGGACGGCACTTTGTGCTACCGTCTGGCAACTCCTGCAGCCGCGTTGGTACCAAACTGTATTGGTTTATCCTCTCCTTTGGACTCTGCTAGCAAGGCCGAGAGGGGGAACTAGACGTCTGGGCAGCCCTAGTTCTCCATATATCCCGCCCAGGCTCGTAGTGACCGCCCTACTCCATCGTCTCCCTCCACGGACGGATGCCGACGACGACGACGGAATTCCTTATAATAAGACAGTATGTATATATGGAGAGGGAATATACGTATGCGTACGCATGCTGACAAAAAAGCAAAAATGGAAATAGATCTAAGAACACACTGGGGTCATTAAAAGATAAGAATATAGATATCATTCTCACCTTCTCGGACCTGTCTTAATTGTTTTATTACCCTTCACGCAGAACTTTTTCACTGCCAGTTCAAGGAAGACATTTGGGTCACTAACACACACAAAAATGCCTAATATCGAGAATATTTAACATCGAAAAACATAAGAAAAATTAATTCCTTTTAATAATATGTGGAAATATCCATTCTTTTCCTGATGAAGGTCGCGAGACCGAAAACACGTGTAGCAAAATTATGGAAAATAAAGCATAATATTTTTTTTTTTAAATCCACATTACATTCAAAAACGTTTGCGGTCTCTCTCTTCTTTTTAATATACACACTTTTCTCTCGTCGGAACTACTATAATATATATATATATATATATATATATATATATATATATATATATATATATATATATATATATATATTACTATTACCTTTCAAATCCATCTTGATTTGAAACCTAAACTTTGAGTAAGAAATATTACCCATCTAAAAATAGCTACAAATTACATTCATGAATTAAACTCAAACTGATAAAGATGTTGCCTTAACAGTCTTTCACAATATTAAAATATTACTTTTAGTAAACCCTTATATATTTTTTTATTAATGTCGTTTATTAATATAGTATTCAACTCATATTAGATCCCTAATTTATTTGTAGAGAAGTTGAATATTTAAATTGCTAACAAGCATTAAATTAATTTCTTCATGGAGTTTTTAAACATTTAATTTACTATCAAACGTTAAAGTCTGTTTTTATCTAATTTACTAAAGCTATACCACCCCTCTTCCTCCGAAAACTCTTTTCTCTTTACTTCCCCCTTTTTTCTTTTTCCCTTTTCCCCCTCCTCTTCCACATATCATTTCCGTTGAGTTGACTGATTAAATAGGTCAATGTCTGATCCTTATCCCCCTTCCTTCCTCAATATTAAGTACTATAAAGAAATATAAAAATAAATTTTAAAACTCTCCCTTCTCTCTCTAAACTCGACCAAATTATACTTCATTTGTTCTCATTTTACCTGAATCGCCGATTGAGCACTATGGAGAAAAGGTAATTTTTAACGGCTGCTGCTGTATCGCTCTTCTATGGCGGTCGTTATTGTTTTATATAGCACGTATATAATGCGTTAAATAATTCCCTTTTTCCGCCAAGCGCCGATAGCCTAGGGGTAAGACTGATATCAAATCGGTTGAGTTTCAATGCCAGCTTAAAACACACTACTGAGCTGTGCTACAGCGAAACAGTCTGTCTGTGAATGAATATATATATATATATATATATATATATATATATATATATATATATATATATATATATATATATATACTCATTGCACCATCTCAAACTAACGTTTTCCGCTAATATAAAATGGAAAGAGTATTTTAAAGCAATTGCTAAGTTTGCTGCTAGGAAATGTGGTTCACTGTGCCAGGCAATTATTCCCGCCAGAATCTCTCTTAAATATTTATAATTCTAACATTGGTCCTTGCTTTGGATATTGCTGCCACATCTGGTCTGGTGCTACTTCTATATATTTAGAGATTCTTGATAATATCCAAGGAAGAATTTGCAATGTCATCAGTCACTTTCCTTCGTACGTAACGCCTCTTCCCTGTGCCTTTTCTATAAATACTTTCTGATGAACCTTTTCTCTATGGTACCTTGTTAATTTTAAATGTTATTATTTACAGTACTAGATTGGCAGATAGGTCTCATCATTTTACAGTTGAAATGGCAAGATATAACCGTAAGTTCTATGCTAACAGTTTCTTCTCGTGCGCTTCTCGCTTGTGGAAATCTCTTCCGGCTTCTTGTTTTCCTGGTCAACTTTGATCTTGAAAAATTTAAATGCTATGTCAATCGTTATCTTCTGTTTTCTTAATTCTTCTTCTTTTATTGTCCTCTCTCCTTAATAGTCGTTTTTCTCATATTCTCTAACACTCAGTAACC
>OZ038517.1:66123689-66126189 GCA_964036315.1 Acanthosepion esculentum | reverse complement strand
ATATATATATATATATATATATATATATATATATATATATATATATATAAATAAAATACTTCCACAAAAAAAATTCAATTTTTTCAATTTGCAACTTTTCAGTTGTTTTCTCCATATTATATATATATATATATATATATATATATATATATATATATATATATATATATATATATATATATATATATGATTTTAATACATTTATTGTTTATACGTTATATTTATAAACACAAATATTTAAGTAAATGCTATGTTTATAAAAAACAGTATTAACGAGATTTACCGGCGAGAATGTGCGAGAAATCTCATAGAAAATATGTGTCCTCTGACAAGAATCGAACCGGTATCCTACACGGAAGCGTCATATAGACTGGTATAAATGGTATAGCACATCAGGCTACGTGACGGTACCGTGGAGGATACAGGTTCGACTCCTGTCGGAGGACACATACTTTATAAGAAATTTATCGTACATTCAGGCCGGTAAATGTTGTTAATACTGTTTATTATAAACAGATATTTACATAAATATTTGTATCTATAAAAATAACGTAAAAATAATAAAATGAATTTCGGACTTAGTCCATGTCATATATATATATATATATATATATATATATATATATATATATGTGTGTGTGTGTGTGTGTGTGTGTGTGTGTGTGTATATATATATGTGGGTATGTGTGTGTGCGTATGTGTGTGTATTTAGGTATATAAATGAATACATATATATATATATATATATATATATATATATATATACAAATGCAGATATATACAACTACATAGACATACACACATATATACAGTAATTCATTTCTGAGATGAGCAATTATTATAAAAACGTTGAATCTATAACAACATCTATATAGACAGCGACGAGAACAATAGTTCGAAATTTTATATATATATATATATATATATATATATATATATATATATATATATATATATATACATATATATATATAGCATAATGAGAAGCCACGTATACTTTCTTGATATGTATATAATATGGAGAAAACAACTGAAAAGTTGCAAATTAAAAAAAAATTATTTGTTTTTTTTGTGAAAGTATTTATTTATATTTATATATATATATATATATATATATATATATATATATATATATATATATATATATATATATTTGATATTTCAGATCTGCTCCGATCTTTCGTCAGAAATTAATCAAATAACTGTATTCAGAAGTTTGTTTTCAAGTAGCGTCCCTCGCGAGACGCGGACGTCACGTGATGTGGAATGCAACGGTGTTTGAATATTTCTAACGTAAATCTAACGATAATATTTTAGATGTTGTTTCAAAAGGTTTTTTTTTTAACTATATCTAAAACAAAAAATTTTTTAACTATTGAAATATTTATACAGATTTAAAATTCCCAAGTCTTTGTTTAACCCTAGTTTATATGTGTCTAATTTTAAAATCCAGCATTTCTCTTTTTTTCTGCGTGTGTATGTGGAACTAAAATCGGAATCTATCAATAAACATTTACAGTTCTCTAATGAGTGCCTTGATTGATTAAAGTGTTCAGCTATGGGTGAATAAGGATTGTTTTGGCGTATGGTTAGTTTATGATTGTTGAAGCGAAATCTAAAATTAATTCCAGATTCGCCAATATATCCACTAGTGGGACATATTGTGCAGAATAAATAGTAGATTATGTTATGGCTATCACAGGTGAGGCGAGGTGGGTGTATCTTGATATTGGTGTTGGGTACAGAAAATACACTATCGGTTATTAAGTGTTTGCAAACTAGACAACGAGTTTTGTTACATTTGTAATTTCCTGATTGGTTTGTATTATTTAGATATTTGGTAGAGGTGAGGATAGCCGATAGGTTAGGTGTTTGTTTCTTCGCATTAATGGGTGGTTTAGCGAAAATGTCTTTGATTTTTTTGTTTAACTGGAGGTTCTTGTAATCATTTTTTAAATTGTGAATAAGTGTGTGGGAATATTGATTGTAGTTAAAAACTATGGGAATCCGATTGTTGTTTTTACTTTTCTTGTATGTGAGAAGTGTGTTACGATTTATATGGATAGTTTTATTTAGTGATTTTTTTATTATATTTATTGGGTATTTACATTGTAGGAATTGTTTTGTTAAGTTATTAATGTTATGTAGAAAATCCAGATGGTCTGAGCATATGCGTTTGATTCTTAGAAATGAGCTGTATACGATAGATTTTTTTAATTTAAGAGGATGACAGCTGTTGAAGTGTAGGAATTTATGCTGGTTTGTGGGTTTGTTGTATAGATTGGTAGAAAGTGTATGTTTGTTTAATTTTATCATAACGTCTAAGAAAGGAACGGATGTGTATGAATGCTCCACGGTAAATTTAATTGTATCGTAGAAGTTGTTGCAGAAAGTAAAAATGTTTTTTAATTTTTCTGATCCATGAGTCCATAATAAGAAAATGTCATCAATATATCTAAAATAATGTAATGGTTTAAATTCTGAATTGTCTAGTATCTTC
>OZ038517.1:66033689-66116189 GCA_964036315.1 Acanthosepion esculentum | reverse complement strand
CGTAGTTTATCGTCATACCCAGAACGCGGATGTAGTTTACGGTCATACCCAGGACGTGATCTGGGTTTGGGGATTAACTACTTACCCATAGCTGGTGCTAGCACCCCGGGTCTGGATGGACCTGACAACACCAGCAATTAAGAGGGGGTTCCACACTTCTCAAAACCTCCTGATCGGAGGCCTTGCTGTTGGACGTAGTTTATCGTCTTACACAGGACGCGGATGTAGTTTATCGTCATACCCAGGACGGTATATGGAAAAATGGATATATATATATATATATATATATATATATATATATATATATATATATATATATATATAATTAAGTAATTCATCGAATCTGAAACCTCAACAGAATGCACTGGACGGCCGTTTCGTCCTATATTTGGGACTCATCAGCAGTGCGCATCCACTACCGAGAATTGAAACCCTGACAGGTTATCAAGCAAACGTCATACCAACTGTTCACCGGGCCTCGGTGACGAAGAGGTAGCAAATCCAGTGCTTTCTGCATTCTGTTGAGGTTTCAGACTCGATGAATTACATAATTATAATTAACAAATCCTCCTAAGAATTTCTATCATTTTCTATCATTTATATATCATTGCTTGAACTGGCTTCTAATGCTCAAGGTTGAGCGGCTTGGTGATAGTAGTCGTCGCTCCGGGGGCACCGTCCTATGGTTAGAGAGAATCTCAGTTGAGTTCCACCACGGAATTTGTGAGCGAGCGGCGCTATATTGAGTCTGATTTGCTACCTCTTCGTCACCGTGGTCCGTTGAACAGTTGGTATGACGTTTGCTTGATAACCTAACAGTCAGGGTTTCAATTCTCGATAGTGGATGCGCACTGCTGATGAGTTCCGAGAACAGGACGAAATGGCTGTCCAGTGAATTCTACATTCTGTTGAGGTTTCAGACTCAATGAATTACTTAATTATAATTATCAAAACCTCCGAATAATTTCTATCATATATATATATATAATTTATTCAAAAATTATGACATCAATACGTTATAACATCACTACAAGAATAGCCATTTTGTTTCAACTCTTCAGGTGTCTTATAAAGTGATGGTGGTAAATGTAGAATAAAGAGTTTAAAAGGTTCAAATCAACTAAACACTCCTTAATAGGGGAAACGCTTTTACATAATCTGCAATGACCAATCAAAATACAAGTACATGAAAATTCAAAAACCTTGACAACAAACCTTTGTTATAATATTTAATGCATTAATATTAGGGTTAGACTAAAATGGAAATCATTCTAATTAATATTAAATTTTACTATAAAATTGAAAATAAAAATTACCAATTTTAATTTTTAAATTTAGCCTGTATTAAGATTAAAATATTATAAAATTATTTAAATAAGAAACTGAAAAAAGTAAATATATTTTATTATTAATTTTATTTTAATCAAAATGCCAAAATCTCAGTTAGTGCAAACGCTAATCTAAGGAGAAACAAAATATTGTAACAACTTAGATACATTTGAAGTGATGATATGGCCAGGGAAAGAAATTTTGCAAATTTCCCTTACTGGGGTGTTTGGTTGACTTGAACCTTTTAAAACTCTTTATTTTACATTCAACACCATCACTTGATAAGACACCAGAAGTGTTGAAACAAAATGGCTATACATGTAGTGATGTTATAACGTATTTATGTCATAATTTGGCATGCTTTGCTGGGTCATCATGATGTTGGACACATTCCTAATCTTTAAAGCTCGAGTAGGTAACGATCATCAGATCTGGGATGCTTTGCTGGGTCATCATGGTGTTGG
The DNA here is from genome assembly GCA_964036315.1 of Acanthosepion esculentum. Taxonomy (NCBI): domain Eukaryota; kingdom Metazoa; phylum Mollusca; class Cephalopoda; order Sepiida; family Sepiidae; genus Acanthosepion; species Acanthosepion esculentum. Next base: position 66,114,396 of record OZ038517.1, on the reverse strand, counting down.
GCACATTCTAAATCTTCAAAGCTCGGGCAGGTAACGATCAGATCTGAAATGCTTTCCTGTGTCATCTTGGTGTTGGACACATTCCTAATCTTCAAAGATCAAGTAGTTAACGGTCATCAGATGTGGGATGCTTTGCTGAGTCATCATGGTGTTGAACACGTTCCTAATCTTCAAAGCTCCAGTAGGTAACGATCATCGTATCTGAGATGAGTTGCTGGGTCATCAGGGTGTTGAACACATTCCTAATCTTCAAAGCTCAAGTAGGTAACGATCATCAGATCTGAGATGAGTTGCTGGGTCATCAGGGTGTTGAACACATTCCTAATCTTCAAAGCTCAAGTAGGTAACGATCATCAGATCTGAGATGAGTTGCTGGGTCATCAGGGTGTTGAACACATACATAATCTTCACAGCTCAAGTAGGTAACGATCATCAAATCTGAGATGAGTTGCTGGGTAATCAGGGTGTTAAACACATTCCTAATCTTCAAAGCTCAAGTAGGTAACGATCATCAGATCTGAGATGAGTTGCTGGGTCATCATGGTGTTGAACACATTCCTAATATTCAAAGGTCAAGTAGGTAACGATCATCAGATCTGAGATGAGTTGCTGGGTCATCAGGGTTTTGTACACATTCCTAATCATCAAAGCTCAAGTAGGTAACGATCAACATATCTGAGATCACTTGATGGGTCTTCAGGGTGTTGAACACATTCCTAATCTTCAAAGTTCGAGTACATAACAATCATCAGATCTGAGATATGTTGCTGGGTCATCAGGGTGTTGAACACATTCCTAATCTTCAAAGCTCGAGTAGGTGACGAGCATCAGATCTGAGATGAGTTGCTGGGTCATCAGGGTGTTGAACACATTCCTAATCTTCAAAGCTCAAGTAGGTAACGATCATCAGATCTGAGATGAGTTGCTGGGTCTTCAGGGTGTTGAACACATTCCAAATCTTCAAAGCTCAAGTAGGCAACGATCAACAGATCTGAGATGAGTAGCTGGGTCATCAGGATGTTGAATACATACCTAATCTTCAAGGCTCAAGTAGGTAACGTTCATCAGATCTGAGATTTAGTTGCTGGGTCATCAGTATGTTCAACACATTGCAAAACTTCAAAGCTCAAGTAGGTAACGATCATCAGATCTGAGATGAGTTGCTGGGTCATCATGGTGTTGAACACATTCCTAATCTTCAAAGCTCAAGTAGGTAACGATCATCAGATCTGAGATAAGTTGCTGGGTCATCAGGTTGTTGAACACATTCCTAATCTTCAAAGCTCGAGTAGGTAACAATCATCAGATCTGAGATATGTTGCGCGGTCATCAGGGTGTTGAACACATTCCTAATCTTCAAAGCTCAAGTAGGTAACAATCAGATCTGAGATGTTTTGCTGGGACATCATGGTGTTGGACACATTCTTAATCTTCAAAGCTGGAGTAGGTAACGATCATCAGACCTGGGATGCTTTGCTGGGTCATAATGGTGTTGAACACGTTCCTAATCTTCAAAGATCCAGTAGGTAACGATCATCGTATCTGAGACGAGTTTCTGGGTCATCAGGGTGTTGAACACATTCCTCATCTTCAAAGCTCAAGTAGGTAACGATCATCAAATCTGAGATGAGTTGCTGCGTCATCAATGTGTTGAACACATTCCAAATCTTCAAAGCTCCAGTAGGTAACAATCATCAGATCTGAGATATGTTGCTGGATCATCAGGGTGTTGAACACATTCCTAATCTTCAAGGCCCAAGTAGGAAACGTTTACCAGATCTGAGATGAGTTGCTGCGTCATCAGTGTGTTGAACACATTGCAAAACCCCACAGCTCAAGGAGGTAACGATCATCCGATCTGAGATGAGTTGCTCGGTCATCAGGGTGTTGAACACATTCCAAATCTTCAAAGCTCAAGTAGGCAACGATCAACAGATCTGAGATGAGTAGCTGGGTCATCAGGATGTTGAATACATACCTAATCTTCAAGGCTCAAGTAGGTAACGTTCATCAGATCTGAGATTTAGTTCTTGGGTCATCAGTGTGTTCAACACATTGCAAAACTTCAAAGCTCAAGTAGGTAACGATGATCAGATCTGAGATGAGTTTCTGGGTCATCTTGGTGTTGGACACATTCCTAAATTCAAAGCTCGAGTAGGTAACAATCATCAGATCTGAGATATTTTGCTTGATAATTATTGTCTTGGACACATTCTTAATCTTCAAAGATCGAGTAGGTAAAGATAATCAGATCTGAGATGCTTTGCTGGGTCATCATGATGTTGGATACATTCCTAATCTTCAAAGCTGGAGTAGGTAACGATCAACAGATCTGAGATGATTTGCTGGGTCATCATGGTGTTGAACACATTCCTAATATTCAAAGCTCAAGTAGGTAACGATCATCAGATAGGAAATGAGTTGCTGGGTCATCAGTGTGTTGAACACAATGCAAAACTTCAAAGCTCAAGTAGGTAACGATCATCAGATCTGAGATGAGTTGCTGGGTCTTCAGGGTGTTGAACACATTCCAAATCTTCAAAGCTCAAGTAGGCAACGATCAACAGATCTGAGATGAGTAGCTGGGTCATCAGGATGTTGAATACATACCTAATCTTCAAGGCTCAAGTAGGTAACGTTCATCAGATCTGAGATTTAGTTGCTGGGTCATCAGTATGTTCAACACATTGCAAAACTTCAAAGCTCAAGTAGGTAACGATCATCAGATCTGAGATGAGTTGCTGGGTCATCATGGTGTTGAACACATTCCTAATCTTCAAAGCTCAAGTAGGTAACGATCATCAGATCTGAGATAAGTTGCTGGGTCATCAGGTTGTTGAACACATTCCTAATCTTCAAAGCTCAAGTAGGTAACAATCATCAGATCTGAGATATGTTGCGCGGTCATCAGGGTGTTGAACACATTCCTAATCTTCAAAGCTCAAGTAGGTAACAATCAGATCTGAGATGTTTTGCTGGGACATCATGGTGTTGGACACATTCTTAATCTTCAAAGCTGGAGTAGGTAACGATCATCAGACCTGGGATGCTTTGCTGGGTCATAATGGTGTTGAACACGTTCCTAATCTTCAAAGATCCAGTAGGTAACGATCATCGTATCTGAGACGAGTTTCTGGGTCATCAGGGTGTTGAACACATTCCTCATCTTCAAAGCTCAAGTAGGTAACGATCATCAAATCTGAGATGAGTTGCTGCGTCATCAATGTGTTGAACACATTCCAAATCTTCAAAGCTCCAGTAGGTAACAATCATCAGATCTGAGATATGTTGCTGGATCATCAGGGTGTTGAACACATTCCTAATCTTCAAGGCCCAAGTAGGAAACGTTTACCAGATCTGAGATGAGTTGCTGCGTCATCAGTGTGTTGAACACATTGCAAAACCCCACAGCTCAAGGAGGTAACGATCATCCGATCTGAGATGAGTTGCTCGGTCATCAGGGTGTTGAACACATTCCAAATCTTCAAAGCTCAAGTAGGCAACGATCAACAGATCTGAGATGAGTAGCTGGGTCATCAGGATGTTGAATACATACCTAATCTTCAAGGCTCAAGTAGGTAACGTTCATCAGATCTGAGATTTAGTTCTTGGGTCATCAGTGTGTTCAACACATTGCAAAACTTCAAAGCTCAAGTAGGTAACGATGATCAGATCTGAGATGAGTTTCTGGGTCATCTTGGTGTTGGACACATTCCTAAATTCAAAGCTCGAGTAGGTAACAATCATCAGATCTGAGATATTTTGCTTGATAATTATTGTCTTGGACACATTCTTAATCTTCAAAGATCGAGTAGGTAAAGATAATCAGATCTGAGATGCTTTGCTGGGTCATCATGATGTTGGATACATTCCTAATCTTCAAAGCTGGAGTAGGTAACGATCAACAGATCTGAGATGATTTGCTGGGTCATCATGGTGTTGAACACATTCCTAATATTCAAAGCTCAAGTAGGTAACGATCATCAGATAGGAAATGAGTTGCTGGGTCATCAGTGTGTTGAACACAATGCAAAACTTCAAAGCTCAAGTAGGTAACGAGCATCAGATCTGAGATGAGTTGCTGGGTCATCATGGTGTTGAACACATTCCTAATCTTCAAAGCTCGAGTAGTTAACAATCATCAGATGCTTTGCTAAGTCAGTATGGTGTTGGACACATATTCAAAGGTCAAGTAGGTAACGATCAGATCTGGGATGCTTAGTTAAATCATCATGGTGTTGGACACATTCCTAATTTTCAAAGCTCAGGTGGGTAACGACCATCAGGTCTGGAATGCTTTGCTGGATTATCATGGTTTTGGACACATTCCTAATATTCAAAGCTGGATTAGGTAACGATCATCAGATCTGAGATGCTTTGCTCGGTCGTCATAATATTGGACACATTCCTAATCTTCAAAGCTCGAGTATGTAAAGATCATCAGATCTGGGATACGCTGCAGGGTCATCATGGTGTTGGAGACAATGTTAATCTTCAAAGCTCGGGTAGGTAACGTTCATCAGATCTGTGATGATTTGCTGGTCATCACGGTGTTGGACACATTCCTAATCTTCAAAACACTATTAGGTAACGATTATCAGATCTGAGATACTTTGCCGGGTCATCATGGTGTTGAACACATTCCTAATCTTCAAAGCTTAGATAGGTAACGATCATCAGATCTGGGAAGCTTTGCTCGTCATCATGGTGTTGGACACATTCTTAATCTTCAAAACTGGAGTAGGTAACGAACATCAGACCTGTGATGATTTGCTGGGACCTCATGGTGTTGGACACATTCTTTATCTTCAATGCTGGAGTAGGTAACGATCATCAGATCTGGGATACTCTGCTGTGTCATCATGGTGTTGGACACATTCGTAATCTTCAAAGCTCGGGTAGGTAACGATCAGATCTGAAATGCTTTCCTGTGTCATCTTGGTGTTGGACACATTCTTAATCTTCAAAGCTCGAGTAGGTAACGATCATCACATCTAGGATGCTTGCTGGGTGATCATGATGTTGGACACATTCCTAAACTTCAAAGCGCGAGGAGGTAACCATCATCAGATCTGGGATACTCAGCTGAGTCATCATGGTGTTGGACACATTCGTAATCTTCAAAGCTCGGGTAGGTAACGATCAGATCTGAAATGCTTTCCTGTGTCATCTTGGTGTTGGACACATTCTTAATCTTCAAAGCTCGAGTAGGTAACGATCATCAGATCTAGGATGCTTGCTGGGTGATCATGATGTTGGACACATTCTTAATCTTCAAAGCGCGAGGAGGTAACCATCATCAGATCTGGGATACTCTGCTGAGTCATCATGGTGTTGGACACATTCTTAATCTTCAAAGCTCGGGTAGGTAACGATCAGATCTGAAATGCTTTCCTGTGTCATCTTGGTGTTGGACACATTCTTAATCTTCAAAGCTCGAGTAGGTAACGATCATCAGATCTAGGATGCTTGCTGGGTCATCATGATGTTGGACATATTCCTAAACTTCAAAGCGCGAGGAGGTAACCATCATCAGGTCTGGGATACTCTGCTGGGTCATCATGGTGTTGGACACATTCGTAATCTTCAAAGCTCGGGTAGATAACGATCAGATCTGAAATGCTTTCCTGTGTCATCTTGTTGTTGGACACATTCTTAATCTTCAAAGCTCGAGTAGGTAACGATCATCAGATCTAGGATGCTTGCTGGGTGATCATGATGTTGGACACATTCCTAAACTTCAAAGCGCGAGGAGGTAACCATCATAAGGTCTGGGATACTCTGCTGGGTCATCATGGTGTTGGACACATTCGTAATCTTCAAAGCTCGGGTAGGTAACGATCAGATCTCAAATGCTTTCCTGTGTCATCTTGGTGCTGGACACATTCTTAATATTCAAAGCTCGAGTAGGTAACGATCATCACATCTAGGATGCTTGCTGGGTGATCATGATGTTGGACACATTCCTAAACTTCAAAGAGCAGGAGGTAACCATCATCAGATCTGGGATACTCTGCTGAGTCATCATGGTGTTGGACACATTCGTAATCTTCAAAGCTCGGGTAGGTAACGATCGGATCTGAAATGCTTTCCTGTGTCATCTCGGTGTTGGACACATACTTAATCTTCAAAGCTCGAGTAGGTAACGATCATCAGATCTAGGATGCTTGCTGGGTGATCAGGATGTTGGACACATTCCTAAACTTCAAAGCGCGAGGAGGTAACCATCATCAGGTCTGGGATACTCTGCTGTGTCATCATGGTGTTGGACACATTCGTAATCTTCAAAGCTCGGGTAGGTAACGATCAGATCTGAAATGATTTCCTGTGTCATCTTGTTGTTGGACACATTCTTAATCTTCAAAGCTCGAGTAGGTAATGATCATCAGATCTAGGATGCTTGCTGGGTGATCATGATGTTGGACACATTCCTAAACTTCAAAGCGCGAGGAGGTAACCATCATCAGGTCTGGGATACTCTGCTGGGTCATCATGATGTTGGACACATTTGTAATCTTCAAAGCTCGGGTAGGTAACGATCAGATCTGAAATGCTTTCCTGTGTCATCTTGGTGCTGGACACATTCTTAATCTTCAAAGCTCGAGTAGGTAACGATCATCAGATCTAGGATGCTTGCTGGGTGATCATGATGTTGGACACATTCCTAAACTTCAAAGCGCGAGGAGGTAACCATCATCAGCTCTGGGATACTCTGCTGAGTCATCATGGTGTTGGACACATTCGTAATCTTCAAAGCTCGGGTAGGTAACGACCAGATCTGAAATGCTTTCCTGTGTCATCTTGGTGTTGGACACATACTTAATCTTCAAAGCTCGAGTAGGTAACGATCATCAGATCTAGGATGCTTGCTGGGTCATCATGATGTTGGACACATTCCTAAACTTCAAAGCGCGAGGAGGTAACCATCATCAGGTCTGGGATACTCTGCTGTGTCATCATGGTGTTGGACACATTCGTAATCTTCAAAGCTCGGGTAGGTAACGATCAGATCTGAAATGCTTTCCTGTGTCATCTTGGTGTTGGATACATTCTTAATCTTCAAAGCTCGAGTAGGTAACGATCAGATCTGAAATGCTTTCCTGTGTCATCTTGGTGTTGGACACATACTTAATCTTCAAAGCTCGAGTAGGTAACGATCATCAGATCTAGGATGCTTGCTGGGTCATCATGATGTTGGACACATTCCTAAACTTCAAAGCGCGAGGAGTTAACCATCATCAGGTCTGGGATACTCTGCTGGGTCATCATGGTGTTGGACACATTCGTAATCTTCAAAGCTCGGGTAGGTAACGATCAGATCTGAAATGCCTTCCTGTGTCATCTTGGTGCTGGACACATTCTTAATCTTCAAAGCTCGAGTAGGTAACGATCATCAGATCTAGGATGCTTGCTGGGTGATCATGATGTTGGACACATTCCTAAACTTCAAAGCGCGAGGAGGTAACCATCATCAGATCTGGGATACTCAGCTGAGTCATCATGGTGTTGGACACATTCGTAATCTTCAAAGCTCGGGTAGGTAACGATCAGATCTGAAATGCTTTCCTGTGTCATCTTGGTGTTGGACACATTCTTAATCTTCAAAGCTCGAGTAGGTAACGATCATCAGATCTAGGATGCTTGCTGGGTGATCATGATGTTGGACACATTCCTAAACTTCAAAGCGCGAGGAGGTAACCATCATCAGGTCTGGGATACTCTGCTGGGTCATCATGGTGTTGGACACATTCGTAATCTTCAAAGCTCGGGTAGGTAACGATCAGATCTGAAATGCTTTCCTGTGTCATCTTGGTGCTGGACACATTCTTAATCTTCAAAGCTCGAGTAGGTAACGATCATCAGATCTAGTATGCTTGCTGGGTGATCATGATGTTGGACACATTCCTAAACTTCAAAGCGCGAGGAGGTAACCATCATCAGATCTGGGATACTCTGCTGAGTCATCATGGTGTTGGACACATTCTTAATCTTCAAAGCTCGGGTAGATAACGATCAGATCTGAAATGCTTTCCTGTGTCATCTTGTTGTTGGACACATTCTTAATCTTCAAAGCTCGAGTAGGTAACGATCATCAGATCTAGGATGCTTGCTGGGTGATCATGATGTTGGACACATTCCTAAACTTCAAAGCGCGAGGAGGTAACCATCATCAGGTCTGGGATACTCTGCTGGGTCATCATGGTGTTGGTCATATTCGTAATCTTCAAATCTCGGGTAGGTAACGATCAGATCTGAAATGATTTCCTGTGTCATCTTTGTGTTGGACACATTCTTCAAATCTCGAGTAGGTAACGATCATCGGATCTAGGATGCTTGCTGGGAGATCATGATGTTGGACACATTCCTAAACTTCAAAGCGCGAGTAGGTAACCATCATCAGATCTGGGATACTCTGCTGAGTCATCATGGTGTTGGACACATTCGTAATCTTCAAAGCTCGGGTAGGTAACGATCAGATCTGAAATGCTTTCCTGTGTCATCTTGGTGTTGGACACATTCTTAATCTTCAAAGCTCGAGTAGGTAACGATCATCTGATCTAGGATGCTTGCTGGGTGATCATGATGTTGGACACATTCCTAAACTTCAAAGCGCGAGGAGGTAACCATCATCAGATCTGGGATACTCTGCTGGGTCATCATGATGTTGGTCACATTCGTAATCTTCAAATCTCGGGTAGGTAACGATCAGATCTGAAATGATTTCCTGTGTCATCTTGGTGTTGGACACATTCTTAATCTTCAAAGCTCGAGTAGGTAACGATCATCGGATCTAGGATGCTTGCTGGGAGATCATGATGTTGGACACATTCCTAAACTTCAAAGCGCGAGGAGGTAACCATCATCAGATCTGGGATACTCTGCTGGGTCATCATGGTGTTGGACACATTCGTAATCTTCAAAGCTCGGGTAGGTAACGATCAGATCTGAAATGCTTTCCGGTGTCATCTTGGTGTTGGACAAATTCTTAATCTTCAAAGCTCGAGTAGGTAACGATCATCGGATCTAGGATGCTTGCTGGGTGATCATGATGTTGGACACATTCCTAAACTTCAAAGCGCGAGGAGGTAACCATCATCAGATCTGGGATACTCTGCTGGGTCACCATGGTGTTGGACACATTCGTAATCTTCAAAGCTTGGGTAGGTAACGATCAGATCTGAAATGCTTTCTTGTGTCATCTTGGTGTTGGACACATTCTTAATCTTCAAAGCTCGAGTAGGTAACGATCATCACATCTAGGATGCTTGCTGGGTGATCATGATGTTGGACACATTCCTAAACTTCAAAGCGCGAGGAGGTAACCATCATCAGATCTGGGATACTCTGTTGGGTCATCATGGTGTTGGACACATTCGTAATCTTCAAAGCTCGGGTAGGTAACGATCATCAGATCTAGGATGCTTGCTGGGTGATCATGATGTTGGACACATTCCTAAACTTCAAAGCGCGAGGAGGTAACCATCATCAGATCTGGGATACTCTGCTGGGTCACCATGGTGTTGGACACATTCGTAATCTTCAAAGCTTGGGTAGGTAACGATCAGATCTGAAATGCTTTCCTGTGTCATCTTGGTGTTGGACACATTCTTAATCTTCAAAGCTCGAGTTGGTAACGATCATCAGATCTGGGATGCTTGCTTGGTGATCATGATGTTGGACACATACCTAAACTTCAAAGCGCGAGTAGGTAACCATCATCAGATCTGGGATACTCTGCTGGGTCATCATGGTGTTGGACACATTCGTAATCTTCAAAGCTCGGGTAGGTAACGATGAGATCTGAAATGTTTTCCGGTGTCATCTTGGTGTTGGACACATTCTTATTCTTCAAAGCCCGGGTAAGTAACAATCAGATCTGAAATGCTTTCCTGTGTCATCTTGGTGTTGGACACATTCTTAATCTTCAAAGCTCGAGTAGGTAACGATCATCTGATCTAGGATGCTTGCTGGGTGATCATGATGTTGCACACATTCCTAAACTTCAAAGCGCGGGTAGGTAACCATCATCAGATCTGGGATACTCTGCTGAGTCATCATGGTGTTGGACATTTTCGTAATCTTCAAAGCTCGGGTAGGTAACGATCAGATCTCAAATGCTTTCCTGTGTCATCTTGTTGTTGGACACATTCTTAATCTTCAAAGCTCGAGTAGGTAACGATCATATGATGTAGGATGCTTGCTGGGTGATCATGATGTTGGACACATTCCTAAACTTCAAAGCGCGAGGAGGTAACCATCATCAGGTCTGGGATACTCTGCTGAGTCATCATGGTGTTGGACACATTCGTAATCTTCAAAGCTCGGGTAGGTAACGATCAGATCTAAAATGATTTCCTGTGTCATCTTGGTGTTGGACACATTCTTAATCTTCAAAGCTCGAGTAGGTAACGATCATCAGATCTAGGATGCTTGCTGGGTAATCATGATGTTGGACACATTCCTAAACTTCAAAGCGCGGGTAGGTAACCATCATCAGATCTGGGATACTCTGCTGAGTCATCATGCTGTTGGTCACATTCGTAATCTTCAAAGCTCGAGTAGGTAACGATCATCAGATCTAGGATGCTTGCTGGGTGATCATGATGTTGGACACATTCCTAAACTTCAAAGCGCGAGGAGGTAACCATCATCAGATCTGGGATACTCTGCTGTGTTATCATGGTGTTGGACACATTCGTAATCTTCAAAGCTCGGGTAGGTAACGATCAGATCTGAAATGCTTTCCTGTGTCATCTTGGTGTTGGACACATTCTTAATCTTCAAAGCTCGAGTAGGTAACGATCATCAGATCTAGGATGCTTGCTGGTTAATCATGATGTTGCACACATTCCTAAACTTCAAAGCGCGGGTAGGTAACCATCATCAGATCTGGGATACTCTGCTGAGTCATCATGGTGTTGGACACAGTGTTAATCTTCACAGTTCGGGTAGGTAACGTTGATCAGATCTGTGATGATTTGCTTTGTCATCATGGTGTTGGACACATTCTTATTTTTCAAAGCTCACGCAGGTAAGGATCATCAGGTTTGGAATGCTTTGCTGGGTCATCATGATGTTGGACACATTCCTAATCTTCAAAGCTCGAGTAGGTAACAATCATCAGATCTGAACACATTCCTAATATTCAAAGATCAAGTAGGTAACGATCATCAGATCTGAGATTAGTTGCTGGGTCATTATGGTGTTGGACACATTCACAGCTGGAGTAGGTAACGATCATCAGATCTGGGATGCTTTGCTGGGTCATCTTGGTGTTGGACACATTCTTATTCTTCAAAGCTCACGTAGGTAACAATCATCAGATCTGAGAGGCTTTACTGGGTCATCATGGTGTTGGACACATTCCTAATCTTCTAAGCTCGAGTAGGTAACGATCATCAGATCTAGGATACTCTGCTGTGTCATCATGGTGTTGGACACATTCGTAATCTTCAAAGCTCGGGTAGGTAACGATCAGATCTGAAATGCTTTCCTGGGCCGTCTTGGTGTTGGACACATTCTTAATCTTCAAAGCTCGGGTTGGTAACGATCAGATCTGAAATGCTTTCCTGTGTCATCTTGGTGTTGGACACATTCTTAATCTTCAAAGCTCCAGTAGGTAACGATCATCAGATCTAGGATGCTTGCTGGGTCATCATGATGTTGGACTCATTCCTAAACTTCAAAGCGCGAGTAGGAATCGATCGTCTGATCTGGGATACTCTGCTGAGTCATCATGGTGTTGGACACATTCTTAATCTTCAAATCTCGGGTAGGTAACGATCAACAGATCTGTGCTGCTTTTCTGGGTCATCATGTTGTTGGACACATTCTTAATCTTCAAAGCTCGAGTAGGTAACAATCATCAGATCTGAGAGGCTTTGCTTGGTCATTATGGTGTTGGACACATTCTTAATCTTCAAATCTCTGAGAGGTAACGATCATCAGATCTGGGATGCTTTGCTGGGTCATCATGGTTTTGGACACATTCCTGATCTTCAAAGCTTTAGTAGGTAACAATCAGCAGACCTGAGATGATTTGCTGGGTCATTATGGTGTTGGACACATTCTTAATCTTCAAAGCTCGAGTAGGTACCGATCATCTGATCTAGGATGCTTGCTGGGTCATCATGATTTTGGACTCATTCCTAAACTTCAAAGTTCGAGTAGGAATCGATCGTCAGATCTGGGATACTCTGCTGAGTCATCATGGTGTTGGACACATTCGTAATCTTCAAAGCTGTAGTAGGTAACAATCATCAGATCTGGGATGCTTTGCTGGGTCATCATGATGTTGGACACATTCTTAATCTTCACATCTCTGAGAGGTAACGATCATCAGATCCGGGATGCTTTGCTGGGTCATTATGGTGTTAGATACATTCTTAATCTTCACATTTCTGAGAGGTAACGATCATCAGATCTGGGATGCTTTGCTGGGTCATCATGGTGTTGGACACATTCCTGATCTTCAAAGCTGGAGTAGGTAACAATCAGCAGACCTGAGATGCTTTGCTGTGTCATTATGGTGTTTGACACATTCTTCATCTTTAAATCTCTGGTAGGTAACGATCATCAGAACTGGGATGCTTTTCTTGGTCATCATTGTGTTGGACAAGTTCCTAATCTTCAAAGCTCGAGTAACTAACGATCATCAGATCTGAAATGCTTTCCTGTGTCATCTTGGTGTTGGACACATTCCTAATCCTCAAAGCTCGAGTAGGTAACGATCATAAGATGTGGGATGTTCTGTTTGGTCATTATGGTGTTGGACTCTTTCTTAATCTTCATAGCTCTGGTAGGTAACGATCATCAGATCTGGGATACTCTGTGGTGTTTGACACATTAATAATTTTCAACGCTCGAGTAGGTAACGATCATCAAATCTGGAACGCAATGCTGGATCATTATGTTATTGGACACATTCTTAATTTTCAAAGCTCTGGTAGCTAACGATCATCGGATCTGGGATGTTCTGCTCGGTCATTATGGTGTTGGACACATCCTTAATCCTCAACGCTCTGGCATGTAACCATCATCAGATCTGGGATGCTTCGCTGGGTCATCATGTTGTTGGACACATTTTTAATCTTCAAAGCTCTGGTATGTAACGATCATCAGATCTGGGATGTTTTCCTGGTTCATCATGGTATTGGAATCATGAACCCCAACGGCCAGCGCCTACTTTCCATTTGCAGAGTATTCAATCTTATAATCACCAACACCTATTTTTAGCAACCGAACTGCGGCAAGTCATCGTAGATGTATCTTCGATCGAAAGGCTGACTCTTTAACTATGTCATCACCAGAAGACGGACATCAATATAACACTTACCTTTCATTCCACCTGCTGTTTTCTTGACCGTGCTCTCCTTTGCAGTAAGGCTTTTTTTTCGACTTGCTCACAGAAGATATCTGTGCCTAAGTGGATAAAGTCCCAGATAAACAAAGTGTCACTGGATCTAACCAACGCTATGTGTCCTCGAGGACACATGTCACAGTGGATAAAGGCGTTGGTTAGATCCAGTGACAGACCCAAAGAGTGTAAGTTCAATACCCGGTTCAGGTAGTGGATAACTTTCAGAGGGAAAATTAGCAGGAGATAACTGATAACTGACATTCATCAAACATGGCTCGTGGAACTAGAACAGTCTACCCCAGTGATCGAAATAAAGGGTTCGGTTCAAAATTTCAACCACCTGAAGAAGGCCGGAACGTACAACGGCCGAAACGTACAACGGCCGAGATGAGGACAATAGTCCGACTAATGTAAATACTGTACATAATACCTCATCTCAGAAATATAGATACACTCCTATACAGTTTGATGGGAATAACTTGAAGTATGTGAAGTCATTTACATATATATATATATATATATATATATATACCATAGGCCTAACGATTTCGTCTAGCATGAAACAGGCTGTCGCCTCTGAGTGTTGACTTCAATGTTCACTTTTATATTTATATTTACATACGTTCTATCTCATATATATATATGTGTGTGTGTGTGTGTGTGTGTGTGTGAGCATGTGTGTGAATAAAAAAAGCACCTCCTAAGAGATTTTATTATATAGGGTGACCCCAAAAGAGGGGAACTTTTTAACAAGTCAATAATACCAAGAGTGATGGAAGAAAAATATTTAATTCATAGTAATTGAAACCTTAAAACATGCCATTTAAGAAACAATGATGGAATTTTCATTTTTTGAAAATGACGTCCTGTAGATGGCGTCCTCCTGTACGAATGCATTCTTGAAACCTGCTGTTGAGATTCCTCATTGACTGCTGCAACATCTCAGCTGGGATACTGTGAATTTCATTCTCGTTACTAAAATGGCGGAATGTTTACTTGCTCAAGGTCACTGTCTCGCAGTGTTGCCACTTGCTCATGTCTGGCAATACGCACTTCAAAAATTCCCGTTTTTTTAGGTCACCCTATATAATAGACGCTGATGTTATATGATCCGCCAGGGCGGCGGGTAGGAGTGGGGCTTTGAGGACCCATTATTGGTGATGGCCTGTTTCGCTTTTATCAGTATCTTTATTTTTTTTTCAAAATAGGTGTGAATTTGCGGCTTTTTTATCTTGGTCGGTTGGGCATTTCGTTGCACTTGTAACATCTTGGACTTGCCTGAGAGTTATAAACTCAACCGGCCTTTGATGGCAGGAGAACGCATGAAATGCATCTAGTGGCGACACCTGTTTCATGCTTAAAAGCGTTTAAGCATGAAGCAGACGGCTGTCACTGGGCGTGGACTTCAACGTCCAATATTATATTTGCATACGCTCTATGTCTAATACTGAGCACTTTAATTCACATATATATATATATATATATATATATATATATATATATATATATATATATATATATGTGTGTGTGTGTGTGTGTGCATTCATATATATATATATATATATGAAGAATTATAATTTTAAGGTGTGCTATATTTATGGGCTAAAGTGCTCAATATCAGAGATAGAGCGTATGTAAATATAAATATAAAATTGAACATTGAAGTCAACACTCAGAGGCTACAGGCTGTTTCATGGCCTGACGATTGCGTCTAACATGAAACAGCCTCTGTTGCCTCTGAGTGTTGACTTCAATGTTCACTTTTATATTTATATACATATATATATATATGTGTGTATATGTATATGTATATATATATATATACAGAGAGAGAGAGGTAACATAGAGCTGTGGTAGAAAGTAGGGTTACTGAGTGATATATATATATATATACATACAAATATTTTTATATATGGGTCCATGTATATATACATGTATGCATATATGTATATATATATATATATATATATATATGTGTGTGTGTGTGTGTGTGTGTGTGTGTGTGTATGCATATATATATATATACCATATATATATATGTATGTATGCATATATATGCCATATATATATATATATATATATATATATATATATATATATATATATATATACATATATATATATATATATATATATATATATATATATATATATATATATATATGTTAATAAAAAGGCACCCTTAAAGAATAGAGACAGTGACTTCTTTTTATTTATAATTCTGAACTTTTCGCCCTCAACCATGGTCGGAGAAGTGGTGAGATAGATAGATAGATAGATAGATAGATAGATAGATAGATAGATAGATAGATAGATAGATAGATATGAACAGACTGATAGATAGATAGATAGATAGATAGATAGATAGATAGATAGATAGATAGGTATGAACAGACTGATAGATAGATAGATAGATAGATAGATAGATATAGATAGATAGATAGATAGATAGATAGATAGATAGATAGATAGATAGATAGATATGAACAAACTGATAGATAGATAGATAGATAGATATGAACAGACTGATAGATAGATAGATAGATAGATAGATAGATAGATAGATAGATAGATATGAACAGACTGATAGATAGATAGATAGATAGATAGATAGATAGATAGATAGATAGATAGATAATGAATAGGCTGGTTATTTGTTTTACATCGTTCAGCAAGATCACTTCAGGATTGCATAATGTCGTTGATTGTAGCTCGACGTTTTAGTCCCAGACAACAGATCTTTCTCTTCGTCCATTGTTATTGCAGACGACGCCTGTTTAAGTTTTTTTTCCGGTCAGACTCACTACTGACATCTTTTCTTTTCTCACAGTCACCCTAACCCCTGCCCATAGTTTTCATTACGAAGCACCTGTTCTGTCTTGTAGTCCCGATGCCATCGACGCTTATTCTTTTTTTTAAATCAATTTTTTTTTCTCTCCGTGGCCGTAACAATTACTGTGTGTCCACGCCCATGAATTTCCGTGTGTGTGTGTGTGTGCCTATGTGCATATGTTTGTGTGTCTATAAAATAACTGAATTTAGAATTTTCAAATCCCCCCTCCTGCCAAAAAATATTATGACCTAGAACATTGAACTTATATAAATTTAATTAAACGTGTCTCAGGATTTTATCTCGCACTCGTAAAACTACATTTGGAATCATTCTTGGAGTTGGGGATTAAAAGCTATAGGATTCTACAAGAAAATCCTTGTTTGATACTACATGACCGTTATATAGGAGTCAGTGTGCCATAAAAGCACATTCAGAATCATAACCTTGCAGGTGAGATTAAAGACCATGATACATACTTGAAAATCCTTGTTTATATATATATATATATATATATATATATATATATATATATATATATATATATATATATATATATATATATTTAAGCTTTTCACCCCAAGCAAGGCTGGAAGCCACTAGCACGCAAGGGGTTACAGAAGATTTGGAGCGAGAGCAAATAGGAGAGTGAGAGAAAAGGATGTGGTGAAGGATAGTGAATAGATCAAGGCAACTGGAGATGTCGATTGACGTTACATTTGAATAATTGGAGATTATAGTTGTCAGGGAATCGGGAAGAAGGAAGGGAATTCCACAGGCGAGAGGTGCGAGCTATTGGAGTAGAAGAGACGTCTACATTTAACAGTTTCAACAGTGAAAGGGTGGGAACGGGATGATGCCAGCCTCGTAGGACGCTTGAATTCATGAAGCCTGCGAACCAGCGAAAGCAGCTCATCGGAGCAATTACCGTGAAAGTATTTGTAAAAAAGACAGAGCGAGGCGACGGCGCGTCTGTGAGAGAGCGGCTGCAGACGAGATGACAGATCAGGGCCAGTTACGTTGTATACCCGTCTCTGGATCTTATCAAGAACCCCGAGGCAAACAGAAGGTGCTCCAGAACATATATGGCAGCAATACTCTGTGCAAGGGCGAATGGTTGATTTGTAGATTTGAAGGATCGATTCCAGGGAGAAAAATTTCGTGGCCCGGCAGAGGGAGCCAACTTTCCTTGCGGTGGATGAAGCAATTAACTCGATGTATTTGTTCCATCTCAGGTCAGCAGACAGCGTGAGACCGAGCAGCCGCAGAGAGGAGCTCTCGAGAAGTTGGGCTTCAGACATTCTAATAGGATGCAGGGAAGGATCCCTGTGGTGATTAATAGAGGGCAGTTTTGTTTTAGAGGCGTTAAAGTTAACCAACCAATTCTTGCCCCAGTTCACAACCCATTGAAGGTCCTTTTCGAGACGAACTGCCAAGTTAAGTTTGTCAGCGACACTAGATTTGTTTTTGAGGCAGGAGTAAATTGTGGTGTCATCCGCGTAGATACCAACTTGGAAATCTATGGCGTCAGGAATATCGTTTATGAATATAAGGAACAGAGTAGGGCCTAGGATGGAGCCTTGGGGAACACCTACGTTCGTGGGATAGGAGCTGGAGGAGAATCCGCTGAGAACGACCTTCAATACACGGTTTGACAGGAATGATTGTATTAGGTCAAACAGTCGACCTGTAATACCATAACCCTGGAGCTTGCGAAGAAGGCCGGCATGCCAAACCCTATCAAACGCTTTGGAGATGTCTAGGGCCACGGCACGAGCTTCACCGTTATTATGAAGAGCTTGGTAGACAAATTCAGTGATGGCCGTGAGCACATCAGCTGTAGATCGGGCAAAGCGGAAACCATATTGCTTGTCTGAGAGCAGATCATAGGATGTAAGGTGATTAACCAATTCGGTGTTGATAAGGGCTTCGAAGACTTTGCCGAAGAGGTGTAGGAGACTGATAGGATGGTAATTAGAAGGGTCGGAGGGGTCGCCAGAGTTCTTAAAGACAGGAACAATGGATGAGGACTTCCAGCAGTCAGGAAAGCAAGACTCCTTGAGGCAGTAGTCGTATAATTTAGAGAGGGCGGGCGCCAATTCAGACGCGCATTTCTTCAAGACAATGGCTGGTATGCCATCTCCACCATTAGCCTTGTGGGGGCCTAAATTAGAGATAATGCCCAATACCAATTACGGGGATATGTGTAACCCGCTCAAAAGGGCCTCGGTTCTGAGTGGGAAATCGGGTATGGGTACACAGGAAGAGTCAAGCGTTAAATTGATAGAAAATTCCCGAGCAAAGCATTCAGCCTTGTCGGCAGAGGAGGTCAGGACCTCAAACTGGTTGAATAGGGGAGGTATAAAGGGTTTGCTATTGTTCAGAACGCTCTTGCAAAGACGGCAATAATCCTTGGAGCCGAATTTGCGTTCCTTCATCCGAGCAGCAAATAGTGACTTAGCTTCGTTAAGGACATGCTTACACTTGTTACGGGCGGAGGCAAAGAGACGTCTATTGCAGTCGGACATATCGCTACGAAATAGGTGGAAGAAGTGGTTCCTATGGGCAATGGCGGCTGAGCAAGCAGCGGAGAACCAAGGGGAGGAGCGTGGTTTGAGCTTAAATTTCCTTGAGGGGATGAAAGCGTCAATTGCAGCATTAAAAAAAGATGAGACCTCTGAAGCACATACTTGAACAGGGAGCTTAAATACAACATCACAAGGAACATCGCGGAGAAAATCACGGAACGAATCCCAGTCAGCTCATTGAAAGCAAAACGAGGTTCTGGTGTATATATATATATATATATATATATATATATATATATATATATATATATATATATATATATATAGATAGATAGATAGATAGATAGATAGATAGATAGATAGATATAGATAGATATAAATAGATTGTCTGATGATAGCAAAAGCGTGAAACCCAAGATCCCAAACTAATAACCATACAACTGATATTAGCTCGGTCACTGATATTCAACACTTACCACTAAGTACTGTGCATATAATATAATATATATATATATATATATATATATATATATATATATATATATATATATATATATATATATGCATATATGTGCCATAAATCAGAAGCTTGGAGATGGGATTAAAGACTGATAATCTATATAAGTACTACGCATATAATATATATATATATATATAAAAGTGAACATAGAAGTCAACACTTAGAGGCGACAGTCTGTTTCATGCTAGATGCAATCATCGGGCCAAAAGTGCTGTTATTTTTCAAAAACTGAAAAAATAAATAAATACATAAACAAGCAAAATGACAATAAAATAAGCAAAATAAATTAATCCGAACAAATTAGCAAATCTCACCTGTTAGAATAGACGAAATAGAATAAAAAATAAGGAACAAAATCAATAAATAAAGTAAATAATAAACAAAATATTAGACGATATTAGATCAAAACAAAAATCGGACGGAAAATAGCTATAACTGTTATATAACGATAAAAAAAAGAATAAAAAATAATATATTGCGTTACATAAAAATCGAAAACCAAAAAGAGAAAATATACAGTGTAATAAATAAATAACGACAAGTATAATAAATTGATCTAAATACATCCAAATATATAAATAAACTAACAACCGATACCGATAAACTAGCCGTTTAGAAAAAACAAATAAAGATAATCAATCCAAATAAATAAATTAAAAACTGTTCACGCCAAAATAATAGTCAGAACAAACCACAACAATCAACCCCCAAATTCAACAAATAGCTTTATCTTCCCAAACAAAAACAAAACTGTTAAATAAGCTATATAAACAAATTTTTATTACGTTAATAAAAACACCGATAAAAATAAAAATAATAAATAAATAAATATATAAGATAAAAAATAAAAATAAATAAAAACAAGCAAAATAATTTGACCCAAATAAATAAATAAACGACTTCCGGTAAAATAGCCACCATAATAGACTACCCACAATAAGCTATATGGACAAATTTTTACTACGTTAATAAAAACACCGATAAAAAACTAAATAAAAATAAAATAAATTTAAAGGATAAAAAACAAAAATAAAATTAAATTAAAACAAGCAAAATAATTTGACACAAATAAATAAATAAACAAATAAACGACTTCCGGTAAAATATCTGCCAAAAATGACTACCCACAACGCACCACTGACCCGTATATATAAATAGCCGAGAAAAATAACAGCACTCGTGGCCCGACGATTGCATCTAGCATGAAACAGACTGTCGCCTATAAGTGTTGACTTCTATGTTCACTTTTATATTTACACACGCTCTATCCCTGACATTGAGCACTTTATCCCATAAATATAGCACACTTTAAGACTATATTTTTTCATATATATATATATATAAATATATATATATATATATATATATATATATATACATATAAAAAGTAGATTAGTAAAGTTAATGATATAAATGGCGAAATCTCTTCGCAAACAAATTTATTAAAGTAGCATTAACCCACGAACCACTCGATGAATGTTATGATCCTTGTTTTTAATAACTTCAAGTTGTATAAGGTCTTTTTTATTCTGCTAGTACTTTCCTCAGGCATGGAAATTATTTTGTTTTTAGTAAATACAGGTAATAGCGGGACACGAAGGATTAAATACGAATCGAAATATGTTTTTTTTTTTAGAAATGTGTTATTGTTAACGGATAAAAACTTTTGGAGCGTGCAGACGCGACGCTAAGGTTGATTTTTTTTTTAAATTTAAGAGTTTGCGGTTTTTTTACTAATATGATAATTTGAGAATTTTTTTGTTGTAGCAGTTTTTTTCACTCAATGTGGCATAATCTAAATTGTTCAATAAATAGAGTAATGTCTCAGTTGTTAACCCGAAAATTTGCACGTCGGATCAGTTCTTTTTAAATCAAATATTTGGTGCAGTTCAATTTATATAACATGAACCATTCATACAAAAAGTAGATTAGTAAAGTTAATGATATAAATGTCGAAAAAACATCTTCGCAAACAAATTTATTAAAGTTACATTAACCCACGAACCACTCGATGAATGTTATGATCCTTGTTTTTAATAGCTTCAAGTTGTATAAGGTCTTTTTTATTCTGCGTTTTTAGGATATTGTAAGTATAAAATAATTCTTGTAGATAAACAAATCAACCGTGTTTTTGTTTTTTTCTCGCAACTTCTGAAAGAATAAAGAAAATGTATAAATCCACTTATATATATTTGTTTCTTATCAAAATTCTAATCATCGCTTTTTAAAATATTAAACATTACCAAGGGAGTGAAGGTAATTAAAATAATAACGGTGTCAAAGGAAAAAACATCCTTTTGACACAACGTTTTATTACGGTCACGGAGGTTAAACTTTGTCGGCGATTCTATCACATCTGGCCCGGTGCTTCTGCTGTGTATTTAAAGATTCTTGATAAAATACAAAAAAGGAATCTGCAATATTACTATTCCTGACATGGCATCTCGACTTCGGGCACTTTCCAACCACCTGCAACATAACTACTCTTTTCTAGAAATATTTTCATGCTAATTTTTCTGGTGAGTTTTCCTCTTTGCTGCCTAGACTTTATGAATGTGAGCGTGCTACTGGATTGGCGGATAGGTCTCATCATCTTACAGTTGAAATGATTAGATTTAACCGCAAGTTCTATGCTAACAGTTTTTTTCTCGCACTTCTTTCCAGTCAACTTCGGTTTTCGAAAATTTAAATGTTAGTCATTATCTTCTGTCTTCTTAATTCCTCTTCTTTTATTTCTCTCTTTCCTTAATAATGTTTTCTTTTTCTCAGGTTCTCTCACATTCAGTAGCCCCTTGCTTATAAGTGACGTTATTTTCTTGCTTGAGGTGAAATGTGGGAGAGAGAGCGAGAGAGAAAGAGAGAAAGAGAGAGAGAGAAAGAGAAAGAGAGAGAAAGACAGAGAGACAGAGAGAAAGACAGAGAGAGAACGAGAGAGAAAGTGAGAGAACGAGAGAGAAAGTGAGAGAAAGAGTGAGAACGGGAGAGAGGAATAGAGAAAGAACGAGAGAGAGAGAGAGAAAGAGAGAGAAAGAAAGAGAACGAGAGAGAAAGAGAGAGAGAGAAAGAGAGAGAGAAAGAGAGAGAGAGAGAGAGAGAAAGAGCTCGGACTTTTTGCATAAACCACATAAACTTGCCATGTCTAAATTCTTTGAATAATTTTCTCCGTCATTTTCTTCTCAGCGTCTCATTATGAAGTGTTTGATATGCACCATCCTTAGCTATAAGACCTTCACATATGTGCGTCTGATTCGTGACTGAATTAGTAGACTATTTTTTAGAAATGTTTACTTCTTTTTTGAATTCCTTAGTTTGTTGTTTTCGGTCGCTAATCATTTGGTGTTACAAAGTTCAAAACTTGTAATTAACGGCCCACAGAAGCAAAACAATGAATCACAAAAGTTGTTTAGGGAAATGTGCCTGACCTCAGGAACAAAACGAAAACGGTTTCACCTTGACCAAAAATTCATCCGAAATCTTTTGCCGCAAAATAAAAACACAGGAAAGTGGAAGGCAATCGTAAAAGTAAATTTCGTATATACTCGCGTATCATGCGACTTTTGAAGACCTAATTTTGAATCTAATTTTAAGGGGGTCGCATCATACACGAGGTATAAAATTGCTGACCCTGGCTATGCCGTTGACCAAACTATATATCCATTTACTGTAGTCAAAAGTGCAGCTGTATTTAAATTAAATATCGCCCGTTACACGAATATATACGGTATGTTTCCAATTATAATAATATACAGTAATACATGGGGGATCAGTTTATTACTTAGTAACAATAGAAAACCAGTCCCCTACTTTATGTCCATTAAAAACTAATTGTTTCCAGTTATTATGTAGGAATTCTAGGGGGATTACTTCATGACAATGGAAAACTGATCCCCCACTTTATATCCAATAGAAATTTTAATTTGGGGTGGGGGTCACATCATACACAAGATATAAAATTAACGTCTGTACTGCTGGCCCTGGCTACGCCATTGACCAAACTATAGATCCATTTACTGGAGTAAAAATGTTTAAAATAAACATCGCCTGTTAGACAAGTATATACGATATGTTTCTATTATAATAATATGTGGTAATTATTGGGGGGTCAGTTTATGACTTAGTAACAATAGAAAACCGACCCCTCATTTTGTGTCCAATAGAAATTAATTGTTTCCAATTATTATGTAGTAATTCTTGGGAGGAGGGGGTCATATTATTACTTCATAACAAAAGAAAACCGGTCCCCCACTTTACTTTTCTTTAGGACCAAGGAAGAACAACACGAACACAAGAGTAGGAATACCAAAGATATATTACAACAGAATAATAATACAAGATGTTGAAGGTGTTAGTATGACTGTCAGTCTGGTTTAGAGTGAACTACTATTGTCTCGACTCGTTACACTTCGTTCTATCGTCTCTCTTGAGTGGCGCAGTCTTTATAGTGTCAGGAAGAGTTCATTATCGTTACAGGTAAGTTCCCATAACAGATACATTATACATTTTTTCTTACTTAAGGTTACTAATTCTATAATCTAAAAGGTTATGTAGACAAAAAGTTATAATCCGATCAATTTATTCAGAAATGGACATTTTTATAAAATGAGGCGTTTTACACTTGATCAAAATTATAAGACCAGGGGGTATAAATTGTTAGATCTAGGGTAATTCCAATGTTTTCAGTTCAGTTAGAGATTAGCAATCACTGCGTAAAGGTGTCACCATGCCTAAAGCAAGCAAATTCACTGAAGTTGAGCGTGCTCGAATTCTAGATTTCCATAATCAAGGTTTGTCACAGCGGGCAATCGCAGCTAAGGTAAATCACAGTAAAACTGTGATTTGCAACTCTCTAAAGGACAGTGCAAATTATGGAAATGCAGAGTCTACTGGTTGGCTCAGAAAAATTTCTCCGGTCCGGCATTAAGACGGGTTGTTGTGAAAGCCAATGGACTTTCTTCTAGTCAAATTAAGGCAGCCACAGATGCTGATTGCAGTCTAGTAACCATCAGACGATACTTACGACGAAAAGGCATGGTAAATAAAAAGGGCAAACAAATTTCTCGGCTGCTTCCACGTCACAAAGAGAACCGTTTAAGGTTTGGTCGTGAATACCAATTGAGAAGTGGTAAAAAGCCCTGTTTTCTGATGAGAAAAATTTTAATCTGATGGCTTCCAACGATATTGGCATAACTAAAACATGCCTCATGAAATTTTCTCCACACGTCATAGTGGTGGAGGGTCCCTAATGATATGGGGTGCCTTTTCTTACAGAGGGACAATGGAGCTCCAAGTGGTGCAGGGTCGTCAGACAGCGGCTGGTTATGTTAGCATGCTACAAAAAGCATCGGTGATGATAGAGGACCATCGTTGGTATGGGGATGGATGGTTATTCCAACAGGATAATGCTGCAATCCACGCTGCATGCCGGACCTTGACCTTTCTACAAGAAAATGGAGTCCATCTCTTTAGAGATCCTGCATGCTCACCGGACTTGAACCCAATTGAAAACGTTTGCGGATGGATGGCAAGAGATGTTTATCGAAATGGCAAACAATATTCAACAAAAAATGAACTTCATGAAGCTATCTTCAGAAGCTGGAGCAATATTCCTTGCAGCTTAATGGAAACACTAATTTCTAGCATGCCCCAAAGAATTTTCGAAGTCATCAAAACCAGTTTTAGGTAGAACTCATTATTAAATTTGGTTGTTGAATGTTTTTGTACACTTTTCGTACAATTTCGTAGAATTTTTGTCTCTGGTCTTATAATTTTGATCAAAATAAAAATGTCAATTTCTCAATAAAATGCTAGGATTATAATTTTTTGTCTACATAACCTTTCAGATTATAAAATTAGTGACCTTAAGTAAGAAATGTTTAAAATTTTTCCATGAAAAACAGTCTTTTTAAAAAAAAATTCAAGTGGTCTTAAACTTTTGATCAGGTGTGTATAAATTGTCAAGATGCTTGAAAAAGTGGTAGTCAGTGGGTGAGATATCAGGAGAACATGGTGGGTTGGCGTGACAATGTTATCCTGGTAACATGTGGCCGAGCATTGTCATGAAGCTGAATTGGACCATGTCTATTAAGCAGTGCCGGTCGCAATGTGACTGGGGTGATGTTGAGGAAATATGATATCAGTCAGCAGCCACGATTACTGACCCAATAATGTACAATAAATTAAACTAAAAATTCACAGAGATATACATAAACACACTAATGCATAGACATATATACAAACACAGACACACGAGATAAATACACGTTATTTTAAAAAACTTATCTGACTAGATATTTTTAAAAATTATATATTTTAGTTAGAGCAAAGGAATCTGTGTTATGTATAGTAAATCATCTATGTTATGTATAGTACATTTTATAGTAAATTTTGTTAAAGATTGATGACCTAGTGTCGCCAGTGATATATATATATATATATATATATATATATATATATATATATAATCATTTCATTCAAGCAAGGCAGGAATGCTACTAATATGTAGGGGCTACAGAGAGTGAAAATGAAAGAAAAGCTGATTATAGGGAGGATTGAGGAAAGGACAAAAGATGAACGGGATTCAAGAAGATACAAGATGGCGAGTGACGTTGCATTTAAATTTTTGAAGATTGTAGTTTTCAGGGAAGCAAGAAAACGGAAGGGAGTTCCACAGGCGGGAAGTGCGAGAAAAGAAACTGATGGAGTAGAAGTGGCGGTTACATTTAACTATTTCTACAGCAAAAGGGTGGACCTAGATGCCAATCTAGTGTCACGCTTAAATTCATGTAGTCGGTGCACAAGGGACAAAACACGTTAGAGAAGTTACCATGTGAATCTTTATAGTAAAGACAGAGAGATGCCACGCCGCTTCGGTAAGAAAGTGGCTGAAGTCGAGATGCGAAGTCAGGGTCGATTAAATTGCAGATCTTTCTTTGGATTTTGTCAAGAACCTCGAAATGAATACCAAGGGCACGAAATTCAGATATGGCAGAAGTATTCACTGCAGAGACGAATGGCAGATTTGTAAATGTGCAAAATGAATTCTGACATGAAATGTTCTCTGTGACCCAACCTTCCTTGCAGCTATTGATTCGATGTAGTCGTTTCACTTCAAGTCAGTTGTAAAAGTGGAGATGCCAGCTCAGGATCGATTACATTACAGTTCCTTCTTGGGATTCTGTCAAGTATCTCGATATGTGCAACAGGAACACCAGATCAGATATGGCAACATTATTCAATTCACGGAAGAATGGAAGATTTGTAAATGTGCAAGATGGACTTAGGCGAGAAAAACCTTCTGGCACGACACAGTGACACAACTTTCATTGCAGTAGTCGTTCCACTTCAAGCCAGTCGAGACCAAGAAGGCGCATTGTGTTGCTTGGTTTTGTTTTGTATGGTTTGTTTTACGACATATCAACGTTAATGGGTTATTTCATGCTGACAAGATTTTTATTGTTGGTAATATATCTTTTCAAAAATGTATTGCTGGTATTAAAACCTAATTTTACACTTTCATAGCGTTTTGACCCCGGTTTATCCCTAGATGTGACCCTAATAAGTGCTACCACCCCGGGTCAGGGTGGACCTGAGAACACCAATAATTAAAAGCTTATTCCACGCTCCTCAAAACCTCCAGAGGCCTTGCTGTTGGATACAGTTTATCGTCTTACCCAGGACGCTGATATAGTTTATCATCTTACCCAGGACGCGGATGTAATTTATCGTCTTACCAAGAACGTGGTTGTAGTTTATCGTCTTGCCCTGGATGCGGGTGTAGTTTATCGTCTTACCCGGGACGGGGATGTAGTTTATCGTCTTACCCAGGACGGGGATGTAGTTTATCGTCTTGCCCTGGATGCGGGTGTAGTTTATCGTCTTACCCGGGACGGGGATGTAGTTTATCGTCTTACCCAGGACGTGGTTGTAGTTTATCGTCTTGCCCTGGATGCGGGTGTAGTTTATCGTCTTACCCGGGACGGGGATGTAGTTTATCGTCTTACCCAGGACGGGGATGTAGTTTATCGTCTTGCCCTGGATGCGGGTGTAGTTTATCGTCTTACCCGGGACGGGGATGTAGTTTATCGTCTTACCCAGGACGGGGATGTAGTTTATCGTCTTGCCCTGGATGCGGGTGTAGTTTATCGTCTTACCCGGGACGGGGATGTAGTTTATCGTCTTACCCAGGACGGGGATGTAGTTTATCGTCTTGCCCTGGATGCGGGTGTAGTTTATCGTCTTACCCAGGACGGGGATGTAGTTTATCGTCTTGCCCTGGATGCGGGTGTAGTTTATCGTCTTACCCGGGACGGGGATGTAGTTTATCGTCTTACCCAGGACGGGGATGTAGTTTATCGTCTTACCCGTGACGGCATCGTGTTGCTCTCTGGATGTCTAGTGTCAGCCATGCTGATGGAAAGCAGAAAACTTATGGTAGTTAAATGAGGGTAACTTTGTTTTGGGGGCGTTAAAGTTTACAAGCCATTTCCTGTTTCCGTTAACCACAGATTGGAGGTCCTTTTTAAGGGCAGCAGCCAAGTTTATTGAGACAGGAGTAAATGGTAGTGTCATCTGTATAAATACCTACTTGGAAACTGACGACATCAAGAAGATCATTGATGAAGATCAGAAAAAGCGTAGGACCCAGGATGGAGCCATGGGAAGACACCTGCGTTCGTGTGAATAGATCTGAAAACGACCTTCATTTTACGATTTGATAGGAACAATTGCATTAAATCAAACAATCGCCCTGTGATACCACAGACCTGGAGCGTACGTAGAAGACTAGAGAGCCAAATACTGTCAAAGGCTTTCGAGATATCTAGAGCTACAGCTCGATCTTCGCCGTTATTATCAAGAGCTGTCTATATTTCTGAGATGAGGTATTATGTACATTATTTACCTTATTCGGACTATTGTCCTCATCTTTGTCGCCATATTTATCACAACGTTTCGGCCTTTCAGTATCTGTCTACATTTCTGAGATGAGGTATTATGTACACTATTTACATTATTCGGACTATTGTCCTCATTTTTGTCGCCATATTTATTACAACGTTTCGGCCGTTGTGCGCTCCGGCCTTCTTCAGGTGGTTGGAATGTCGAACTGAATCCTTTATTTCACTCACTGGGGTAGACTGTTCTAGTTCCACGTGCCATGTTTAATGGATGTTGGGTCCTGTCACTGGATCTAACCAACGCTTTTATCCACTGTGGATCGCATTTTTCTAATTTAGTTTGGTTAAGTGTATAGGGTTAAACTTAAAGATTTTTATAGAATAGTAAGAATTATTAATGTAATTTTTTGGGAAAGTAATGTAAGTGCTAAGGTTTAGTTATCGAATTAGTATTTAATTTAAATGTAAAGCATTGGATTGAACTTTGCAAGCACAAGTTCAGCTTACCTCGATATGAATTCATGCGAATCAAAACCGGAGGAAGCAAAAGACAAGACTATATAGGATGGCGGGGGGAGTCTTATTTCATTGGCTGATGTTGACTGACGTATGTCAATAATAACGGTCGGAATCCTAGCCATATCTTAAAACTTTTTTGCAATGTCGAGGTGCGTAGCACACCGCTATCAAGGGGGCAGCCTGAATCTTTTGGAATCAGGTCGGGGTTGCTGTTGGAGCCGATATGATGCAAAACCCGAAATCGGTAATGAAGACAGTGCATCACTGAAGACCTTCCTTGATGCATCTGAAATGTATTACTCAACTATATATATATATATATATATATATATATATATATATATATATATATATATATATATATATAATTATATATTTAAATATTATAACATAAATATGTTATAAAATCACTACAAAAATAGCCATTTTGTCTCAACACTTCTGGTGTCTTATCAAGTGATGATGTTGACTGTAGAATAAATAGTTTTAAAAGTTTCAAATTAATTAACGATCCTTCACTAGGGGTAAACGCTGTTACGTAAGCTAGAATGACCAATCAAAATCTAGGGGTAAACGCTGTTACGTAAGCTAGAATGACCAATCAAAATACAAGTATATGAGAATTCAAAAAAATTGACAACGAAGCAAGGTTATCATAGATATTAAAAGCTTTAAAGTTGGGGTTCTAGTAAAATAGAATATGTCCTAACTAATAAGTATTAAATTATATGATAAAATTTGAAATTAAAATTAAAAGTAAACAATTACCTATTTAGAAATCTAAATCTAATCTCTATTAAGTTTAAAATTATAGAATTACTGAGGAGAAAATGAAAAATACATATGTTATTTAATTTATTTTTTCATTGAAATTACGTTAAAAAGGATGTTGATACCTCTAGACAAAAATGTATACATTTTACTTCAACTATGATGATCACCTCTCACGTACGTGTGTGTGTGTGTGTTTGGTTAAATAATCTGGACATATGTCTATTTTAATTTTAATCCTCTTGGATTTTCTAATCGCCTTAAATTCATTAAGGAAATCGGCGTAGTTTTTTTTTTATTTCTTTTATTTTCAAAAGTACTTTCAATGTCATCCGAGATCATCTTCAGGGTTTAATTGCAAAGACAAAAATGTAATGTAATTGATAGTTGTGTTTATTTTTGCAAATCCGCATGAAATACTCTCTGTTAGAATTATGTTAAACAAGTATGAATGAGCCCTGTTATAATTAATTTAAAAATTAACTCTTAAAGCTATCATGTTTTTCCATGTTTTTATCTAAGGGAAGTAACTTTAATTTATATAACTTATTTAATAAAATGTATTTATTTATTTTTTTTTTAAAGATTTTTCAAAACATTCTAAAATTCCCAGCAACCCTCGGTCGTGCGCATAAAATATTAAATATTAAAACTGATTCACACACAGAGCTGAATGTTTTAATTAAACAGAACGACATATTTCGTACAATAGGAATTAAAATGACATTAAATGATGATCATTATCACCTTGTAAATTGAAATAATAATTTACAATGATTTTCAAACCAGTCAATGGATGATGAATTATTGAAAGAAATAAATTTTATAATTCCTCATCCACTGACTGGTTTGAAAATCCTTGTAAATTATTATTTCAATTTACAAGGTGAAAATGTTCATTAACCTAATGTAATATTAATTCCTATTGTATGAAATATATATATATATATATATATATATATATATATATATATAATTCTTTGGTTATGTGGATAATCCCGAGGAGTTACTAAACTGTGAATATACAGGTAAAACTCCTAGTAGAGAGTTCAATGTATGAAAATAATAGCAAATGATATAAATATATATATGATATTTAATTAATTAGGAAAAATGTCAAAGAAAAAGAAAGATTTGGATTTTTCCGTTAAAAACTTAAATTTATTTCAACAGTTGGTTACACTGTATCTTCAGATTGGTTTAAATGCATTAAACGCAAAAAAGAAATAATATATATATATATATATATATATATATATATATATATATATATATATATATATATATATATATATGCATATATATATATATATATATATATATATATATATATATGCATTAAACGCAAAAAAGAAATAAATATATATATATATATATATACATATACATATATATATATATATATATATATATATATATATATATATATATATATATATATATATATATATATATATATATATATATGACAAAAATCTATTTTATTCGATGGACCGGGCCCCTTGCCCGAATGCCAGACATCCGCCTACCCAAACTAACCCTCTTCCCGGGGCTTACATAGGGCAAGAGACCAGGTGGATTCAAGGATCAGCTGAAAAGCAAAATCACAAATTGATCCGGTCAATTGGCAGACGGAAACTTGTCGAAAGGTCAAATTGGAAAAGAGCAGCCTACGAAAAAACAACATCCTTGGAAAAACAACAGAAGACAAATAGAAGAGACGAAAAAAATCAAAGAAAAGCCAGCGTCCTCCATTCCCGGAATACAGCTACTTTCTCTGTGATGCCTGTGGTTGTCTCTTCAGATCCAACTTCGGACTCATTTCATGCGGAAGGAAATGTCGATCCGATCCAATTCATCAGACCGACAAATTCAAAAAGATTTTTGAATTTGTAGGTCTGATGAATTGGATCGTATTTACGATTCCAATGGAATAAATTATGACCATGGAATATTAGTGTTTAGGTCTTTTTATTATTTATATATATATATATATATATATATATGCATCAAGAACTGATATTAAGAAATCAATTACCCAATAGGCATATAAGTGGGGGGGGGGTTACTAAATATATTCCCAATGAGGCAGTAGTTTCCCCGAATAGGGCCAACCTATATTTCATCTCCCGTTGTCTACACAGTGCAGGACGTTGCATGTTAATAATAATAGACTCCAAGATGTCTAAATGGAGTTTCCTTCTCGCCCTGTGCATGACAAAAAAGAAGTCAAGAGAATAATCCGTCCTGCAAGCAACAGAATTTAATAGGTGGTGACCAATCGCAGACTCGTGAGTTTGCGAACACCCGGGTTTATTTGGCTCATGTCCTCGCACCTTGCCCGGAACATGCTGGGTAATCCTTACCTCTAACCGTTGGATGGTCTTGCCCACACAGTCGATCTCACATCGACATTTATATTGATATATAACTAAACTTTGTTGACTGGTGGGCAAGACATCCTTACGATAAGGGGGGGGGCTTTTTGGTAGTACCATAATGGCATTAAAACACCGTTTAATTGAATTAACAATGCTGTCTGCAAGTCTGTCTGCAATTCTGTCTGCATAAATACATTTACAAACTTTGGGTGCGGGTTCCTGATACCAAAACAAAATGTTCAAAATGCCCTCCACGCATAAACCCGTCGTATCACTGACTGACGGGCCCTTTCAAATACTCCCACACGGTGTCGAATGGTTTCGCAGGCCCCCATGACACGTCTCTGCATTCTTAATGTCTGCTGCATAAACCAATTTGCTTCAGATAAAAATCCAAAGGATTGAGGTCGGGGTTACGTGCAGGCCCTGCATATCCGGTTCCCCTACCTTATCCATCTTTCATGGTTAGATGTCAGCCAGTGCATCTCGAAAAATCTCACTAAAATGTGCTGGACCCCCATCATGCATGAAGCACATGCGTCTTTGTTTTAGCAGGGATACATCCTCTCGCAAGTTTTGAAGTGTGTTCGAAATAAGGTCCCTGTAGACAGTTCCTATAAAACGTGTTGGGAAAACATACGGATCTACCAGACAGTCACCTACAATTCCAGCCCACACATTAATCATAAACAGATGCTGGTGTCTAGACTGTATTGTCCCATGGGGATTTCGATCCGTTTATAAATGTTGGTTGTGTAAATTTGTTATTCCAGTTCTTCCAAATGTTACCTCATCCGTAAACAAGTCTAAAGAGACGAATAATGGATCGCCAGTTTGTGCAATAAATAAAAAGTTCTCCCGTGGTGTGGGATTAGATGTCCGAATTCGGATACAGGAGCTGCTCCTGAAGTACCCTCCATGCGGTAATACGAGATGTACAACACGCGGGGACCACTTGAGGTATGCTGATATCTGGATCGACAGCCTGTAGAATGTGTTCGTTGTGGTCAGACATACGATCGGATCTCGGTCTTCCCCTCTAACCCTTCCATAGTTTGTGGTGTCACGGATCCTGTCTCAGCAACGCGATGATAAACAGCAGTAAAGGTTGGATGACACAACTGCCTTCGGCCTGGAAACGCAATCTGATACAGCCGTGCAGCCACACGTCCATTACTATTCGCGCGGCAGGATGTAAAAATCATATCTGCCTGTTCACGATATGAATATTCTGCCATTGTTAAACGGAACATTTCTCAGTTAACTCACTAATGCACACGTTAAAAGTTAAAGTCGGTGTGAGGAACGAGAAGACTTACCTCCCGCAAAGCGAATTTGCTTGGCGTGTCAGGTCCTGTTGAAAGATCGCGAGCGGACGTGCAGGGGAAAAAAAATTAATAATAAAAAAAGACTAAGAATTCAAACCAGCTCGAATTTATAAAACCGGAAGTCTCGGGCGAACAAGGAGTAAGTCTCGTATGCAAATTTTAGTAGCCCCCGATGCGGGCATAAATAGCGAGTCTAGGAGGAAGACGGGAGAGCGCATTATTGGCGTGACGGCGTACTAACGAGACTGAGGGAATAAGAGGATTCTGTCTCAGCAACGCGACGATAAACAACAGCAAAGGTTGGATGACTCGGCTGCCTTCGGTCTGGAAATGAAATCTGTTACAGCCGTGCAGCCTCGCGTCCATTACCATTCGCGCAGCCGGATGTAAAAATTGTATCTGCCTGCCATTGTTCAACGGGATACCTCTCAGTTAACTCACGCGTTAACCGTTGAAGACAGACTCGCTACAAAAGTACATGAATAACAAATGTAATCTAGTCTTAATGGCGCTACCTACCGAAAACGTTCTTTAAACTTAAAAATTCAAAAAGGAAGGATCTGCGGACATATATTTATATGGATTCTTGTCCTTGTTTTGCTGTGAGGAACCCGTTTCCAAAGTTTGTAAACGTATTTTTGATACATCCTGTATATTAACTTTCCAAGCGTAGCTTAGATGCGGCACAAGGTCAAAAGTATGGAGCTCTCAGTGAGGATCGAACTCACTACTCAGTTGTAAATGTTCTAGCAAGACAAGCTTGCTAACCATTACACTACCTCGAGGTGCCCCTTGATATACCCTGTATGTGGGGAAAGGTTTTCGGCAGACGCGTTTCTCTTCATCCGATTAAATTTATGTTGGTGCGACTACACATGCGCACGAACGAGGAATGCTGGGAATTTTTTTTTTTTTTTTAATGCTATTCTGATCAAAGGAAGAAAAAACAATTCACTACAATGAAAATACCTAGGGATTGCCTTGAACGGAAGATCATTCACGGTAAATATGCGCCATGATTCTTACAACATTTCCCCATTCCTAGCAGACGTTTTATTATCGCAGTGTGGGATATCTAAGAAAAGTGATGGAAATAAAAAGAAAAAAAATCTAAATCAAATCGTCTAGCTTATTTAAAAAATAAGAAAAAAAAATTAATTTATAATTCCCAGCATCCCTCATTCGTGAGCATGCGTAGTCGCGTCGCATAAAAACCTCTTCCACGTTGTCATTCATTTTTCCCATTAGTGTTCTTCATATATAAAAATTTATATATCGTTATCTCATATATATATATATATATATATATATATATATATATATATATATATATATTAACTGATTTAAAATATTTTTTCGCTACACAGTAATAACCATGTTTCAAAAATGGAAGTTAAAACTTCAAATTTAATTTTGTAATTAAATTAAAAACATTAGATCCATTTCATCCTCAAGCGAAATTTGGAGTCCAAAATTCGCTTTAAATCAGTTAATTTATAATATTAATGCTCTGTAAATATACAGTGAGCACTATTTTCTAAAAAATAAAAATATCAATAAGAACAGCGGATTACATATCTTACTATTCTTTCTTTTTATTTAAATATATATATATATTTAAATATATATATATACGGGTAGGTATATAGATAGGATATATATATGTGTATATGTGTATGTATTTGTGTATATATGTGTGTGTACATGCGTATATGTATGTATGTGTAGAGATATGTGTATAAATGTGGGCATGTGTGGATACAGATATATATATATATATATATATATATAAGTGTGTGTGTGTGTGTATGGGGGAATGTGTGTGTGTGTGTGTGTATGTGGGTAAATATGTGCCTATGTGTGTATATATATGTGTGTATATGTGTATGGGTGTATGTAAAAATGTTTAAAAGAAAAAAGACTTACAAGTAGGTTATTGATTTTTTACCCCACTTACAATACTTACAATATTGTTTTCTTAAATGAATTACGCTTTAATAATCATTATTAATGACGAAATATTTAGATTTTTGATGATTGAATACTAAAGTCATCACTTAATTTCTTTCTTAGAGAAGTTTTTTAGGGAATTCTAGTTGCACCCCCATATATATATATGTAGGTATACGTAAACATCTGAGAAGATATATGAAATTACCCATGTATATCAGTACACGTGTACCT
The DNA here is from genome assembly GCA_964036315.1 of Acanthosepion esculentum. Taxonomy (NCBI): domain Eukaryota; kingdom Metazoa; phylum Mollusca; class Cephalopoda; order Sepiida; family Sepiidae; genus Acanthosepion; species Acanthosepion esculentum. Next base: position 66,079,081 of record OZ038517.1, on the reverse strand, counting down.
GTATAAATGACCGCAAATGTGAAAGAACGTATGTGTATGAAATTCACATAGATGTGTTTACAATATATGATGGAGCATGATCTCTAATATTGCGTTAAAATGCCACTCCATATTAAATTAAAACTAAATTTTAAGTAATAGAATTTGCCAATGTAAAAATAGTCACTAATCAAACTCATAAATAAAATTCAAACTGATAAAGATATCACCTTAATAATCAATTACTACTAGATGTAAACTTATATTTGAGAAAAAGTTTCTAGTGTTTTAATCTAAATTCTATAAATGTTTTTTAATCGACTATTTCACATTAAATCCCCAAAATGTTCGTAATAAGGTTTTTTAAAAAAAACTTTAACATATAATAAAATTGCTTAGACTGTTTAAACAAAAAAATTTACGAAATCTCAGAGTAAAGAAAAAAACAACGCCTATTCCAATGGAAGTCAATGACACTTTATTACAACTTCTTTTTCTTTTTTTCTCTCTTTTTCTTTTTTCTTTTTTCTTTTTTTCTTTTTATGCTTTTTGGTAATCCCCCTCCTCTATCAAGATATAACTTCCGTTAACAGATTTAAAGTGTCACTGTCTAGATTTCAGCGAAAATTTAAATTTGAAACAATAGAAATGTTACATCTAACTCAACGCTGTCTCTCTACCCCCTACACTGCTCCCACTTCGGTAATTTCCTTATTATTGCCCGTCATAAATGTGTAAATTTATTTCCATTTTTTCATTTCAACATTTGGAAATATATCTGATGATCCACTGTCCTTTAAAAGGGCTGTGGTGAAATAATTTATTATATGGAACCTTAAAGTAATCTGTTTTTATTTAAAATATATATATATATATATATATATATATATATATATATATATATATATATATATATATATATATATATTGATAATATTAGTGGTAAATATACACATACATACATATGCAATCATATATTTGAAATATAAATATATATATACATACATACATACACATACATATATGTATAAAAATAATTCCAAGAGGATATGATCCAGGTAGAACTCGATGTCCAGGACAGAGTAAGGATATAATAAAAAGACTTAAACACTAATATTCCATGGTTATAATTTATTCCATTGGAATCGTAAATACGATCCAATTCATCCTCGTATTTACGATTCCAATGGAATAAATTATGACCATGGAATATTAGTGTTTAACTGATTTTTATTATATATATATATATATATATATATATATATATATATATATATATATATATATATATATATAATCTTAAAAATATCAGTAAATATACTCGTCTGGAAAAACCTTAGGTGTTCTGGCTTGTCAATGAACGAACCAATACCCACGGAAAAATAAGGAATATAAAAAGAAAGAACTAAGAACATGTAATTGAGGCGAAGAATCGTCCAGAATCCAAGCTCAGAGTCCAAAGAAAAAAACCTCCAACACGAGTAAAACAAAAGTAACTAAGCAAAGTGCTCAATACACTAAGTAGAGCAAATCTAACTATGAACCTAAAGAACCAGGCAAACTTACCTAGGTTTCACCTACTCGGATCATCAGGGTATGCTTGGCTAACGAGGTAACATTTAAACAGAATATAAATATATATTCTGTTCTAATGTTATGTCTTTAGCCAAGCGTATCCTGACGATAGGCGTAGGTGAAAACTAGGTAGGTTTGCCTGGCACTTTAGGTTCGTAATTATATATAAATATATATATATATATATGTGTGTGTGTGTGTGTATGTGTGTGTGTGTGTGTGTGTGTGTTTGTAAAAGGTTAATGGTCAGAGTTAATCAGACCAGAGAAACAGTGGTATTAAAAAGTGCTTAATACAAAATAAAATGAAGGTAAAAATAATATTTAGAGCTTTTAACTTTAAAATGAAGAGATCAAAACCAAGGTAGCAGATTCAACTGATCTCCTGATTTTTAATATATATATATATATATATATATATAAAAGTTATTCTTAGTTGATACACACTTTTGTCTAGGCCCTCCGTTTAATTATTAAACATCATATTTATTTATTTTCGTCTATCACCCTCTCAGATCAATAAAAATCTATCATATATATATATATATATATATATATATATATATATATAAGAAAAAACAACTTGTCAGCAGACCTAGCACCTTAGACAAGAAAAAATCACAAACAAGGAAAGAAAAAAAAAAGAATGAGCAAAACGCAAACACCAATCTCCGTAGTAAAGTGCTCAACGCTCATACTACTGAGAGCCAAAAACGCTTCTCAAAGTCAACACGTAACAATGGACAGCTCGATATATATATATATATATATATATATATATATATATATATATATATGGTATATATTTAAACTTTTATATATCAAGGACAGTTTTGGAGGAATGATGTATGACCAATCAGAAAATGTTTTCGCGTGACGCGGACTGGGGTTTGTTTGGCAGATCGTCTATTATCAATGATGGAAATACGAAGTAAAAGAAAAACAATCTAAATGAAATTGGCGACATTATAAACCCAAAACACATCCCCAGTTATACATATATATATATATATAAATAGAGTAGTAGTGGAGTTCACTTATGGGAAAGGTATTAAACCTCTTCCCAAACCAGCTGTGGGTAAATAGCAGGACAGATTGGGTTCTATAGACTTGGATAGTAACTGGTCTAGGAGAAGGACAACTCTGAATTCTAAACCTGCGGAGTGTCGTTTGGTACTGCACCAGGTCTTTGTATTCGGCCCTTGTGTTAGATTCTACACAAAGCCTTCACCGCTGCTGCTGGTATCTGTCGGTTCCTCATACGTCGAGTGAGTTCACCATATATATATATATATTACTTTCGTTCTCATCGCATATATATATGCTCTGTTGTTACATCGAGCTCTGTGGATCACATACTGTTTGGAACTATCTATACCGATTATAAAACCCTTCATTACCTTACTATATATATATATATATATATATATATATATATATATATATATATATATATATATATATATATATATATATATATATATCACATGAGAAATTGTATAAAAAACTAAAGCACTGTGTCTGTCGTATTCAATTGAATGTGCATGAAAGAAGGATTGCTGCCTAAATACACACATGCAGGATTTGAGATAATCATAATTAAGTAATTCATCGAGTTTTAGAAGAAACCTCAACAGAATGCAGAAAGCACTGGACGGCCGTTTGGGACTCATCAGCAGTGCGCATCCACTACCAGGAATTGAAACTCGGACAGTTACGTTAAGCAAACGTCAAACCAACTGTACCACGGGCCCCGGTGACGGAGAGGTAACGAATTAAACTCGACATAGCGCCGCTCGTTCACATATTCCGTGGTGGAACTCATCCAAGATCCTTAAACCAAGCATTGTGTCTCCCAGAGCCACGACTACTATCACCAAGTCGCTCCATCCAGAGCATTAGAAGCCGGTTCAAGTAAGGATATACCAGAAATTGTTAGGAGGTTTCTAAATTATGTTATGACTTCTACAATTAGAGTCGTGATAGATTTTGAAAGTAGATTTAGTGACTGAGCTCGTGAATGAATACATGTGTTATATATATATATATATATATATATATATATATATATATATATATATATAAGACTCAAACACTAATATTCCATGGTTATAATTTATTACATTGGAATCGTAATCACGATCCAAATCATCAGACCTACAAATTTATATTATATTCTTACTCTGTCCTGGACATTGAGTTCTATCTGGTTTCTATCCTCTTGGGAATTTATATATATATATATATATATATATATATATATATATATATATATATATATATATATATATAATGTGTTGTGCATTCTGAGAATACAGTATTAAAATAATGGCAAAAGAAATCTTCGATTCTTGAGTCGGTCCTGGAATGACAGAGTTTTCGTAATCTCTAAACACATTCTAAAGGAGATCCAATTGACGACACCCAGCATGTCTTGATACCCTGTACTCGAGGGGATTGCTAATCCTGCTGCCGAATTGACAGTCGAATACAGTCGTGGCTGATAATTTAAACGATAGTCGAAGTGCTTAAATCCTGGATGTCCGGCCGATCGATGATTTTACTACGAGTAGCGAGTTATCAGAAAATCGATAAAAACAAGATAGCTTTCGTCTGGTATAGACGAGAATGGCAGCCAATCAAGATGGAGACAGATTTGTGCCAAAATGTAAAACAAGCGGGTGATAGTGGTTAATGAGCTAGTCTGGCTGACCATAATTACTGTCTTGTGAGTCCGATACTCACTGTGTGACTATTTTTTGTAGCCTTGTACCAAAATGAAGCTAAGATTAGTAAATAACAAATAATGAGACACACTGATGCTTGAGCATTGGTAATGGTTAACGAGCTATTTTTGCTGACCATTACTACGGTGTAGTGAGACGGATACTCACTGTGTAACTCTTTTTTTGTAGCCTTGTACCAAAATGAAGCTAAGATTAGTAAATAACAAATAATGAGACACACTGATGCTTGAGCATGGGTAATGGTTAACGGGCTATTTTTGCTGACCATTACTACGGTGTAGTGAGACGGATACTCACTGTGTGACTCTTTTTTGTAGCCTTGTACCAAAATGAAGCTAAGATTAGTAAATAACAAATAATGAGACACACTGATGCTTGAGCATGGGTAATGGTTAACGGGCTATTTTTGCTGACCATTACTACGGTGTAGTGAGACGGATACTCACTGTGTGACTCTTTTTTGTAGCCTTGTACCAAATGAAGCTAAGATTAGTAAATAACAAATAATGAGACACACTGATGCTTGAGTATGGGTAATGGTTAACGAGCTATTTTTGCAGACCATTACTACGGTGTAGTGAGACGGATACTCACTGTGTAACTCTTTTTTTGTAGCCTTGTACCAAAATGAAGCTAAGATTAGTAAATAACAAATAATGAGACACACTGATGCTTGAGCATGGGTAATGGTTAACGGGCTATTTTTGCTGACCATTACTACGGTGTAGTGAGACGGATACTCACTGTGTGACTCTTTTTTGTAGCCTTGTACCAAAATGAAGCTAAGATTAGTAAATAACAAATAATGAGACACGCTGATGCTTGAGTATGGGTAATGGTTAACGAGCTATTTTTGCTGACCATTACTACGGTGTAGTGAGACGGATACTCACTGTGTAACTCTTTTTTTGTAGCCTTGTACCAAAATGAAGCTAAGATTAGTAAATAACAAATAATGAGACACACTGATGCTTGAGCATGGGTAATGGTTAACGGGCTATTTTTGCTGACAATTACTACGGTGTAGTGAGACGGATACTCACTGTGTGACTCTTTTTTGTAGCCTTGTACCAAAATGAAGCTAAGATTAGTAAATAACAAATAATGAGACACACTGATGCTTGAGTATGGGTAATGGTTAACGAGCTATTTTTGCTGACCATTACTACGGTGTAGTGAGACGGATACTCACTGTGTAACTCTTTTTTGTAGCCTTGTACCAAAATGAAGCTAAGATTAGTAAATAACAAATAATGAGACACACTGATGCTTGAGTATGGGTAATGGTTAACGAGCTATTTTTGCTGACCATTACTACGGTGTAGTGAGACGGATCCTCACTGTGTAACTCTTTTTTTGTAGCCTTGTACCAAAATGAAGCTAAGATTAGTAAATAACAAATAATGAGACACACTGATGCTTGAGCATGGGTAATGGTTAACGGGCTATTTTTGCTGACAATTACTACGGTGTAGTGAGACGGATACTCACTGTGTGACTCTTTTTTGTAGCCTTGTACCAAAATGAAGCTAAGATTAGTAAATGAAAAATAATGAGACACACTGATGCTTGAGTATGGGTAATGGTTAACGAGCTATTTTTACTGACCATTACTACGGTGTTGTGAGAACGATCATCACTACGTGGTTCTTTTTCGTAGCTTTATACAAAAACGAAGCTAAGATTAGTAAACAAAAACTGGCCTCAGCTATTCTTGCTGAATTGCAATGTAAACAAAGCAATTTCTAAAGAAATAATTGATTTGTTTATTTATGAATTCGACAGATTTTATCACCTTAAACTTTATTTTGGTGGCTACCCATATTTGCGTAGACGCTCTGTTTATTTTTTAAACGGAATGTTTATTTATTTTCGTCTACGGGTCTGCAATAATTTGAAATATTTGAAAAACGTTATTAAAGAAAAATATGCACCCTCCGGCAGGATTAGACCCTGCGTCGCCCTCTTAGACCCGACGTGCTTTAGACTGACTCAGTTACAAGTTGCATCGCCAATAAAAAAAAAACAGTCGGGATAATCAACAATCCTTTCCTTAAATGCATAGTCTGTGCTTCGTCGAGCAAATAGATGAAACCGAAATGCCATTTTACAGGTCAAGGACACTAAAATCCAGCAGATGCGGAAATTTAAATATCTGGCAAGTGTTTTGACAGAGGACGGTAAGTGCGACGCTGAAATCCGAAGACGTATTGGGATGGCCAAAGACGAATTCCAAAAGCTAGGCAGAGTATTACGAGACAAAAGGATTTCGTTGGTAACAAAGAAAAGAGTACGAAGCTGCTACGTGGCATCTGTCCTCCTTTACGGCAGCGAATGTTGGACGGTCTCCTCAAAGATGAAGAAGTGACTCGAGGCAACGGAGGTATAGTTCTACAGAAGGATGCTAAGGATATCATGGACCGAGCGTATGAGCAACGATGAGGTTTTGGAGAGGATACAAACACGGGGGAAGCTTATACTTAACATCAGGAAGAGACAGCTGAAATTTCTGGGACATAATGAGAAATGAGGGCTTGGAGAATCTGATACTCACAGGTCGAACAGATGGAAAGATAGACAAGGGAAAGCAACGTATAACATACCTAGCGGCTTTAAGGAAAGTGGATGACAGGACATGGCCTGGGGGAAGTAGTAAATGAACAAAACTTATTGAGAGCTACAAAGGATAGGGAGAAGTGGAGAGCCATGATCGCTTACATCCTGAAGAGACACAGCACATTAAAATGTTCTTCGCCAGGCCTAAATACAGTTTTGAATTTAGAGTTTTTCATCTCCTAGACCAGTTGCCGCCCGAGGCTTTAGAATTCAGTCTATCCTGCTATTTACCCATAGCTGGGGGGACAAGAGTTGGCACGTAAATGAATGTAATGAACACAACTGGAATTCGATCTCGGCGATTATGCAGTGCTGAATAGTGCCTTATAAACGCAAATCTATCCCAGATTCATATCTATTCAGTTTTACATCCGAATGTAAATTTCTAAAAATGTAATAAATTTTTATTTATTTATTAACCTGACAGATTTTATCACTTAAAACTTATTTTAATTGATTCCCAAATTTGAGTAGACGCTCCACTTATTTTTTAAATAGTATATTTATTTATTATTTTCGCCTACTGGCCTGAATATTCGAGAAATTTTATCAAAGGAAAGATGCGCTCTACGGCAGGATCTTTTCTTTAATAAGTGGTTAGAGATCTAGATAAATAGATTTATAGGAATTTATAAATATTTGACAATAGGAAAACAGTAATTCCTATGGTCAAATATTTATAAATATTGTCTTCTCTAAAAGTTAACTTTGAGAAATCTTCACATTTATAGGAATGTTTTTATGATCCAAACACGGTCAACATGTCTACATGTAAAAAAAAAGGCTAAAATAATGGAAGTATTAATAATAAAAGAGAGAAAGTCAACAATCAGTAACATCAACTACGAACACGGCCATAGTGTGCCGACCGTGTTTGGAAAAATCCATATTTTCAGTTAAAAGTAAAAATAAAATCATCCTTGATAATATTTGATAACAGAATAGCCGAAAGAGCTCCGATATGCAAAACATTTGGACAATTTCTACATAGTTAAAATACTTTTCTATATGGTTGTAAGTGAATATAACGAAAAGGTATGAACCGATCTCTTCTCGCCCAGCTATGGGTTAATTAGTTAGACTTGTATAACTAAATCATTATTATCTCAAAACAATTCTTAGAGCATTATCTGCAAAAGCTTGATAAGCCGTAGAAAATTAATCAAACAATCAAAACCAAAACTTAATTTGTTATAGCTGACCCATCCACATTGGTATCGTATTTGAATTGTTTAGAATTTGCTCATCACACATTCTGAAATTTTAAAATGAATTCAGAGTACAGTGATATCTCGATTTGTGTTGTTTCCAGTTAAGTCATTTTCGAAGATACGTCTGTCTTTCTTAAATACTATATGGAAAAATAAATCTCGCCTTATGTCATTTTACTCGAGTTTACGTCGGCCGTTAAATATATTAGCAACGTAAAAACACTAAAATATCAATGAACACATATAAAATCATTTAAATAAATTTTAAAATAATATTATGCATACTATATACATATATGTTATATACCGCACCTATGGACACTAATGGGTATGTCTCAATCCTTATAAATACGTTGGACACAATTGTAAACGTCGGTAATAAGCTGATTAAGTGGTGCCCCATTAGCAGTGGTTTACCTACTTCACGCTGCTGGCGAGTATTTTATTTCGTTGATGTTATAAAGATTAACCATTTCATTTCCAACGTCCGTTTTGGTTATTCTTCATTCAGTAATCCTTTCTAGGTTACAACAATATATATATATATATATATATATATATATATATATATATATATATATATATATATATATATATATATATTACGCGAATCATTCATACGAAAAGCAGATAATGAAGTTAATGATATGGCAAGAATCACTCTCGCAAATAATTTTTAATAATAAAATACATTATCCTCGAATCCGTTAATGAATGGTATGATCCTTGTTTATAAATTCCGGTTTCATCAGGTCTTTTTTTACTACTAGCTTTCAATCGTTTCATACGATCATCCTCAGGTAGGGAAATAGGTAAGTGTTTTACATCCAGGTAATAACAGGACATCGAAAGATAAAGTGTAATCCGAAAGAAGTGTTTTTTAGAAATGTGATATTGTTAACTGTACGAATACTTTTGGAGCGTGCAGTCACGACGCTGAGTTTGAATTTTTTTAAATTTTAAAATTGTGAGTTCTTGTACTAATATAGTAATATGAGAATTCTTTTGTAGAAGTCAGTTTTTTTAGTAAAGGTGGCATGAACTAAATTGTAAAAATTGGGGTATGGCATAGAATGCCTAAATGATCAGTGCCCAACGCTTCACATCTGTGCTTGTATATGCGTAAGGCATATACCAGTAAGCTACACGTTGTCTTTAAAAACCGTTACTTTCGGGGGAACTTCCAAATCACGCAATGTATATATATTTATTTACACTATTTACATTATTCGGACTATTGTCCTCATCTTTGTCGTCATATTTATTATAACGTTTCGGCCGTTGTACGCTCCGGTCTTCTTCAGGTGGTTGGAATGTCGAACTGAACTCTTTTTTTCGCTCACTGGGGTAGACTGTTCTAGTTCCACGTACCATGTCTAATGGATGTCAGTTATCAGTTATCTTCTGTTAATTCCTCTCTCCAAGTTCTCCACCGCCTTAACCAGGTATTGAACTCACACTTTGTGGGTCCTATCACTGGATCTAACACATATCACAGTGGATAAAGGCGTTGCTAACTAAAGCGTTGCTAACTAAGGCGTTGCTAACTAAGGCGTTGCTAACTAACGCCTTTACCCATGTTCCATGTATCCTCAAGGACACATGGCACAGTGGATAAAGGCGTTAGTTAGATCCAATAACAGGACCCAAAGAGTGTGAGTTCAATACCTTAATTAACAGGACGATAGTATGAATAATGTAAATAGTGTACATAATACCTCATTTCAGAAATATAGACAGATATTTATTTACGTACATTATATACTATCCAATGGTTGGCATATCCGGTGTGATAGTGAGGACAAGCTCCTAGAGCCTATAACATGCTTCCTTATCATTCGTCTCAAATAGCCTCTGACAACAAAGTCCAACTCCAAACAGGTCGAAGGTGGACAACTACGTCTCATAACCAGCTGCCTCGATTAGATTACGCCTCGACAGTCTAAGAAGGCTGCCCACCTAGGAGAAGAAAAGCCCGCCTTCTTTCGGTCATATCCAAATAAATATGAAAACAGCTATGAAATACATAAAGACAGAAAAACCCAGAGTGTAGCGCTGAAGGCTGCCGGTTATCAATACTGACAACCTTCCGGCAACTCCTTCAGTCAAATCGTACTCAAATATAATGTGTTGTAATTTATTTTGGATCATGTCAGTACGGCCGAGAGGGTGGGTCATGTGTTCTGGGCACCACACGGCCTCCATCGTTTAGGCCTGCGTACTGGAAAGGTTATTCCAGTCTCATCACTGAATTTTGACCAAAGAGGACGCTATTTTTATCTCGCAAGATAAACGGATTCCTACTTACCTGTTGGTTTTAATAATTTTTAATCACTTCTTTTCTTTTCAAAGAAGAACTTGTATAGAATTAAGTTATTGTTTTGTTTCCTGCCTGTGTCGGTTGTGATGGTTCAAGTTGAATATAAGGCCACGATTCTGTTTACGGATTTTTAAAAATTGGCAGGGGCAGCGCTGTTTTTAATCTGTTTCTATCGATTCTGTTTGCGTCTTAAGCGCAACAAATATCAAATCGACCCACCTCTTGTTTTTGTTTTGTTTTGTTTTTTCTTAAAAGACCTAATATCGTAAGCAAATTGAAAATGAAGAATATCTTCTCACTTACCAAGTTGTGCGATCTTAAAAGACGTCAACATAATCACTCCGGTTGTACGTGGAATTTCCGTGTCTGCCTTTTTGATAAACCTTCCTGAATCAGAGACAATGTTTGCTCATTTAAAAACAAGTTCAACTAAACTAGAACCAAATACAGCGGCAATGACGATTGCTTTACACCGACACTAACAATGTCATTAATTACAGTCGCTTAATTCTCGATACGACGACATTATAATCAGTACTGTCAAGTTTCAGAGCAGGAAAAAAAGCCCGACGGACTTCTTACGAAAGGGAAAACATAATGAATTCATTGGATAAAACTTTAAAACTATTTTTTTTAATAATGAGTAAAGGTACAGTGGTGTAATACGTAGCAGCTCGGATTAAGGAACCGGAGAGCCGAGTTCAAATTTCAGTCGAGTCCGTTACATTCACTTGCACGTAGGAAAGGTCTCTTCTCGCTAAAGCTATGGGTAAAATAGCAGGACTGGTCTAGGAGAGGGGAAACTCTGAATTTCAAACGTCCAACTAAACCCGTAATTTGCCAAGCGTAATGATTACGGCAAATCCCCTGAAGGCATTATTGATTAGGGAGGTGTTCCTCCAATATGACTGGGCAGGTCCTGGATTTGGATCCGGTGCTCTTTCGGCGACCCCGAGGAAGACTGCGGAATCAATGAACAAAGAAAGAAAAATTGCCGATTTATTTGATAAATATAGGTTTACCTATAGCCCCGCTCACGCTCCTTCTCCGTCTTTTGAATAAGAGTGGGAATTTATCCCTTGTTTTCCGTTTAGGATTGAGTTTCTGATTTCTTCTCCTAAGGTTTTCTCAATTTCTTTCACTCCCTGTTACACCTTGCATCTTAATGGCATTAGTGCTTTGAATCTCCGTGACTTTATCACCTTTCATGGGATGAAATTATATATATATATATATATATATATATATATATATATATATATATCCGATGCAATGAGAAAAGAAATTAATATATAAATTCTAACGTTCACAGAATTAATTCAAAAGAGGACTTGATACCGACAGTAGAGCGATAATTATTTATTATAATTTTATCATATGGACAAAAACAGTTTACTCACTACAAAGACGCAACTTCGTTTCAGTGCATTTCAATTGCACCTCGACGGATGAGAACCAAAAAAGGTTATGAACAATTCTGCTTGTGGGCAAGCCACATGTGAAACGTCACTTCCTATTTTTTCCATTTGTTTGAGTATATATATATATATATATATATATATATATATATATATATATATATATATATATATTGTGTATTTAGACAACAGTCCTTCTTTCACACACATTTCATTGAATACGAAGGACAAGGTGCTTTAATTTAGTTTTTTTATACAATTTCTCATGCGATCTAATTTTTTTTTCTTTTGAGATGATAAATTATATAAAAACTGTCCGAATGTTCTTTTTATCCGAGCGCTTTCGGCTATACATTTGGCCATTTTCAACGATGAAATATTTTAATTGTTAAATAAGAAATAGTTTGTTGCATGTATGTATTTATATAATGTTTTCATTTTTCAAAACACGGTCAAGATATTGTGTCCATGTTCATTATATAAATACATACATGCTAGCACAAAGTCATAAGTCATCGTGACCGATGGTTTGAACGTGCAGGCGTTTTTTAGACTGTTGATCACGCTAGATAACGCACTCTCTCGCAGAAACTGTAACTAGGGTCCGCTCAGCATAGTCACATTATAAGCCACAGGTTGTCTCTGTGGGTGTTGGAAAAAAAACACAAAATGTGTCCGAGCTGGCGTCTGCAACAGGGACTGGATAATCACCTTAGTAGACTGTCATCCTCGGATACAAGTCGCTGCGACGTTTAAATATAAGGAATATGCTCAGAGACATAAATTTCTTGCTTCTTTACATCTGTATAAACTCCATTTCGAAAGTGTCAGTCGAACGAATGCTATCAGATATCGAAAATACAAAAGCCACTTGCAATAATCTGAATCTTAAAGATATTTCTTGCTTTTGAACATCTCCATGAGCCCCTCTTTCCCAACCACAATGGTATAAAAGACGCCATGAGGTAATTACGAATGTTTGTGTGAAAGACAGGTGTTTGAGCGCCAGACTGATTGGAATCTGCTGCTGTGAGGATTCCAGCAAAAGAAACAATCACATAGAGAACAAAAGCTATTATGTGAAGGGATTTCCGAAATCGCACATCGGAAAAGAGTTTTATTTCGTTCGTTTATCTTATTTTAAACTAGCAGCCATACCCGGCTGATCGATCAGAAAAAGCGTTCAATTAAAATGGAGCAAAAACAGCATCATGTTTAAATGTAACAGAGTCTATCTTCAATTACTTTCAAGTACTTTAAAGTACTTTCATTAAAAAACATTTTGAACTAATTCAGTTACTGATATAAAAGAAGTAGTCTGTATTTATTCAATCAAAGTAAGTTAGCCGAGGACATGAAAGGTTAAAACAGGCAACATGAAGACCCACTTCAGACCACAATTATTTTGGAATTTTTGAAATTCAATTTGTCAGTGTGCTACCAGGGATGTAAAAGAAGATACATTTATAAAGCAATTGTTAAATTTGATGAAAATTGATTGAAAGATCAACAAAAAATAAGAAAGAAACCAATAAAAATCGCCATTTTTTTTATATTTACGCGGGTTTTCACTATATGGATGGACTCAAATATCAAGTTAAATGACAGTTAAACAAACAACTAATATACCAAAGACAGGATTTTATATATTTAACTAGCAGCCATACCCAGCTGGTCGATCAGAAAAAGCATTCAATTAGAATAGAGCAAAAACAGCATCACGTTTAAATGTAACAGAGTCTATCTTCTTCAATTACTTTAAAGTACTTTCATTAAAAAATATTTTGAATTAATGCAGTTACTGATATAACAGAAGAAGTCTGTATTTATTCAATCAAAGTTAGCCGAGGACATGAAGGGGTAAAACGGGCAACATGAAGGCCCGCTTCAGACCATAATTATTTTGGATTTTTTTAAATTCAATTTGTCAGTGTGCTACCAGGGATGTAAAAGAGGATACATTTATAAAGCAATTGTTAAGTTTGATGAAAATTGGTTGAAAGATCAACGAAAAATAAGAAAGAAACCAGTAAAAATCGCCATTTTCCGCTATTTACGCGGGTTTTCACTATATGGGTGGACTCAATTATCAAGTTAAATGACCGTTAAACAATCAACATATTGTTGGCTACAATTGAGTGAAGTTTGTATTAGATTGCTTGAAAAATGGGGGAGTGTTTAGTTTAAAATTTGTATTGAAATCGATTTGTGTTGAAATCGATTTTTCGTTTTTCGCGGTTTTTTTGCTAAACGCAATGGCATAGAAATAAAAATGAAGTATCGTTGAGCTCGTCATGATGTAAGTAACCTATATACCGAGTGTGAACAAAATCAGAGGGGAAAGGTTGAATTTATCGATTTTTGTCGACTTTATCGATTATTGATTTTTTTAAATTATCGATTTTTACGCTAAGAACCTATCTCTTAGATTGTAGAATGTATGTGCCAAGTTGGGTCAAAATCGGATTTGATGGATCTCGAGTGAAAAGCTATCACACAGACAGACACACAGACATCATCTGTTTTTTATATAGAGATTATTCCTTTTTTTTTTTTCGTTTTACAATCGAGAAAAGAAAAGGGAGACACCTGCTGGGTGGGTGTAAAAAAGCTGATAAATAGCTTCATGCAGCATAGAGGAAAGTTCATCAAATCAATTCCCATGAAAAGACACAGGGAAGCTACGATATAAAATTCACTATTTTTTATCCATAATGTTCTTCAACTTTTTCCTAAGACTTTTTTTTAAATTGCCTCAAAACATTGTTGATTTATTTAAGATAGAATGATCGATTATGACATGTCTCTAATTTGTATTTAGATACATTGGATTTATTTTCAACTTTTCTATTTGAATTGTTCATCTATTTTGCATATGATCCATTATTGTACATAATTACGTTACAAAAAATATTTTGCATTTCATATGAAACTTCTTCCTAATGAGTAGGTTCCTGAAGGTAGTTGTTAACTGTCAGCCCTCCGGCGTCCCCAAGGGATCACTTCTAGGACCAATCCTCTGTTTACTTTACATAAATGATTTGCCCCAGAGTATACTTATATTATTTGTGAATAGATATGCTGATAATACAACGATATATGGGTGCATCTTCAAAGCAAGTGATGACCAGAGATTGGCCGTCGCTCCACGGCCAACCCTACCTACCCCAAGCATGAAGGGGTTATACAACAGGTGGGACATCATCTCTTCTCTCCCAATCTAAGGGCGAGTGGCAGGACGGACCGGGTCCTATAACCTTGGGTGGTAGCCGGGCTGGTAGAGAAGTGTGGACGCTGATGTACGTCTACTGGGTTCACCCCAAGAGATACCAAAGTAAACTGTATACTCAATAAAACATAAGAACATCAAATGATCTAGGTGCCTCGATGGTTGACCTAGAAGGTACCCACAAAGCCACAAAGAGCAGTATCGAACCTCACTGATGACAGTGGATGCGTCAACATAAACAGGAATTGAATGATCGATTGATTGATTCGTTTTTTACGTCTTATCAACCTTTTGCGGGTTATTTAAAAGTAGAAAATATTTTTTGATTGAAAGAATTTTTTCTTGAGATAATAATGATTTTACTAATTAACCCATTGCTGGGGGGAGAAGAGGTAGATTCACACCGAATCAGAATTTGATAAACAATCAAGGAATTATAATGTGGATATAAAGTGAGAGATCAATTCTACATTACAAACAATATATAAACTGATCCCTCACTTTGTGACCACGGTAGTTTCTATACATTTATATTCTAGAGAATGTAAATAAATCTAAAAGACATGCCTGTGTAGCTAATCAGTATTTCATTTATTGATTGATCCGTTTTCTAACTTTTTGCAGGTTATTTAAAGCTAGGAAATACTTTTAATAATAATGATTTAGTGATAGAAGTCTTACTAATTAACCCATAGCTGGGGGAGAAGAGGTGAATTCATACCTTTACCATTTACGCATAAGCGAATATAACGAACGCAACTGGAATTAGAACTCGGTTCTCCGATTAACAATTCCGAGCCATTATCAATTATATCCACCCGCACATACAAGCTTACAGCATCTGGCATTCCCAAGAGGTCACCCAACAAGGTACTGACCAGACTCAACATTGCTTAACTTTCGATATTCGTACCGTAAGCTGGTATGAACTGAAAGTGAACCCAGCTGAAATTAGGATATGAACATACACACAAGACAACAGTATGACAGGAAGGTATACAAATGCCCAATCTATGAGAGGAGAAGGCAGAAACCTGCGTCCCCTTAGAAGAAGAAAATGATCGAACGTTCGAAAAAAAGCACCAAACCAAATACCTTTGATTAGCCGACGTTAAGTCGACTATTCGAGTGAATAAAAAAATATTTTGGGTATATTTATTTTATCACGCGTTACTAATATAATGTTACACACGATCATGACCACGGCACCAGTAGCGCATATAGGTTGCAGGGGCAACACACGTCCGACAGTTATGTTGTCTTAGGCAAGATAGCCTAACGGAGTACAAACCTCTCCAGGATGGTTTGAATTCAGAGGTTGTTTCAATTAATTTGCACAACTGTCTACACTACACCCATTAGGCCAGTTTTTACTATAGACTATCTGAATATATAAAGTTGTAGCCTCTGTCTGTTTGTTTGTTATCGAACTCCTCCTAGAATTTTGAAGATAGAACATATATTCTGAAAATACATTACTATTGTCTCGACTGTTGATTAGTTGTCCTACGATCATTGTCTGCGATGGGCGTTACTCTGAGGTGTGTACAAAAATTGTAACGCTGCACGAACACATTGGCAAGCATTACCAGTGAGCAAATCAAAGTACTATAGACTGGCCCGGAAACTGTCCTGATTTAAATTCAATCGAGAATCTGTAGTTAATCTGCAAGTACGAAGTACTAACATGTGTACTGGGTTATGTTTCATTGGAAAAATACGAATAAAAATAAATAATAACGGAATTATTTCATTTATTTCAATTAATTTGTACAAGGGGATAGATAGATAGATAGATAGATAGATAGATAGATAGATAGTTAGATAGATAGATAGATAGATAGATAGATATGAACAGACTAAGATAGATAGATAGATAGATAGATAGATAGATAGATAGATAGATAGATAGATAGATAGATAGATAGATAGATAGATATGAACTGGCTGAGATAGATCAACTGGCCTGGAAACTCTAGTGATTTAAATCAAATCGAGAATCTGAGGTCAATCTGCAAGGAACGACCTCGTGGAATGGACATACAAAGTACTAACATGTGCAGTAGGTCATGTTTCATTGGAAAATACGAAAAAAGTAAATAATAACGGAATTATTCGTTTTGTTTCAATTAATTTGCACAAGGTTTTATTTCTGTTAAAAATGATTCTACAAATCCAAATCAGATGTAAAGAAGATATTTATTAAGAAGAAAAGAAAAAAAAAAGTAAAAAAAATAATGAGTTCCCACGTGAATCTCATTGTTTCTCGTGTGACAAGTTCATCTGCTCAACGTCTTCCACTACGCCATTTTGTCTCTCACGCCTATTCCTGCCTCGACCCCTCTTGGGAATCACCAATTACTAATACTGCTGTACTAGTCGGACGTTCGAGGGGGAAACACTTCTTCCAAATCGTCTGTCCTGACTTGGTCAGCTCTGCACAATATTCGCCCAGAAAAACAGAGAATTTTTTCACTGGTCGAGACAAATCGTATTCAATTGGTGATGTTGACCATTCAGACTTTAAGGACAGAAAAAGTTTCCCCACTTCATTAACCTGAAACCGAAAAAAAGGTTCAAAATCGAAGTCAAATATTTTGTCGTGTTTATTAAACATTACGCGACAGAATAAATTGTAACATCAATTTTTTTATTAATTTATAATACCAAGAAATTCCCGACCACTGACAAGCCCTTTCTTTCTGATTTCAATGCATTCCGATAGTAAAATCATTAGCAATGTATTTACATTATACATATAATAGCCCTACTCTATCAGTAATGCTTGCATTCATTCCTGACCACTGACAATGCCTTTCTTCCTGATTTTCAATGTATTCCTATAGTAAAATCATTAGCAATGCATTTACATTATGCATATAATAGCCCTATTCTATCAATAATCATTCCTGACCAGTGACAATCGCTTTTTTCACGATTTCAATGCATTTCTAGAAATTTCGTTTCGTTCAACTCCTAAACCGGCTATAGATAGATAGATAGATAGATAGATATAAGACTGAGATGAGTAGGTAGATAGATATCAATAGACTTAGATAGATAGATAGATAGATAGAAGACTGAGATGAGTAGGTAGATAGATTTCAATAGACTTAGATAGATAGATAGATAGATAGATAGATAGATATAAGGCTGAGATGAGTAGGTAGATAGATATCAATAGACTTAGATAGATAGATAGATAGATAGATAGATATAAGGCTGAGATGAGTAGGTAGATAGATATCAATAGACTTAGATAGATAGATAGATAGATAGATAACTGACACATAATCTCACCTACAATCACACACACACACACACAAAATATATATTCAGTGAGACAGACAAACAGAAAGAAAGAAAGAGGGAGGGGTTAAAAAGTTATCGATATTTGAATAGAATGTTTCTAACATCAATAATGGGCAATCGAGTTGCGTAGCAAAGAGTAAATGAGAAAGAAATAAAAAAAAAATGTCCGCCTATCTATTGAGATATATTTTAAAGTTAGCTAAATCCTCAAATTACTTCCGAAGAAGAATATACCAGCCTGATACTGTTCTTTTTCTTTAGAATCTAGAATAGAATCGTCCGTGTTTTTATGACTTCAACCTCCGCTCAAAACTTGGTAGCCTTCTAATGGATTTCCTCTTTTCTTTATGGAGACATTCCCAAACATCTCGCTAGATCTAAACAAGTGAAAGCTCTATCGATATTCCTAAACTGGTACATGCATTATTCTGTGATTTGCTTCCCCTTGATTGGTCCTCACTAGTCTAAGGTGGAAAGGAATCGTAAATCAGAAAGCGAGGAATAGAAAAGATAACATTGAGAAACTTACGTTAAAATGTTGATCCAACAATGCTGCAGTCTCCCGCCAGTGATTCGCCCATACCGTCCAAAACATAATCCCTTCGACAGCCGGGTGGCTAAAATAGACCCGGAGGAGATTATCATATGACAGCACACGCTTCCGGACATCTTTATTCTCGTAGGTCAATTCCGATATAAAAAGTGGAAGTCCGGCTTTGGCTACTTCGTCCAGGCGACGCTGTACAACAAGAACGTAAAAAGAGAAAATAGACTTCATTTTTATACAAACACACACACACACACACACACATATATATATGTATATATATATATATATATATATATATATATATATATATATATATATATATATATATATATATATATATATATATACATACATATATAAATATATATATATATTATAAATTAATAGATTTAAAATATGGTTTTACCGCTACACAGTGATAACCATGTTTCAGAAATGGAAGCGAAAGCCCTTGGATTTAATTATGTTATTAAACCAAAGACATTAGTTCCATTTCCTCATCAAGCGAAAATTTAAATTTACATTGAGCACTATTGTGTAAAAATAAAAATATCTATAAGAACACCGGATTTTAAATCTTACTGTTCTTTCCTTTTTATTTATATATACATATATATATATATATATATATATATATATATATATATATATATATATATATATATATATATATAGTGGAAGTCTGGCTTTGGCTACTTCGTCCAGGCGACGCTGTACAACAAGAACGTAAAAAGAAAAAATAGACATCATTTTTATACAAACACACACACACACACACACACACACACACACACACACACACACATATATATATATATATATATATATATATATATATATATATATATATATATAGTAAAGGTAATAAATCCGTTGGTATATAATCCAACCGAATTCTAGTAATATAAAATATTGAATTAACAACTGAGCCACAAAAAGAGCTCAATGTATTCATTATTATTGGTTAAAAATTAACATCACCATATAAAATATCTGACGAGTCAAAGAAACCTAAAACCATGCTTTTCACGGACCTACTTTCTGGAAAGATTTCTTATAAAAACCTACTGATTTTGACTTTTAGAAAAAGAGTTGCAACTCTCTCTAAACTGTTCAAACACAAGATAACACATGGCTACATAGCTTTTTTAAATTCCCCCCAGCACACGCTGGAAAAAAACATGTATCAGCGACTATCAATGTATAACCTCTAATAACAACAGCTGGGGTCGTCAGTGAATCTTTGCTGACGATCAAATAAAAAATTACATCATATGAAGAATAGGTTCGTCAGTCTTATTTCAACCCCGGTATATATATATATATATATATATATATATATATATATATATATATATATATATATATATATATATTAAGCATACATACATTGACGTCAGCACCCAGAAGCGAAATTCTGTTTCATGCTAAACGCAATCGTCAGGCTTGACGATTGCGTAAAAGCATGAAACAGATTGTCGCCTATGGGTGTTGATTTCATTGTCCACTTTTATATTTACATTCGCTCTATCCTTGACATTGAGCACTTTAGCCCATATATATAGCATACCTTAAAACTATATTTTATCATATATATATATATATATATATATATATATATATATACGAATAAAAAGAAACAAGAGGAAAAACTATTCTTAGCCGACCCGTTATCAAGGCAATGTAGGACTTATTTTTGTTGCATGTGTTTATATACAAAAGCGAGAGTGTCATTAGTTTATGGCGGCTTTTAAATTTAAGAACGTAATTAATCCTTTCGCAAGCCAAAATACCCGACCCCAAATATGTTGAAAAAACAAATGAAAACCGTTAAAACCATCACCTCATGTTTTTTGGAAGACGTCAAGCGCATATATCCATCTCATATCATAAGAAACTAATCAGAAATTAAACCATATTCAATAAAAAAAATATTCTTGAATTTTACTCTCTCACTTTTTACCTGACTATCGTCTTCTGGGAGTTTTTATCAAGGCAATGTAGGATTTATTTTCTGACAAGTATTTATATACAATACCAAAAATGCTAATGCTTTTTCAAACGTTTTGGTGTAAGGGTGCTCAGGAATAGTGATCAGGTTAACGGAAAAGGTCAGGCAAGTTCCTCAAGTTTCGCTTATGAGTCATTAAACTGTATCAGTTGACGTCCACAAACTTGCTTGACGTTATATTACAAGATTCCTGATAATATCCAAAGAAGAATCTACAATGTTATTGGTCCTGATCTGGCATCTCGGCTTCAGTCGCTTTTCCACCGCCGTAATTTAGCTTCCCCGTGACTTTTCTATAAACACTTTTATGGTAATTGTCCGAATGAATTTTCCTCTATCGTACTTTGACTTTATGCATTTGAGTGCAGTACTAGATTGGCGGCAAGGTCTCATCGTTTTACAATTGAAATGAATAGATGTAACCGTAAGTTCTAATGACTTCAAACGTTTCTAAACTCTTGTGTGATCAACTCCTAATGATCCTGCAAGTCCAGCTTGCGCCTGACATGAGTCTTCATGAAGTAATGCCAATTCTTCTTCAAACCTTTTCGGTACGCCATAGCGTTCTCAACATCAAAATCATTTTTTGAAGCGTCTAAACCAATCTCGGCATCTTGTTTCCGACAGAGCATGGTCGCCGTAAGTCTCAACAAGAATTCTGTGCGCTTCAGTTGTAGATTTCTTTTGAATAAAGTAGTGCAGTAAAATTCGCTGCAAATGCACTTTCTTTGGCACGAAATCCGACATATTTAATGCTATGAAAACCAAAGTTGTTTACACTTCGGCGAAATGACATACACTGAATTTCAAGCTTAAACATTTCGCCATTTTAGTAACGAGAATGAAATTCACATTATCCCAGCTGAGATGTTGCAGCAGTCAATGAGGAATCTCAACAGCAGATTTCAAGAATGCATTCGTACAGGAGGACGCCACCTACAGGACGTAATTTTTAAAAAATGAAAATTCCATCATTGTTTCTTAAATGGCAATATAGGTTTCAATTACTATGAATTAAATATTTTTCTTCCATCACTCTTGGTTTCATTGGATTGTTAAAAAGTTCCCGTTTTTTTAGTCACCCTATATATATATATATATATATATATATATATATATATATATATATATATATATATATATATAGTGTAAATCTGTAAATCGAAGAGCTCTCAATACGCTAAGTAGAGCAAAGGTAAAATATATCCTAATGAGCCAGGTATTATCTACTTAGGTTTCACCACATGGGATCATCACCTATAAATCATTTACCTATAAATCACTCAATGAATGATCCTTGTTTTTAATAATTATAAGCTGTATAAGGTCTTTTTTTAATACGCAAGTACTTTCAACTGTACATTCAATCATCCACAGACATGGAAATTGTTTTGCTTTTAGTAAAATCCATGTAGCACCCGAGACGGAAAAAATAAATGATTCATTGTAATATAAATTGAACTGCACCGCATATTTGATATATATATATATATATATATATATATATATATATATATATATATATATATATATATATAAATATATATATATATATATATATATATATATATATATATATGTGTGTGTGTGTGTGTGTGTGTGTGTGTGTGTGTGTGTGTGTGTGTGTGTGTGTGTGTGTGTGTCAAATCAAATATATGTAAATCTGTTTAAACTCGGTGGGTGAAAAAAACCTGGATAGCGCAATTTTCAAATAAATTGGCACCCGAGGAAAATGGGGGGAAAAGAGAAAGCACCAGAAACCACTGAGAAGGGAGAAAGAAATCGTCCAGTACCCTAAATTTCTGGTACAAAGAAAATTAAACCCAGCGAGTAATAAGTTAAAACGAAGAGTTCTCAATACGCTAAGTAGAGCAAAGGTAAAATATATCCTAATGAGCCAGGTATTATCTACTTAGGTTTCACCACATGGGATCAACATCCTGATGATTCTACTTAGGAGGAAGATATCTATACAGGCGTTGGGTGTTTCTTCCAGCTGCTGTCTAGTGCAACTCGTAATGTCCTTCTGTATATTCCATCAAGTGATGCTTCTTGCTGTTTCATCAGTGTCCATGTTGTTGAACCGTAGAGCAAGACACATTCTACCGTGGCCTTGAAGTCCCTCTTAAGATTGTCAGAGAGGGAGGACTTCCGGGTGGTGCTCAGACCATCTAGGACACGCCAGGCATTGCCTTTGCGGATTTCGATGTCTCTCTTCGTTGACTGGATGTTATTTCCGAGATAAATTCATGGACGGATTTGATGTTAAGTTGAAAAAGGGCAATATATCCGCACTATTAAATTCTATTTTGCTGTAGAAATATTTCCTTATTGTCGATCTTCTCAACATTAAAACGAAACTATTTACACTGTTCAGGATTGTTGTCATCATCTTTATTGTCATATTCACGACGTTTCGGTCGTTTCCCGCTCCGGCCTTCTTCAGGATCTGTTTATATTTCTGAGATGAGGTGTTTTAACTATTTACACTGTTTACATTGTTCGGGCTGTCATCTTTATATTTGTACACTTCAGGCTTCTTGATATAATTTTGTTGGAATTTCGAACTGAACCCATTATTTAAATCTGTTTTTCTCTAGCACTCTATATTACTGGTTCCCATATTGTACATATTTCTACGCTTGGTCGGCTTAGGGGATTTTTATGGTCTCGCATATGCGCTGATTGCTTAAGTTTTATTATTTTCCAGCGATGTTCTCTGACTATTATTTCAACCTTAACCCACGTTGAGCGATGATCTCCCTTTTCCCACCATATCTAGTCCGTTTATTTTTCTATTTCCCCTCGTGTCACGACTTTAAAGTATTATATTCATGTCTATGCTTCGTCGAATTTTGTGGCCTAGCATATGCACTGATTGCTTAAGTTTCCCTGGAGAGTTGAGTTACTAAAGGAAATTAACTGAAACTGAGATATCCAAATAAGGCATGGCACGCGGAACTAGAACAATCTAATCCAGTGGACGAAATAAAGGATTCAGTTCGAAATTACAACGTATATCACCTGAAGAAGGCCGAGGCGTACAACGGCCGAAACGTCGTGAATATGATAATAAAGACGAGGACAACAGTCCGAACAATGTAAATAGTGTAAATAGTTAAAATACCTCCTCTCAGAAATATAAACAGATACTGAATAAGGCCGGAGCGGAAAACGGCCGAATTGTCATAAATGTGACAATAAAGATGAGGAAAACACTCCGAACAACGGAAATAGCGTAAATAATTAAAATACATCGTCTCAGAAATATAAACAGATCCTGAAGAAGGCCGGAACATACAACGACCGAAATGTCGTCAATGTGACAATAAAGATGGGGACAACAGTCCGAACAACGGAAATAGTGTAAATAGTTACAATACCTCATGTCAGAAATATAGAAAAATGTTGAAAACAAGGTAGTTTACCATCAGCACAAATACATTAACATTTCCTCTCATGTGGGACTGGATCCCAATTCCATGGAGTGGTATTCCAGCCTCTTGATACATGACCGCACGATCCTCCAGCGCCTGTTAAAAAAATAAGATTACACTTCAGTCAAATTTCTTCATGCTTTTTATTTTTGACATAAACAGAATTCTAAAGTGCGAGAAATTTAATAAATCCACCATTCGTCCGTGCATTGAACAGTATCGCCATATATCGTCTGGTGCTTCTACTATACATAACGAGATTCTTAACAAAATCCAAAGAAGGGTTTGTGATGTAATCGATCCTTATTACCTGGCATCTCTTCATCAGTCACCTTCTCACTGATGTGACGTAGCTTCCCGCTGTCTTTTCTACAAATAGTTTCATGGCAATTGTTTTGATGAGCTTTCCTTCTTAGTATCATTTTTATCCCCCCCACGCACGCCACAAAAAATGTACATACAGGAACTAGTTAGGACTTCAAAGAGACTTGAGGTATTATGGTGACTGTAGGAAGAATGGTAAGAAAATGTTGTTTTGGTGTAAGGAATACTGTGGTAAGTTTGGGTCAGTAATCGTGGCTAGCTAAGTTTAAGATAAGACAGATTAAAAACCAGCCTTCCCATATCCCTCCTTTTGGCCTTGTGCCGCATTTTCGGATTAAAAAAAAAATATTACTTTCCACGATGCTATATAAATTGTAATCATTGTAAATATTTTATTTAAGTTTCATTTTTGAATGTTGTTATTTTTATGGACGATGCTCCCACAGACAAATTGTATATATTGGAACTAGTTAGGACTTCATAGAGACCTCGAGGTATTATGGTGACTGTAGTAAGAATGGTAAGTAAGAAAGTGTTGTTTTGGTGTAAGGAATACTGTGGTATGTTTGGATCAATAATCGTGGCTAGCTAACTTTAAGATAAGAAAGATTAAAGACCAGCCTTCCCCTATCACTCCTTTTGCATTTTTGGATTATCAAAATAAATATTGTTTTCCTCCTTTGTGTCTCGACTGTATGAATTTAAGAGTGTTACTCGATTGGCAACTAGGTCTCACTATTTTACTGTTGAACTAGCTAAATTCATCCGCCACATCTATTCTGATAGTTCTCTTTCTCGCACTTCTCGCATGTGAAAATCCCTATTCTATTTCTTGCTTCCCTGTCAGCTTCTTCTTTATGCGCCGTGTCACCTCACGACGCAGGCGATCATGACTCTCCACAATTTCCTGTCCTTTGTAGCTCTTAATAAATTTTGTCCTTTTGTTATTCCTGCTAAATCTTGTTCCACCATCCATTTACTATGTTATGCGTTGTTATCCTCTGTCACTCTTTCAATCTGTCCTGTAAGTGTCAAATTTTCCAAATCCTCTTTCCTCATAATGTACCCTAGAATTTTCAACTGTCTCTTCCTGAAGTTAAGTTTTGTTTTTGATTCCATTTTCTCTAAAACTTCGTCGTTTATTAGACGTTCGGTCTATGGTATCCTCAGCATCCTTCTGTAGAACGACATCCGGCATTCACATGACATTTCAGTACTCTTTTCTAATGAAGTTGTTCTGTTTCTTAATACTTTGCTTAGCTTCTAGGAGACATATTTATCTTCGGATTTCAGTGTCGCAATTTCCGTCCTCTGTTAAAGGACCTCCCCTGCCAGCTTCTGTCTTCTTGAATCCTGTCCCTTTATTGTTCTTCTGCTCACGAAAGTCTTCTCATTCTCTTTCACTCCCTGCACAGCCACTGCGTCCCAATGGCATTATCACTTTTCGTGGGGGGGGGGGTTCGTGAAACGAATAAAACAAATTGATAATAAAAAACCAATTACTTATCCGCGTGCCTAAATTTCACCGTTTCTATTGAAGTAGTTGTATACCTAAAAAGACGTAGGCGATTTAGCACACACGCGCAGTACAAATCTTACGTAGTCCTGGGTATGACGATAAACTACATCAGGCAGCAAGGCCACTGATCAAGAGATTGGAGATTTTGAGGAGCGTGGAACCATCTCTTAATTGTTGTTGCTCCCAGATCCACTCTGATTGGGGTGGTAGCATCTGTTAGGGTCCTAGCCATGGGCAAATAGTGACCCCGAAACAAAAACAATACACTATGAAAATATAAAAATAAATTTTTGCTCAAAATACCAGCAATACATTTTTATATAAAAAGGACCAAAAACATGTATTTATAGTAAAATGAACAACAATACATTTTATCAGTAGTTGAAGGTATATAATTGCGTTCTAAATATTTAGTTGAAACCATAAAATTGTGCTCAAATTATTTACATTTCGGCAACATAGAGATGTTGATATGCCACTAAACAAAATCAGCCAACCAACCAAATCTTCGTAGTCAGTTTGTGGTTACTTTACACTGCTAAATTTTTGATAATCTTCTGAAAGTGTTCGAGTCATGTTTGCGGTCAGATGCTCGTCGGCCTTGCGTTTGAAAGCATCACGAAGAACAATGAGAGCCGCCAACTTTTATTTCAACCCATAAATCATTACACTTGGGCACTTCTATGTGATGAAATGGGCTAGATCAATTAGAACTGAGTAGTGAGTTCGATCCTCACTGGAGGCTCAATACCTTCGCCATTTGCTTCACATCTAAGCTACACTATAAAAATCATTAAGGGTGCTCAATACTTTCGGCCTTGTGTCACATCTAAATTACGCTAAGTAAATCACTATGTCCTCACTCTTAAAACACTTAAACCGGTTGCATTAGACACCATTCTATTCCCTTCCTCTGTTCCAATTTTGGGGGGCAATTCCAATAGCTTTGAGTCCCAGTTTTAAATAATACCTCAATGTCTCTATTATAACATCCAAAACAAAAGTTCCATCATCCAGCTGAATATTATTGCTAGATGTTATATAATGGACACTCCTGTTGTCCTTGATGTATAGCTATCCATAATCTTAGAAACAGCTCAATTCTTATAACAGAAAAGCTAGACTATTCGCATATATAATAAGATTATAGTACTGGAGACATGAGCAGCAGCAACAATACTTTTTGGATGAAACGAATATATTCCATTACGATAAAGAATCATCAGGAAAGGTGTGAATCCACATTTTCTCCCCCCACCCCCAAACTGTGGATCAATTAGCAGGATTTGTATGATTAATCATTATAGTTGTCCAAGAAATTCTTAGAATAATTCAGAACATAATCTTGAGAACAGCAAAGTTAAAATTTAATGTCAAACGTTATCCATCCTATATAATCTTGACAACAAAATCTTAAAAAGATAATCCTGAGAGCAACAAACTTAAAATTTAGGGTCAACCGTTATCTATCCTATATAATCTTAAGAAAATAATCTTGAGAAGATAATCTTGAGAACAACAAAGTTAAAATTTAGAGCAACCGTTATCCTTCCTATTAATCTTGAAAAGATGATCTTGAGAAGATAATCTTGAGAACAACAAGGTTAAAATTTAGGGTCAACCGTTATACTTCCTACATAATCTTGAGAAGATATTCTTGAGAACAACAAAGTTAAATTTTAGGGTCAACCGTTAGCCTTCCTTCTTAATCTTGAGAAGATAATCTTGACAAGACAATCTTGAGAACACCAAAGTTAAAATTTAGGGTCAACCGTTATCCTTCCAACTTAATCTTGAGAAGATCATCTTGAGAAGATCATCTTGAGAAGATAATCTTGAGAACAACAATGTTAAAACTTAGGAGACAACCGTTACCCTTCCTACTTAATCTTGAGAAGATAATCTTGGGAAGATATTCTTGTTAACAAGAAAGTTAAAATTTAGGGTCAATCGCTATCCTTCGTACATAAGCTTGAGAAAATAATCTTGAGTAGATAATCTTGAGAACAACAAAGTTAAAATTTAGGGTCAACCGTTATCCTTCTTACATAATCTTGAGAAGATAATCTTGAGAAAATAATCTTGAGATGATAATCTTGAGAACAACAAAGTTAAAATGTAGGGTCAAACGTTATCCTTCCTACATAATCTTGAGAACATATTCTTGAGAAGATAATCTTCAGAAGATAATCTTGAGAACAACAATTTTAAAATTTATGGTAAACCATTATATTCCTACTTAATCTTGAGAAGATAATCTTGAGAACAACAAAGTTAAAATTTAGGGTCAACCGTTATCCTTCCTACCTAATCTTGAGAAGATTAATCTTGACATCATAATGCTATGAAAGCATAGAAACTTACTCACTGCTGTAGAGACAACAGGCATGAAGTTGGAATTTTTAACAGAAGGCTTAGAACATTAGCTTACCACTGTTGAGAAACCATAGTTGACTATCATGTTTTCGTTGAAGTAAAGATGTGCGTTGGTATCTTCTTTGTGCGCCATCATGAACATCTTCTGTGTTATGTTAGGGTCATGCGTCAAAATTTCGTAAGTTGACGAACGTAAATTCTCGTTGCTCACGTCCCAATTCGTGATTCTAAAGAAGGAAGAACACCATTTAAAGAAAGACAATATTCAACAAGAGATCAACTTCAAAGAATTCGCTCAGGAATTTCGGGGGATACGATACAAAAGACAAAAGACAAAGTAACTGCTGTCACACAATTGTCGCTACGTTTCAGCCAAAGAGTTCTCTAGTTTTCTTCTACTGTAAAAATTCGTTTGAGTGAAATTTATCAGAATTCCATAATTTATTCAGACAAGTATCCTTGTCTTTTTTTTTTCTTTTAATCACTACATTTCGGGCGATAAATTCTCCAGCCTTCTTGAATTGTCTGAAGGACTGGGATAAGAATCTTGTCCTTATTCCATGATTTATTCAGACTAATATCTTCGTCTTTGTTGTTTTGATAACATTTTGGCCAATAAATTCTCCAGCCTTCTTTTATTGCCTGAAAGTCTGGGATGAAGTCTTGTCATTATTCTATCAATTATTCAGACTACTATCCTCATCTTTGTTGTTTTGATAACATTTTGACCAATATATTCTCCAACCTTCTTTTATTTTCTGAAATGAAGTCTTGTCATTATTCCATGATTTATCCAAACTAATATCCTCATCTTTGTTGTTTTGATCACTGCATTTCAGCCAATGCATTCTCCAACCATCTTGTATTTTTTGAAGTCTTCTGTTTGCCGCCTTATTTAAGCTACTATCCTCGTCATTGTTGTTTGTATCACTTTTCGGCCAAGGCGTTCTCCAGCCTTCTTTGTATTGTCCGAATATCTGAGATGGAGTCAGATCATTAAACCAGGAATTGCTCAGATTAGTATCTTCATCTTTGTTGTTTTCATCACTACATTTAGGCCAATGCGTTCTCTAGCCATTTTTTTAATTATTGTCTGAAGTGAAATATAGTCATTATTTCGTCGATAGATCGAAAACATACAGGGTGTTCCAAAATAACTGACACCATTTAAAATGTGAATATCAGAGTAACCACATGTCCCAAGTAAATAGAATTAAATAGACGTCATGTTGAACAATAAAAGATTTTTTTATCAAAATTCGAACAAGAGATTCAAAGTGATGAATATTTTATAACCGATTTCACAAAGCTTCACAAATATTCAATATTTTTTTTTTTTTAAGCGTATCACCCCAAGCAAGGCTGGGGGCCACTATCACGCAAGGGGTTACAGAAGGGTTGGAGGAAGAGCAGATAGGAGTGGTAAAGGAGAGGATGGGGAGAAAGAGAAAGACAGTGGGTCGATCAAGGCAAGGGGGTTACAGAAGATTTGGAGCGAGTGCAGATAGGAATGAAAGGTGAAAGGATGTGGAGAAGGGAAGTGGATAGATCAAGGCAACTGGAGATGTCGATTGACGCTACACTTAAACCGTTGGAGATTGTATTTGTCAGGGAAACAGTAATAGGGAAGGGAGTTCCACAGGCGAGATGTGCGAGACATGAAGCTATTGGAGTAGAAGATACGTCTACATCTAACAGTTTCAACGGTGAAGGGGTGGGAACGGGATGCCAGCCTCGTAGGACGTTTAAATTCATGAGGCCTAGGGACAAGCGAAAGCAGCTCCATGGGAGCAATTACCGTGAAAGTATTTGTAAAAAAGACAGAGCGAGGCAACATCGCGTCTGTGAGAGAGCAACTGCAGACGAGATGACAGATCAGGGCCAATCACATTGCATATCCGTCTCTGGATCTTATCAAGAACCCTGAGGCAAACAGCAGGGGCCCCAGACCATATATGGCAGCAATACTCCATGCAAGGGCGAATGGTCGATTTATAGACTTGGAGGATCGATTCCGGGGAGAAAAATTTCCTGGCTCGGCACAAGGAACCAACTTTCCTTGCAGTGGATGATGCAACTGACTCGATGTATTTGTTCCATCTCAGATCAGCGGAGAGCGTGAGACCGAGCAGCCGCAGAGAGCAGCTCTCGAGAAGTTGGTCTTCAGACATTCTAATGGCATGCAGGGATGGATCCTTGTGGTGGTTAATAGAGAGCAGTTTTGTTTTAGAGGCGTTAAAGTTAACCATCCATTTCTCGCCCCAGTTCACAACCGATTGGAGGTCCTTTTCAATTTGAGCTGCCAGGTTAACTTTGTCAGCATCACTAGATTTGTGTTTGAGGCAGGAGTAAATTGTGGTGTCTTCAGCGTAGATGCCGACTTGGGAGTCTATGGCGTCAGGAAGGTCGTTTATAAATATGAGGAACAGAGTAGGGCCTAAGATGGAGCCTTGAGGAACACCTGCGTTAGTGCGATAGGAGCTGGAGATGAACCCACTGAGAACGACCTTCAATTCCCGGTTTGACAGGAAAGATTGTATTAGGTCAAACAATCGACCTGTGATACCATAACCCTGGAGCTTGCGTAGAAGGCCGGCATGCCAAACTCTATCAAACGCTTTGGAGATCTCTAGGGCCACGGCACGAGCTTCACCATTATTATGGATAGCTTGGTAGACAAATTCAGTGATGGCCGTAAGCACATCGGCCGTAGATCGGGCAAAGCGGAAACCATACTGCTTGTCTGAGAGCAGATCATGGGATATCAGATGATTAATCACTTCGGCGATAATGGCCTCGAAGACATTGCTGAAGAGGGATAGGAGACTGATAGGACGGTAATTGGAAGGGTCGCTGGGGTCACCAGAGTTCTTAAAGACAGGAACAATGGTTGAGGACTTCCAGCAGTCAGGAAAACAGGACTCCTTGAGGCAGCGGTTGTATAATTTAGAGAGGACAGGCGCCAGTTCAGGCGCGCATTTCTTCAGGACAATGGCTGGTATCCCGTCACCACCAGTAGCCTTGTGGTGATCTAAGTTAGAAATAATGCCCAATACCGACGACGGGGTTATGTGCAATCCGTTCAAGAGGGCCTCAGTTCTGGGAGGGAAATCGGGCAAGGGTACCCCGGAAGAGCCTAGCGTAGAATTGGAAGAAAACTTCCGAGCAAAGCATTCGGCCTTGTCGGCAGAGGTGGTCAGGACCTCAAACTGATTGAACAGGGAAGGAATGGGGGTTTGTTATTGTTCAGAACGCTCTTGCAGAGGCGCCAATAATCTTTGGAGCCAAATTTGCGAGATGCAATATGTTCCTTCATCCGAGCAGCAAATAGTGACTTGGCATCGTCGAGGATACGCTTACACTCGTTACGGGTAGAGGTAAATAGACGTCTATTGAAGTCGGACATATCACTACGAAAACGGTGGAAGAAGTGGTTCCTATGGGCAATTGCGGCTGAGCAAGCAGCTGTGAACCAGGGGGAGGAGCGCGGTTTGACCTTGAATTTCCTGGAGGGGATGAAAGCGTCGATTCCAGCTTTAACCCAAAAAGAGACCTCTGAATCACAATCTTGAATGGGGAGCTTAAATACAGCATCCCAGGGGACATCGCGGAGGAAGTCACGAAACGAGTCCCAGTCAGCCCGTTGGTAGCAGAATGTGGTTCTGGTGATAGGAGGCTCCTTGCAGGGGGTGGGGCTGAAGGAGATGCTAACAGACACTACAGCATGATCGGAGTTACCGATAGGACAGAGCTGCGTGGCACTACAAGACTCAGGGATGGAGGTAAAACACAGGTCGAGGAGTGAGGCCTTACAGTCACGGTTGTAAGCAAAACGCGTGGGGAAATCGATTATCTGAGTGAGGGATTGAGAGACTACCACCTGTGACACAACAGACATCAAGTCGGTAATCCAGCTCCTCCTGCCAAACACGCTGTAGCATGTCTTGTGTAACTTCCTTCACCGCCTCAGGGATTCGCTGCTTAAGTTACTCTAAGCTTGTAGCAAGAGGTGGGAATATAGACCTGCCCTTTCACATAACCCCATAGAAAAAAAAATCAAATGTTGTCAAGTCAGGTGAAGATGGTGGCCATTTCAACAGTGTATTGTTGTTATCACTGGCACACCCGACGCCTCTTCCTGGTAGATTCTCATTGAGATAAGTCCGCACGAGATGTTACGCAAGCCATGCTACAGCGTGTTTGGCAGGAGCTGGACTACCGACTTGAAGTCTGTCGTGCCACAGGTTGTACCCATATTGAACATTTGTGAAGCTTTGCGAAATCGGTTATAAAATCTATATTATTTAGTTTATTATCTGTCTACATTTCTCAGATGAGGTATTGTATTATCAACATTGTTTGGACTGTTGTCCTCATCTTTATTGCCATATTTACGACGTTTCGGCCATTGCATGCTCATACCTTCTTCAGGATCTGTCTACATTTCTGTGATGAGGTATTGTATTATTAACATTGTTTGGACTGTTGTCCTCATCTTTATTGCCATATTTACGACGCTTCGGCCATTGTATGCTCAGACCTTCTTCAGGATCTGTCTACATTTCTGAGATGAGGTATTGTATTATTAACATTGTTTGGACTGTTGTCCTCATCTTAATTGCCATATTTACGACGTTTCGGCCATTGTATGCTCAGACCTTCTTCAGAATCTGTCTACATTTCTGAGATGAGGTATTGTATTATTAACATTGTTTGGACTGTTGTCCTCATCTTTATTGCCATATTTACGCCGTTTCGGCCGTTGTATGCTCAGGCCTTCTTCATGATATGTCTATATTTCTGGGATATAGATTTTATAACCGAACAAGTATTCACATTTCAAATTATGTCATTTTTGTGGGTACATCTATAATGCAAAAAGCAACCTCCGGCTAGAAATCAAACACTTCATTTTCTTGCCAACTGAATCCATGCGGAGAAATCTGATGGCAAAAAAAAAATGCAACTCCGGGACTGGATCTATCTTCACCCAGTTGACTGGATTGGGCCTGTGGATCTTAGCACGTACATCCTTGTGCAAATTAATTGAAACACCTGCTTTAGTTGCCTTTCTTTCACCATACGGCCAATTTTAGACTCACTGGAGTAACAGGGTGTAATCGAGTTCTTTTCTTTTTTTCTCAGATTAGGTCATTTGCAGTGGTGTGCAGTAATATGAATCTATTTTCGGTGTGTATGATGATAGTTGTTTGACCTTGAAAAATATTGCGTCATCTGTGATTGTATCAGATTTTCATCACGCCCAGACACTATTGTCTCGACTGTCGATTTGTTGTCCTACAGCCATTATCTGCAATGGGCATTACTCCATGGAAGCGTACGAAAATTGTAACGCTGCACGAACACACTGGCAAGCCTTACCAGTGAGCATGTCAAAATACTACAGACTGGCCAGGAAAATCTCCTGATTTAAAACCAATCGAGAATTTCTGGTCAATCTGCAAGGGGGGACTTCGTGGAATGGACACACGAAGTATTAACATGTGCAATGGGGCTTGTTTCATTGAAAAATACGAAAAAAGTACATAATAACGGAATTATTTGTTTTGTTTCAATTAATTTGCACACAGTTGTATCAAGCCCCGTTTTATTATTTCCTGTCGACAATATACTTGGGACTACGGGCAAATATTGGTCGGGTTTATGTTTAAGAATAAAACAGATTAATGGTTGCTTATAGCCTTAAGTCTATAGGCAAACATTGATGAGGTTTATACTTGAGACTATGGATAAATACTGTGGCGCTTATACGTGATCCTATGAACATCATTCTGCTTTATACTTAATACTTTAGGCTATTTAAGCTATTTCTAGGCATCAAGATTCATGTCTCTCTTTTCTGTGAATTGTAATGTTTTCTTGGGTAGCATAGTGGTGCGCTTTTTTCACGTTTTCCTTTCTCCTTGGCGGGCTTACAGCCCAGTCTAGAGATCGCACTCTACCTTGCTATTTTACCCATATCTGGTGGAAAGAAGAAATGGGTCCATGTCTTTCCCGAGGGTGTTAGTACAAAAGTCCATGCAGCAGGCGAAACTGAATTTACTTTCACTTTCACTTTATTATTTTAAAAATGGGATTTAAAGAAATAAAAAGCCAGTACTTACTTGTTTTTAAACGGTACCATGAAATCTTTGATGCGATTTTTCAAAGCCATAAGTAATTCTTTTCCTTTCAGCTTTTTCACCCAAGGAGGATCGGATATCCCGTAGAATAACGTATGACCTCGAACATAAAGTCTAGGGAAAACAATCAAAAGAAATGAAGAAAATTAATAGAATCTGCAATATTATCATTCCTGGCCTGGCATCTCGGCTTCACTCCCTTTTCCACCGCTGCATAACGATTGACATTACATATGAATGTTTGAAGATCAAAGGCAATAAAGCCACTAGGACGCAAGGGGTTAATGAGTGTTAGGGAATATGAGAAAAAACTACTATTAAGGAGAGAGGACAATAAAAGATGAAGAATTAAGAAGACAGAAGACAACGATCGACATTGCATTTAAATGTTTGAAGATCAAAGGCAATAAAGCCACTAGGATGCAAGGGGTTACTGAGTGTTAGAGAATATGAGAAAAACTACTATTAAGGAGAGAGGACAATAAAAGAAGAAGAATTAAGAAGACAGAAGATAACCATTGACATTGCATTTAAATGTTTGAAGATCAAAGGCAATAAAGCCACTAGGACGAAAGGGGTTACTGAGTGTTAGGGAATATGAGAAAAAAACTACTATTAAGGAGAGAGGTCAATAAAAGAAGAATAATTAAGAAGACAGTAGATAACGATTGACACTGCATATAAATGTTTAAAGATCAAAGTTGGCTGGAAAGCAAGAAGCGTGAAGAGGTGAGAAGTGAAAGAAAAGAAACTGTTAACTGTTTACAGTTGCGCCAATTCAGCTGTAAATTGGCGAGACCTTGCCGCCAATCTAGTACCTCGCTTAAATTCATAAAGTCTTGGTGCCATAGAGAAAAATTCACTAGAACAATTACCATGAAAATATTTATAGAAAAGGCAAATGAAGCTACGTTACGGCAGTAGAAAAGTGACTAAAGCGGAGATGCCAAGTCAGGACCAATAACATTGCAGATTCTTCTTTGAATTTTATCAAGAATCTCTAAATATATAACAGGATCAGCAGACCAGTTGTACCAGCAATATTCAAAACAAAGTAGTTTTATAAATATGTAAGATAGATTATGGCGAGAAAAATTGTTTAGTACGACAAAGTGAACCAACTTTCTTGGCTGCGGACTTAGCTGAGTCGGTATGCTCTTTCCACTTCATATCAACGGAAAACTTTAGCCCGAGAAGGCGCAATAGGTCACTCTCATGGAGGTTAATATTTAATCTTGAAATAGCTAGATGTCACCGCAAGTTCTATTCTAATACTTTCTTTTCTCAAACTTCTTACTTTTGGAACTCTCATCATTCCTTCCTTGCTCCCTACAATCTTCAAATGTTTAAATGCAACGTCAATCGCCATTTCTTGCCTTCTTGTAACCTTTTCTTTTATTGTCTTTTCTCCTCACTAAAGTCTCCCGATCTTCGTTCATGCCCAACAACCCGCAGCATCTTACTGGCACTGCTTGGCCTGGGGGAGATGAAAAAATATATAACTGCTTGTACTTAAAGAAAAATATTCAATAATATACTCACTGATGTCTTCGCAATAGATCCACAGTTTTTTTCACAGCTGATAACCTAATCTTTCCCTGTGAAAAGAAAAGCAATTTCAAAGGCTAACTAATGAAGGAGTGGTGTCAGAGCTGTGATATCTTGCATGCATTCATTTCAACTCTTCTTATTAATAACTGCATTGTTTCTTTCCACGTACGGGGCAAGGGCTGAAAGGTTCAGAGGCTGACTATGAAGGATTGATGCTCGGGCTGTCAAATAAAGCATGGGGACATTAATTTCAAATCTTATTAATACCTGCATTGTTTCATTCCAGGTACGACGGTGGGTAGAAGACTAACGGACTGATTATGAAGTAGCGATACCTTAGCTGTGAAGTCTTGCCTGCGTTCATTTTAACTCTTCTTATGAATACCTGCATTTTTTCTTTCAAGATACGACGGTGGGCTGAAAAGTGCAGAGGCTGACTATGAAGGAGTTATTCTAGATCTGTGAAATCTTGCCTGCATTCATTTTAACTCTTCTTATGAATACCTGCATTTTTTCTTTCAGATATGACGGTGGGCTGAAAAGTGCAGAGGCTGACTATGTAGGAGTTATTCTAGATCTGTGAAATCTTGCCTGCATTCATTTTAACTCATCTGATTAATATCTGAATTTTTTTCTTTCCAGGTACGACGATGGGCTGAAAAGTTCAGAGGCTGACTATGAAGGAGTTATCCTAGAGCTGTGAAATCTGGCATGCATTCAT
The DNA here is from genome assembly GCA_964036315.1 of Acanthosepion esculentum. NCBI lineage: Eukaryota > Metazoa > Mollusca > Cephalopoda > Sepiida > Sepiidae > Acanthosepion > Acanthosepion esculentum. Next base: position 66,042,043 of record OZ038517.1, on the reverse strand, counting down.
TTCAACTCTTTCTTATTAAGTCCTTACTAGTTACTTTTGAAGCTTTCATTGAACAGTCTGATGTCAGTTTGCATGGAATGATGAAACATTGCAGTTATTCATAAGGACTGAAATTATTAATATAATATTATATATATATATATATATATATATATATATATATATATATATATATATATATATATATATATATATATTGTAGTTTCTTCATATCTAACTAGATCGACACACCGCATACACAATCAAATATATATGCAAATATACACACACACACACATATATATATATATATATTTAAATAAAAATAAAAACAGACCACTTTAAGGTTCCATGTAATAAATTATTTCACCACAGCCCTTTTAAAGGACCGCGGATCATCAGACTTTACTTCCAACCTTTGGAAGTAAAGTCTGATGATTTTAAATTATTAGCTATGATTTACATTGAGCTCTCTGGATTTCATCCTCCTTGGGTCTACCCACACGGATTACCTAGTTTTTCGTAAACTATATATATATATATATATATATATATATATATATATATATATATATATATATATATATATATATGCGTGTGTGTGTGTGTGTTTAAATCATACCTTCTGTGGTTCATCGTTTGCCCATTTCAATGCATTTTCAATGACACCCCAATTAAAATTCTTGTATATGAAGTTAGAAAATTTGCGATAACGCGGATTGTTTATCAGCCACGTTTTCACACAGCCGCCCCATTTAAATTTCTCCTTCGTCTGAGTAATCTGAAAAAAAAAAAAAAGATTTTAAGAAGAAGCAAAGAACTTAGTCTTGTTAAATATAATCAATTCTTCTTTTTAATGTCTAAAGAAACTTGTATGAAATAGTCGCTGTTGGTTGATCGCCAACTGCCTGGACTTGTGCCTTCAAAGGACACTATTTTAAGCAAAATCTTCATAGAAGGTGATTTCTTTTTTCTTTTTCTTTTTTTTTTTTTTTTTGCTTTAAGAATTTACCGACAATTATGCACTGTCGTCAAGACGATTAAAATGGCGGATATGTAAATAATATTTAACAACTATTTTACGCCCAACCGTCTAAAGTTCGTAACGGGAGTCGGTTACCAGCTAATGGCAGGGTTGACCAGTTTTTGAAAAGGGATATTTTCTTGTGTTGGTGTGAGATCTATATTTATGCGATAGATTCTAGTGGATGTGTTACTGTATTCTCGCGTGTGGTATTTTTCCAGCGAGAAATAGAGTGTAGGACGTGACACGCGATTCACTGGGGACCAAGACGTAACCCCGAGGGAAACGTAACGCGTTTTGTCCCTACAACATTTTGTAGAGGAAGCGATAAAGAAAAATTTTTTTTTTCTGTAAAACAATGCAGAGAATGTGGCTTAAGACCAAGATGGGGATGCTATTGCGAATGCGGGGGTGGGGAATTCTGATTAACAGGGGGTAATTTGCAGATGCGGATGGAAATAAGATTGCGAATGGGGTATACGAATGAGGAGGGGGTGGGGTGCGGATGGTGATGCGGATGCGATTGCGAATGCGGGTGTGGATGAGGTTGAGAAGTGAGGGGCTGCCCATGCGCAATGGGGATGTAGTTGCGACTGGCGATGGGGACGCAGATGGGGTTGCGAATGGGGATGCGAATGAGAAGTGGGAGGGGCTGCGGATTCAGATGGGCATGGGTTTGCGGATAGGGATGCGAATGGTGATGCGAATGCAGGTGTGGATGCGGATGAAGCGGGGGGTGTTGCAGATGGGGATATGGTTGTGGATGGGGATGAGGATGCGGATAGGGGCTGCGAATGGGGATGCGAACGAGGAGAGGGATGGCTTGCGGATGGAGATAGGGTTTGGGAATGGGGATGCGGTGGTGGGGCTGCAAGATGCGCATGGAGATATTGTAGCGGATGGAGTTGCGAAAGAGGGTACGAATTCGGGTGGGAATACAGAAGGGGAATGGGTTGGCGATGCAGATGAAGATTGCTTATTTTCATTTGTCCTTTCTTTTAACCTCGCTCGTCACAATCACTGACCCATTCGCGCGAAATACTCTCCTTTTCACCAAAACATTATATTTACAATTTCCAGCCATAGCACCTCATTTATTCTACGAAGCTTTAACTAATCTTATATTTGTCAATTTTTTTTGGGGGGGGGGGGTGATAAAATTTGAAAGATTTTCACCCTAATTAACATTTGCAATGATGTAAAAAAGTTAGAAAACCAAATAAATCTCTCTTGGTTACAAAGATCACTCCACCCTCGCCAACAAATCCAAAAATGTCAGAAATATCAGCTCATTTTATAACGAAATTTTATTTTTGTCTTTTTAATCGAAACCAAAGTTGTAACGTTCATCATCACCATTGATGACTCAAAAATTGCTTAGAGCAAGAAAAGAAGGGAAGGTGTGGAGAGCCATAATCGCCCACATCCGGAACGGACACGATACATAAAACAATGTTATCACAACGTTTCGATCGTTGTGACTTCTGGCCTTCATCAGGTGTATGTCGATCAAGGAATTCCACAGAATAATAGCCTAGAAGATTAAAGCGTTGGTTCGTGAATTCGGTAACATAGTAATTGAGTTCAATCCCAGGGCCAGACAGTGTGCACTTCGACTCAATGGAAACAGGGTGAAGACGAGATATCCCCAGACATGGACATTGCAACGAGAACTGTATACGCTGGTAAATTAAATAAAGGGTCCATTTCGAGATTCCCTGTAGGTTACGAGGGTCGACATATACTCCTGATGAAGGCTGGAGTTGACAACGGTAGAAACGTTAACAACAATATTAGGACAATAACCCGCATATAAGTAGTGTAAAAAATGATAACTCATCATCCCAGAAATTCATACAGAAATAATATGTTTGTTTAGTGTTTCCTGATACAGGTCGGTGTGAAAAAAACAGACTCGAAACCTGAAATCCGAGATAAAAAAAAAAAATGAAAGGTTTTTTTTTATCATTTCATCCCAAGCAAGGCTATAAAGCCACTCAGACACAAGGGGTTACTGGGAGCGAAAGAGAATAAGAGTACTTTAGTGTGAAGAAATGAGGAAAAGTACAATAAAATAACAGGATTAAGGAAGACAGAAGATGGCGATTGATGTTGCATTTAAATCTTTGAAGATTGCATGGAAGCGAGAAATTAGAAGAGAAGAAATTATTAGAATAGAACTTACGGTTGCATCTAGCTAGTTCAACAGTAAAACGGTGAGACCTAAACGCCAATCTAGTAGCATGTTTAAATTAATGCAATCGAGACACCAAGGAAGTAAGATCATCAGTACAATTACCATGAAAATATTTGTAGGAGACGGTGGGAAAGTGACTGAAGGATCGATTCCATTAAAGACCCTTCTTTGAATTTTGTCAAGAATCTCGAGATATATAACAGGAGTACCCGACCAAATATGGCAGCAGTATTCAATGCACGGTAGATTTATAAATGTGCAAGAAGGATTCCGAGCAGAAGAATTGTCAGACACGTCACAGAGAACAAACATTCCTAGCAGTAGACCTGGCAATTGATTCAATATAATTACCCCACTTCATGTCAGGGGAAAACGTGATGCCAAGAAAGCACAATAGATTACTCTCCGGGAGGTTAGCATCAGCCATGCAGACGGAAGGCAGAAAAGGTTCTATATTAAATGAAAGTAATTTTGTTTTAGAAGCGTTAAAACGTCCAAGCCATCCCTTGCCCCAGTTAACGTATAATAAAAAAAAAACTAGATTTAATCCGTGAAAATTTGAAATTTATGATGAATTTTAATTCTTAATTTAATGATAAGCCCACGGCGAGTTCGACGACAATAAAATAGCCGTCGACCCCCCCCCACCTAACATGTCGTTAAATATTTGAGATTAAGAAATTTAACTAAATATTGCAATAACAAACATAAATATGAATGCTGGTCTTTATTTTAAGAAGTAAGGGGATACAAATAAAAAGATTTGGAATTGACAACTTTTTTTCCATTTGACTGAAACTGAATCTCTTCTACCTTCTTTCTTACATTCATTCAATTTTTCATTGAAGACAAGTAGCGTCTTTTCCCCTCTTTTCATTCGATCAAAACGGAAAAGTCCGTTATTTACGAGGTACTGGAAGGAGACGTTAAACACTTACATCTTCCCTTCTTTCTTTCTTTCTTTCTTTCCTTCGTTCTTTCTTTCCTTCTTTCTTTCCTTCTTTCTTTCTTTCTTGAAGAAAAGTAACGTCTTTTCCTCTCTTTTCACTCGATCAAAACGGAATACTCCGTTATTTATGAGGTATTGGAAGGAGACGTTAAACACTTACATCTTCCCTTCTTTCTTTCTTTCTTTCTTTCTTTCCTTCTTTCTTTCTTTCTTGAAGAAAAGTAACGTCTTTTCCCCTCTTTTCATTCGATCAAAAACGGAATAGTCCGTTATTTATGAGGTATTGGAAGGAGACGTTAAACACTTACATCTTCCCTTCTTTCTCATTGAAGACAAGTAGCGTCTTTTCCCCTATTTTCACGTGATCAAAAACCGAATAGTCCGTTATTTACGAAGTACTGGAAGGAAACGTTAAACACTTATATCTTCCCTTCGTTCACTGTTTCTTTCTTTCATTCATTTTTTCAATGAAACCAAGTAGTGTCATTTCCCCGCTTATATATTACAGACCCTTTGAATTTTGTGAGACTTAGTTGCCAAACTAGTAGCCAATTAAATTCGTTCAGTCGAGGCACCATCAGAACAATTGCCATGAAAATATTTACGGAAAAGACAGAGGGAAGCTAAGTCATAGCATTGAGAAATTGACTGATGTCGAGATGCCAGGTCAGAATCTTATATATTACAGACCCTTTGAATTTTGTCAAGAATCACGGGATATATAACAGGAACATCAGACCAGATATGGCAGCACTATTCAATGCACAGACGAATGGTAGATTTAGAAATATGCAAGAAGGCTTCCGACTAGAGGACTTGTCTGGCACGACGCAGGGAACAAACTTTCCTAGCAGTAGACCTGGCAGTTGAATGATTCAATATAATCACTCCACTTTATGTCAGGGGAAAACATAACGCCAATAAGACGCAATGTGTTGCTCTCCTGGAGTTTCACAGAAAAGAAAAGGTTCTCTGTAATGATTAAATGAATGCAATTTTGTTTTGGAGGTGCTAAAATTTTAGAAAGCTATTCCTTGCCCGACGCATTTGAAACCAAACAGGAATTAATGAAATATACGTCTCGATTTTTTTTCCCACGAGTTTACCCGAGGTCATGCTCAGCGCACAACGGATGTTATCGCTTCGAGACGGCCTTGGTTCAGCCCACACCACGGAAATGGGTGATTATATATTTTTTTTTTCCCTCTATTTAGCCTGGAATTTAAGTAACTTAATCTAATTTGTTTGAGAAATGAAAACCTGATGTCCAGCTGCTTTAAATCATATCGGCAATTTGTTTATTAGCTGCGAAGTAAAAACGGTAGGCGAACATTCTTGAAGTGGGGGGGCATTCGATAACTTTTGCCAGGAACTGTCGAAGCCTTTGCGTCTCAGGGATCGTTTCTTCGTTTAGTTTTATTTTATTTATAAGACATTATGTCAAAAAGTTTAAGCCCTACGACCTTTACAGGCGAAGACTTTATTCTAATTTTACAAGAACCCGTTCAGACCAAAAGTTTTTTTTGTCTGTTTTTTTTTATGCTGCTCTAACTGGGATAGAGCTGCCCAGTCCTCACTTGCCTGTCTCAAAACTGTCTACGCCCCTTGTGGGCGATGAATTATTTTCAACCCTACAACCTCTTTCCCCATAGACGAAACGTTGCGAGTCGTTCGCTGCTCTATCGCTACTTCCATGGCATGTGTTCTGACGAACTACAATCTTTAGTCCTAACACTGCTGATCTTTACAAATGGGACCCGCCATACCACGTACACAAGAGTGAATCATCCGCATCCCCCTTCATATTCCTATAGTAAAAAGTAAGTATCATTCGGAAAGCTTCTCAAAATTGCTGCTTTGTGGAACAAACTCCCGGCAGAATTTTTTTTCCAATCACTACAAACTTTGTCTAGGGTTAACTATTATCTTTCCTGCATAGCCCCATGAATTTGCCGTTTCTTACGCTTATACACCACCACACAATAACTTTCTGCTTGAGTAGTCTTTGGGCTTTGTATTATATGAACATTAGTATTAAAAAATAATGAAATATTCGAATGGGGCTTTTTTCGATATGCCTTGATTTTGAGTCTATTTATGGCGATGCTATGGCTGGCTCAGAGTAGCAAAAATGGGATGTTCTGGAAACAGAATAACGGTATTTAAATCCGCGATAATTTGAAACGATCAATGAATGAGCTTGGCGACCGAAATAATGAAAATCACTATGTATAGACGCCACGATAGAGGATAGTTACATAGACATGGAAACAAGCTTAATATTTCTGAAACGTCATGTCGCCAACTAAAACTCCGGACGACAAAACAGAAACGAAAAGCTAACACTGAATATTGCTACCATATGTGGTCTGGTGCTCCTGTTATATATCTCGAGATTCTCAACAATATCCAAAGAAAGAGCTGTAATGTTAATTGTCCTCACCTCGTATCTGCCGCTACTCTATCGCTATTTCAATGGCAGATATTCAGATGAGCGTTCCATTCTTTAGTTCCGGGCTACTTCCACCGAGTAGGCTTGGACAGATTAAAATTGCGACATTTCGTTAGTGGGAAAAGGTTTGTAAGGTGGAAAATAATTCATCACCTACAGGGACGTAACCTTGTATCTTGAGTGGCTCGAACCTTGTATTGGGTGAATATGTCTTTTTGATTGATACCCGATTCTGAAAGTACCCACTTGTACAGTGGCCTATTTAGGGGGCGAAGGGTTTCTAAGCCTTGCTGACAGAGCAAAGGAAATTTATTTTAATAGATATGACATAATTACTTACCTTTAATCTGTATCCCTTCGGTACTGACGTCACGTTCAAACTTATAAAAAATAGGGAAATTAGAGACGTTCAATTGAAATACATGACAAAGGTCGAAATTAAAAAATATATATATATATAATTGTTATGGTCCAAGTTCCTTGTATCACGGTGATAGTCCAAGGTAAGAACCAATGAAGAATAACTCGAACACAGGCATGGAATAACACAGATATATTACAAACAGAATATGTACAAAAGAAGTAGAAGTGTTAGTAATAACAATCAGGTTAGGTTAGAGAGAACTATGTTGTCTCGACCAGTATCACTATTCCAATGTTTTTATCTGTGTCGATATTTAACAACCCCCCACACGGGTCGAATGTGGCACAAGGCCGGTTTAATGTGGGCTCCCCGAGCCCGTAGTCTCGGCCAAAAATATGCCCATTTAGAACCCGTATAAACGGGTTCAGGGACTGTCTACCTCCCCGGACAAAACTTTGTCCTGCGGCAAAGCCTCGTCCGAGTTCCTCTCCGCCGAGGCAGATAGTTCGACATCAAAGAAACGACTGTTCTAACACTGACTCAGTGTCTGACTCACACGATGTTTATTAACACGCCCGCGTGTGTCAAATGTGGCACAAGGCCGGTTTAATGTGGGCTTTCCGAGCCCGTAGGCTCGGGCAAAAATTGCCCGTAGAACCCGTATAAACGGGATCGGGGTGGTCAACCACCCCGAACGAGGCTCTGCCCTTCGGCGGAGCCTCGTCCGGGTTCCTCCCTGCCCAGAGGCAGAGAGTTCCCCTCTGCCTCAGAGGCAGAGAGTTCGACCGAATAGCTGAGACGTCCAAAAAGGACTGAATCTCACACTACTGCTTCCTCTTGAGGCGCAGTATTTATGACGTACGTAACAGTCTATTAATATTATGGGTAAGTTCCCATAACAATAATAAATGCGAATGTTAGGGTGTCACTGTGTCACACTTTTTCAATTTTACTCCTAGAAACCGTAGCCCAAAATATAATACCATTTTGAAGTCAGGCTGACTCCTTAAACAAATTAAAAAATATTCCGGGTCGGATCCGGATCTCAATCCTGAAATTTTGGATTCCCAAGTTTTCATTACGGCGACAGTTTTCGGATTCCGTCATCATGGCTTCCACTGATAAAAACAATTACAGGGACACAAGTATTTAATTTTAAATACGTCAAGTTCAAATGAAGAAATTACTATTCTCAAATTAGTGTTTCAAAATAAAAGTGTTCATGTTTTCAACTTTACTCCGAGAGGCCGTAGTCCAACATATCATACCATTTTGGAATCAGGCCGACTCAGCAAACTAAAAACATTCTGGACGAGATTTGGACCCGCAATCCTGAAATTTTGGATTCTCAAGTTTTCATTACTGCCATTGTTTTCGGCGATATTTTAC
>OZ038517.1:66011189-66031189 GCA_964036315.1 Acanthosepion esculentum | reverse complement strand
CGAGCACACCTGTGGTTTGTACTGCAGCTATGCTAAGCAGACCTTAGTTACAGTTTCTGGGAGAGAGCGTGATCAACAATCTGAACAAGACCTACACTTTCAAACCCTCGGTCGCGATGATTTATGACTTCGTGCTAGCACAGACTTCGATATAATCAAATATTAACATTATTACTCAAACAAGTGGGATAATAATTAGACAGTGGCATGTTTTTCGGAGTTACTTTTTTGTCATATTTATAAAGAATGTATTTTCTTTTTTTACCGGACTTCAATGTTGGCTTTTCTGATTTTTTTAATTCGCCTATTACTTTCTTCTTTCCAGTTTGGCAGGTAATCGATTTTGCTGCAAGATGCGTGGTCGAATAAATAATGCAACTTTCTCATTCTGACGGTGACGTAAACTTCCATATAATTGGAATCTGTGGAAATAAAATCAGGAATTAAAAGAAAAATTCTAAATAAAATAATTTGAGAGATTAATAATTGCCTTCTTTAAGACATAGACGATTCCTTCACTTGAAGCTATTTTTAATACAATGATATAAGTAAACTGTTACTATATAGATGATATTTGAACTAGTTGGATGTCATCCATGACATCCGCATGAGTGTCTCGATCTAATACGGCTATTCCTAAGTAAAAGAGCAATCATTCATCAGCTTTAATATAAGTGTGTGTGAGAGAGAGAGAGGGGGGGAATGTTTGTGTAAGTATGTGTGTGTGTTCGATAATCCGTCATAATAGCCGCGGATTTGGGCACCTCAATGTGGTGTAATGGTAAGCACTCTCGTCTCACCAGAACAATTTACGACTGAGTAGTGAGTTCGATCTTTACTATGTTCCCCATACTTTGGGACTTGTGCCACATTTAAACAAATAATAAATTTAAAAATAAATGGGCAGATTGACGTGGTTTAATGATTAGCCAACTTGTCTCGCTAGAACAATTACTTACTGGGTGCCCTATACTTTGGGCCTTGTCTCACATCTAATCTGCCTAGAAAATCACCATAAACTATTTGGGCACCTCAACGTGGTGTAATCGTTAGCAAGCTCGTCTCTCTAGAACAATTTACGACTGAGTAGTGAGTTTCCTCCTCACTGAGTGTCTCATACTTTTGGCCACACTTTGAAAATCAGCAAAAGAAGCGCCAATTTCTTGAAAAATTTAAAATGTTACCCGTCCTCTGAATATAGGGAAATTTTGCGGATATTTTGTTGTCATACACGCAGCTGTTCGACGAGACGCTTTTTAGCAGGTTGACATCGCATTTAAGGAAAGCTAAAAAAAATAAATTTAACCTCCTACAAAACGAAGGCGTTTCATTTATTTTATTTTATAATTTAACTAATTAATTTATTTACTAATTTTCAAAATTTTTGTATATTACTAATAATAAAATTTGTGCACACACTAATTATATGTACTTCAAAATACCACCTGTTTATATATATATATATATATATATATATATATATATATATATATATATATATATATATATATATATATATATATATATTATGAAATGGACAAAGTCCGATAATTATTTCAAGATATTTTTATTAATCGACCTTGCTAACCGAACGCTCCTCTGTGGCCGAAACGGTTAAGGCACGTCAGGCTATATGACGGTTCCGTATAGGATACAGGTTCGATTCCCGTCGGAGGACGAAAAATTTCTATGAAAATTTCTCGGACATTCTGGCCAGTAAATGTTGTTTAATACTGTTTATTATAAAACAGAGCATTTACTGAAATATTTGTATCTATAAAAAGAATGTATAAACATAAAAATGTCTTAAAATATATATATATATATATATATATATATATATATATATATATATATATATATATTGATGTAATACGAAAGAACAGTTAGATGGAGCATATGGAGCAAGAGTAAGGATTGTGGGATGAGATCACTGTTAGATTGGCTGACCTTTTAGATCTTGCTATCACTTCTTGAAGACGATTCAGACAAGCTGATTGAAAACTGCTGAGTCCACTAAAACACGTTGATCTCCATTCTACCCGCTCCAAGGCTAAACATTGACAACTGACAAGTTGCTCTTCAGCTTGTCTTTGTATCTTAGCCATGGGCGTCCTACATTCCTGTAGCGCTGATCTAACTGGCTGTACATTAGGATCTTGGGTATCCTGTCATAAGACATTCTCAAGACATGACCAGTCCGCCGTAACTGCGACTGTATGAGAAAAGTCTTGATTCCTCCAATGTTACACCTGTTAAACAGGTCTAAGTTAGATGTCTATCTTGAAGGTTAACTCCGCAGATGGCACGCAGACCAGCTGGCGTATATGGTACCTGTATAGAGTCCACGACTCTGAGCCGTACAAAAGGATGGCAAGGAGAACAGCTCTGTAAACCCGAATTTTCGTATCCAGTCGAATACCCCGTTCATTCCACAAGCGATGGCGAAGTTTGCCGAAAGCACAAATATATTTGCAGAATATATATATATATATATATATATATATATATATATATATATATATTATGAAATGGACAAAGTTCGACAATTCTTTTAAGTCATTTTTATGTTTAACATTCTTTTTATACATACAAATATTTAAGTAAATGCTCTGTTTTATAATAAACAGTATTAAACAACATTTACCGGCCTGAATCCCGAGAAAATAGAAAATATCTGTCCTCCGACAGGATTCGAACCTGTATCCTATACGGAACCGCCATATAGCCTGACGTGCCTTTTAACCGATTCGGCCACAAAGGATCGTTCGGTTGGCAAGGTCGAATTTACGATCCTCTGTGGCCGAATCGGTTAAAAGACACGTCAGGCTATATGACGGTTCCATATAGGATACAGGTTCGAATCCTGTCGGAGGACGAATATTTTCTATGAAAATTTCTCGGACATTCAGGCCGGTAAATGTTGTTTAATAGTGTTTATTATAAACAGAGCATTTACTTAAATATTTGTATCTATAAAAAGAATTTTAAACATAAAAATGTCTTAAAATATATATATATATATATATATATATATATATATATATATATATATATATATATATATATATATATATATATATATATATATATATATATATATATATATATATATATATATATATATATATATATATATTGAGATGGATACACATTGTGTTTTAATATATATGGACTATGACATATAATATTAACTCTACTTGAGGCTTACGGCCACATTACACTGGTCCCCGCACGATCAGTGAAGTTAAGCAAGATGGAGCCTGATCAGTACCTAGATGCTTGACTGCTTTTTAATACCATGTGTTGCAAGCTTGAATGTGTGGGTGGTGTGAAGATTAGTGGCTTGGAAGTGGAAATCTGAAGTCCGAGTTTCAATTCCCGTTGGGATCGTTCTATTCACTTACGCGTAAATACCTCTGAGAAAGTTAGGAATCCGCCTCTTCTACACCCCCTAGCTATGGATTGATTAGTAAGACTTGCATTCAGTCAGTTATGTGACATGCGTGATACACGCTTAGGCGATCATGTATCTTTTGATACATGACTCTCGAGGCAGATTTTTCCCGCAGTAGGTTACCATTTCTTTCTGCGGTAGAGCAGTTGCCATCCAAGGCTATAGAACCCGGTCTGTCCTGCTATTTAACCATATCTAGGGTGAATAGAAGAGGACCTTTCCCGAGGGTACTAAATTATAAATATCTCAAAAATAATTCTTAACATCTGAAAATATTTTCTGGCTTTAAATAACCTGCAAAGAGTTGATAAACCGTAAAAAACATAACTCAATCAATGAAATACTGATCAGCTACACAGGCATGTCTTTTAGATTTATTTACATTCTCTGGAATATAAATGTATAGAAACTACTGTGGCCACAAAGTGAGAGATTAGTTTATATATTGATTGTAACATTGAATTGATCCCCCACTTTATATCCATATTATAATTCCTTGATTTTCGATCACATTTTGATGAGGTATAAATCCACCTCTTCTTCCCCCAGCTATGGGTTAATTAATAAAACTTGCATAATTAAACCATTATTATCTCAAACAAACAAAAAATTCTTACAATCTAAAAATATTTTCTGGCTTTAAATAACATTCAATGGGTTGACAATCTGTAAAAAGTCATCAGTCAAAAATATCAATCAGCACTACTGGTGCATATTATTTTATACACTGATTCCATTTAACATGAAGCAAGAAAGAAATCTGGGGGGTATCTGGTAATCTGGGGGTATCATTAAAAATGAAAATATCCAAAGAAAACTCGTATGAAACGAAAGAAATAAAAGGCGATGCCTGATCAATCTGGTTTCACAATTTGGTTTGTTGCGCTCTTCTGGCAGCACGAATCACGTTCGCTTCGAGTGGCGCCGAACTAATGACTCGCATTAGCATAGCAATGAAATAAGACTTTACTAACTAGCGAGACCAGGTTGATTGATCGATAAATATATACGGTCACATTCCGGATCATTGTTATTAATATGAAGGAGAAACTTACTTGCAGGAACATAAAAATCACCTCCAACTTTGTACCAACGGGTGTTCGGTTGAACACGGAGTGTTTCGCCGAGTTTCAAATAGATGGGTCCTACACAAAAAAGAGGGAATCATTTATCAACTTTATAACAAGTGTGTGCGTCTGTATGTGTGCGTGTGTGTATGTGTGTGTGTGTGTGTGTGTGAGAGAGAGAGAGAGGGAGAGAGGCTAACAGAGTGTGTGTACGAGAGAGAGAATAACAGTGTGTGTGTGAGTGAGTAAGAGATAGAGAGTGTGGGTGAGTGTGCCTTATGTGTGAGAGCGTGTGTGCGTGTGAGTATGTGTGAGAGAGAGAGAGTGTATGTGTGTGTGTGTGTGTGATTGAGTGATAGTACGTGTGTGCGTGAGTGAGTGACACAGAGAGTGCGTGTGTGCGTGCGTGAGTGTGTGTGAGAGAGTGCGTGTGAGAGAGTGTGCGTTTGTGCGTGTGTGTTTGAAAGAGACTGTGGTGTGTGAGAGAGAGTGTCCGTGAGAGAGAGGGTGGTGTGTTCGTGTGGGAACGAAAGAGGATGTGGGTTTGTGCGCGCGTGTGTGTGGGAGAGAGAGAGTGTGTGTGTGCATGCGTGCGTGCGTGCGTGTGTGTGTATCAGAGAGACTGTGAGAGAGAGAGAGAGTGTGCGTGTGAGAGAGAGTGGGTGTGTGCCTGTGTTTGTATGAGATATAGTGTGTGTGTGTGTGTGTGTAAGAGAAGGTGTGCGGGAGTGTGTGTGCATGAGAGAGAGAGCGTGCGGGAGTGTGTGGGAGAAAGTGTGTCTGCGTGCGTGAGTGTGTATGTGTTCGTGTGTGTATGAAACTGTGTGTGTATGAGACATACTGTGTGTGAGAGAGAGTGTGTGTGTATGAGAGAGACTGTATGATAGACTGTTCGTGTGACAGCGAGAGAGTGGGTGTCTTTACGTCTGAGAGAGAGAGAGAGGGGTGGGTGCGTGCCTGTGTCTATGTGAGATAGAGTGCGTGCGTGCGTGTGTGTGTAAGAGAGAAGGAGTGTATGTGTACGTGTGTGTGAGAAAGAGTGTGTATGTGTGTGAGAGAGAGAAAGTGCGTGTGTGTGTGTGTGTGTGTGTGTGTGTGTGTGTGTGTGTGTGTGTGTGTGTGTGTGTGTCCGTCCGTCCGCGCGACACGAACTAGGTGTGTCCGATAAGCTTTAATAATGAGCGAGAATTTCTTCAACCATCTACAATGTTACCCTGCCTCCGATGGAGATTTACTATAGGGAAAATGTGTTTTTCTTTGCATTTAAGGAAAGCTAAAAACAACACCTAAACTCCGGACGAGTGAACAGAACGATTACAAAAAGGTCTACGAAAGTTGAGGTGCAGAATATAACATCAATCAGCTAGGTGCCAAATTTTATTTGTATTAATGATATATATATATATATATATATATATATATATATATATATATATATATATATATATATGAAAAAATAGCAATAATTAATTTCAGAAACCAAGATATGGTCTTCAACAAGAAAATTGATATAATGAGTAAGTGTAGGCATATAAATAAATACTTACTTTGCCATCTCAGCACTAATTAGAAATAAATAAATAAACAGAAAGAATGAATATAAGTTTTAAAAATAATATAAATAAAAATATAATATAAATATAAAATAAATGAAATTAAATAAAAAATGTAAATATAAGATAAACATTAACTAATAAACAAAGAAATAAATAAATAAAATAAATGAACAAATATTAAATATACGCGTATATATATATATATATTATATATATATATATATATATATATATATATATATATATATGCTACTTTAAACTCTCCCCTGTGTCATATACTACCAACGTGGGGCGACAAGAAAATAGAATAGGTTCTTCGATTTTTAACTAAGATCAAAGTGTAGTATCTGTTCTTATCACTTTAATCCGATTCTCTCTCTCTCTCTCTCTCTCTCTCTCTCTCTCTCTCTCTCCCCTTCTATCTTCCCTTCTTTCTTTCATTTTCTCACTGGAACCAAGTAGTGTTTTTTCTAACACTTTCGCCCCAGCCTCTCAACCTCCGACGTCTTACTCCCTGGGTTGAGGTGTCTACTCGGTCTTAACCGAACTTAAGGGAGTGACCGTAGGTCCCCTGAGCATCCGTAGATCATTCGAACGGTCCACTGGTGTAATCCTGCTTCCTGCCCACGTTGTGTTTGGTTTGATCCAGAAAGCAGAAGTGATGTTCATCCATTCACGGTCGACTGAAGATGTAGAAAGTTAGAATGCACCAAAAAATATATATATCTGCAGAAAGCCGGACAAACAACTATTCAATGGTTGAATTGTTAATGCCTTTTATATAGCAGAAAAGAATAGTATAGAAAAGAAACGGGTTACAGAAAAGAAAATAATTGATGTAAAACTCATACACTGGATTCTAGACATAGATAAAGGTTTCTGTGTGGTAGTAACAGTAGTAGTAATCTTCGTGGTAGCAGAAGCATCGGTACTTATATTAACAGTACATGTTAACGGGCGTTTTGTTCCAATTTCTGACGTCACTTCCAGTCTCCGATATCTCTCCACCCAGCTCGACTTCATTCGACGACAGACGAGCCCCAAAACAACCTTTCTATTATTGTAGCTTGTTCGACGTTTCCGTTTCCAGTGGTAGTAATAATAGTAGCAGTCTTAGATTGTTGGAGGAGTAATTCGCTTCTTCGTACTTATATCAACAAAATATGTTAGCGGACGTTTGGTTCCGATCGCTGACGTCGTTTTCAATCTCCGACCCTCTCCACCCAGCTCGACTGCACTCGACGGCAGATGAGCCAACCACTCTGTCAACAGATTTCTGTGCGCGTTTATATAGATAAACCTGACTGATCATAAATCGACCCTTGGCCCGCACACGTTTATCACGAGTGCTGCCTTCAACCCAAAATCATGTGAATTTCAAAGTTCCCCATAGCCATAGTAAGCTCTATTTCAAATTTTAACCGATAAAAATTATCTCGATCATCTTGCATTGTCTTCCTAATGACCCAATTCCAAATGGGCCAGATCAGATTCCCATCAGTAAACAAAACTGTTCTGATCTAATTTCGCTGTTCAAATCTACTCCAATTTCAATAATAAAAAAATATATGTGTGTGTATGTTTCCCAAACTCTCTCTATTACATTTTCACCTCTTTCCACGCGATCAAAATGGAATAGTGGATTGTTTAGGAGGTATTGGCAGGGCGTAACGGTCGTGCGAACTAACGAAGTATAATAGGATACTTCTGGTGTTCGGGAATGCATTCTTTGATTCAAACTCCTGGCCATGTATATATATTTTACAATGAAAACCAGGACGAAAAGAATGGTCAAAGTTCAGGAATTAATTTAAGACTGACTTGAAATGTACCGCATTTTTATTGTTTGATCTGCAAACACAACTCATTTTGCTGAAGATGGAACCAAAGTATCAGCTGTCAGCAACCAATGGACTATGGTGGATCATTTTCACCTTATTAGCAACAAATTAAGGAACAAAATTCGAAAGGGGAGAAGTATTAAATAAACGAGCAGAGTGGAAAATAAAAGATCCGTGGTGTCTACAATACATGTGTTGTGTGTAGGCTAAAAAAAAATCAGAATTTAAATAGCCTTGCACGTACGTTTATTCCAAATACGAGAGTACAGTTTGCGATGGGTAAATTGTCGCCATTTTATATTTTTAATTTTGGGCATGAGCGTTGTTTGTTTTTGATTTTGTCGTCTGCACAGTATAGTAGGGTCAGTTGGGCATTGTCTGTGAGAAAAAGAGCACCATGTGGCAATTCACAGCGCCAGAAAGTTGGAAACGGTATACTGTACTGCTTGACATTCGCGGCGGAAGCTCCAGTACGAGCATTTCAGAGTGTCAATCTGAGAACAGTGCAGAGGATTCGGAAAGAGTTGGATGCTGATTTCGAAGGTGTTTGGAGTGATCACTGGTGATGGCAACATCCATTCATCTTCCCGCAAGGTCTCGGACTCAACACAGAAGCCTTCATCAAGTGCCTTGAGGAGCTAATACAGCCCTGGATCAAGAGGGTGGCTGCTGGAATACTCTAGGTCTGGTTCCCAACCAATTTTGGACCATGTCATTTTTTTGATCTTTCTAAAATTCTGGTGCCCCCTGTAATATTTAATTCTTACATATTCCAAATTTTATTGCAATTCACGTGAAGGAAGCTTAAAAGGCCATTAACTGGGTCTCTAAACAAGCCTCCAAAGACCATGACGTCCATAAAAGAGAACAATTAAAAACCAACAAAAAAGTTAAATATATATATATATAGTTTCTAAACATATAATAGAGAACTGAAAGGCAGAAATATAAAATATTTCAATGAAAGCTTATTCTGTAATATACTTTGATCATTTTAATCAGGAAGAAATAATGCAAAATGAAATTTGAGTTCACTAGAAACCAATTCACCGTTAATAACTCATTCTCGAATTGTCCCCTTATTCTTTTACTTAACTGGGTCTCTAAACAAGCCTCCAAAGACCACGGCGTCCATGAAAGACACAAATTAAAAAAGATACGAAAAGACAGTTAAATATATATAGTTTCCAAACATATAATAGAGAACTGAAAGGCAGAAATATAAAATATTTGAATGAAAGCTTATCCTGTAATATCTTTTGATCATTTTAATCATGAAATAATAACGCAAAATGAAATTTGAGTTCACTAGAAACCAATTCACCGTTAATAACTCATTCTCGAATTGTCCCCTTATTCTTTTACTTAACTGGGTCTCTAAACAAGCCTCCAAAGACCACGGCGTCCATGAAAGACACAAATTAAAAAAGATATGAAAAGACAGTTAAATATATATAGTTTCCAAACATATAATAGAGAACTGAAAGGCAGAAATATAAAATATTTCAATGAAAGCTTATTCTGTAATATACTTTGATCATTTTAATCAGGAAGAAATAATGCAAAATGAAATTTGAGTTCACTAGAAACCAATTCACCGTTAATAACTCATTCTCGAATTGTCCCCTTATTCTTTTACTTAACTGGGTCTCTAAACAAGCCTCCAAAGACCACGGCGTCCATGAAAGACACAAATTAAAAAAGATACGAAAAGACAGTTAAATATATATAGTTTCCAAACATATAATAGAGAACTGAAAGGCAGAAATATAAAATATTTGAATGAAAGCTTATCCTGTAATATCTTTTGATCATTTTAATCATGAAATAATAACGCAAAATGAAATTTGAGTTCACTAGAAACCAATTCACCGTTAATAACTCATTCTCGAATTGTCCCCTTATTCTTTTACTTAACTGGGTCTCTAAACAAGCCTCCAAAGACCACGGCGTCCATGAAAGACACAAATTAAAAAAGATATGAAAAGACAGTTAAATATATATAGTTTCCAAACATATAATAGAGAACTGAAAGGCAGAAATATAAAATATTTGAATGAAAGCTTATCCTGTAATATCTTTTGATCATTTTAATCATGAAATAATAATGCAAAATGAAATTTGAGTTCACTAGAAACCAATTCACCGTTAATAACTCATTCTCGAATTGTCCCCTTATTCTTTTACTTAACTGGGTCTCTAAACAAGCCTCCAAAGACCACGGCGTCCATGAAAGACACAAATTAAAAAAGATACGAAAAGACAGTTAAATATATATAGTTTCCAAACATATAATAGAGAACTGAAAGGCAGAAATATAAAATATTTGAATGAAAGCTTATCCTGTAATATCTTTTGATCATTTTAATCATGAAATAATAACGCAAAATGGAATTTGAGTTCACTAGAAAACAATTCACCGTTAATAACTCATTCTCGAATTGTCCCCTTATTCTTTTACTTAACTGGGTCTCTAAACAAGCCTCCAAAGACCATGGCGTCCATGAAAGACACAAATTAAAAAAGATACGAAAAGACAGTTAAATATATATAGTTTCCAAACATATAATAGAGAACTGAAAGGCAGAAATATAAAATATTTGAATGAAAGCTTATCCTGTAATATCTTTTGATCATTTTAATCATGAAATAATAATGCAAAATGAAATTTGAGTTCACTAGAAACCAATTCACTGTTAATAACTCATTCTCGAATTGTCCCCTTATTCTTTTACTTAACTGGGTCTCTAAACAAGCCTCCAAAGACCATGGCGTCCATGAAAGACACAAATTAAAAAAGATACGAAAAGACAGTTAAATATATATAGTTTCCAAACATATAATAGAGAACTGAAAGGCAGAAATATAAAATATTTGAATGAAAGCTTATCCTGTAATATCTTTTGATCATTTTAATCATGAAATAATAATGCAAAATGAAATTTGAGTTCACTAGAAACCAATTCACTGTTAATAACTCATTCTCGAATTGTCCCCTTATTCTTTTACTTAACTGGGTCTCTAAACAAGCCTCCAAAGACCACGGCGTCCATGAAAGACACAAATTAAAAAAGATACGAAAAGACAGTTAAATATATATAGTTTCCAAACATATAATAGAGAACTGAAAGGCAGAAATATAAAATATTTGAATGAAAGCTTATCCTGTAATATCTTTTGATCATTTTAATCATGAAATAATAATGCAAAATGAAATTTGAGTTCACTAGAAACCAATTCACTGTTAATAACTCATTCTCGAATTGTCCCCTTATTCTTTTACTTAACTGGGTCTCTAAACAAGCCTCCAAAGACCATGGCGTCCATGAAAGACACAAATTAAAAAAGATACGAAAAGACAGTTAAATATATATAGTTTCCAAACATATAATAGAGAACTGAAAGGCAGAAATATAAAATATTTGAATGAAAGCTTATCCTGTAATATCTTTTGATCATTTTAATCATGAAATAATAATGCAAAATGAAATTTGAGTTCACTAGAAACCAATTCACTGTTAATAACTCATTCTCGAATTGTCCCCTTATTCTTTTACTTAACTGGGTCTCTAAACAAGCCTCCAAAGACCACGGCGTCCATGAAAGACACAAATTAAAAAAGATACGAAAAGACAGTTAAATATATATAGTTTCCAAACATATAATAGAGAACTGAAAGGCAGAAATATAAAATATTTGAATGAAAGCTTATCCTGTAATATCTTTTGATCATTTTAATCATGAAATAATAATGCAAAATGAAATTTGAGTTCACTAGAAACCAATTCACTGTTAATAACTCATTCTCGAATTGTCCCCTTATTCTTTTACTTAACTGGGTCTCTAAACAAGCCTCCAAAGACCATGGCGTCCATGAAAGACACAAATTAAAAAAGATACGAAAAGACAGTTAAATATATATAGTTTCCAAACATATAATAGAGAACTGAAAGGCAGAAATATAAAATATTTGAATGAAAGCTTATCCTGTAATATCTTTTGATCATTTTAATCATGAAATAATAATGCAAAATGAAATTTGAGTTCACTAGAAACCAATTCACTGTTAATAACTCATTCTCGAATTGTCCCCTTATTCTTTTACTTAACTGGGTCTCTAAACAAGCCTCCAAAGACCATGGCGTCCATGAAAGACACAAATTAAAAAAGATACGAAAAGACAGTTAAATATATATAGTTTCCAAACATATAATAGAGAACTGAAAGGCAGAAATATAAAATATTTGAATGAAAGCTTATCCTGTAATATCTTTTGATCATTTTAATCATGAAATAATAATGCAAAATGAAATTTGAGTTCACTAGAAACCAATTCACTGTTAATAACTCATTCTCGAATTGTCCCCTTATTCTTTTACTTAACTGGGTCTCTAAACAAGCCTCCAAAGACCACGGCGTCCATGAAAGACACAAATTAAAAAAGATACGAAAAGACAGTTAAATATATATAGTTTCCAAACATATAATAGAGAACTGAAAGGCAGAAATATAAAATATTTGAATGAAAGCTTATCCTGTAATATCTTTTGATCATTTTAATCATGAAATAATAATGCAAAATGAAATTTGAGTTCACTAGAAACCAATTCACTGTTAATAACTCATTCTCGAATTGTCCCCTTATTCTTTTACTTAACTGGGTCTCTAAACAAGCCTCCAAAGACCATGGCGTCCATGAAAGACACAAATTAAAAAAGATACGAAAAGACAGTTAAATATATATAGTTTCCAAACATATAATAGAGAACTGAAAGGCAGAAATATAAAATATTTGAATGAAAGCTTATTCTGTAATATACTTTGATCATTTTAATCAGGAAGAAATAATGCAAAATGAAATTTGAGTTCACTAGAAACCAGTTCACCGTTAATAACTCATTCTCGAATTGTCCCCTTATTCTTTTACTTAACTGGGTCTCTAAACAAGCCTCCAAAGACCACGGCGTCCATGAAAGACACAAATTAAAAAAGATACGAAAAGACAGTTAAATATATATAGTTTCCAAACATATAATAGAGAACTGAAAGGCAGAAATATAAAATATTTGAATGAAAGCTTATTCTGTAATATACTTTGATCATTTTAATCATGAAATAATAACGCAAAATGGAATTTGAGTTCACTAGAAAACAATTCACTGTTAATAACTCATTCTCGAATTGTCCCCTTATTCTTTTACTTAACTGGGTCTCTAAACAAGCCTCCAAAGACCATGGCGTCCATGAAAGACACAAATTAAAAAAGATACGAAAAGACAGTTAAATATATATAGTTTCCAAACATATAATAGAGAACTGAAAGGCAGAAATATAAAATATTTGAATGAAAGCTTATTCTGTAATATACTTTGATCATTTTAATCAGGAAGAAATAATGCAAAATGAAATTTGAGTTCACTAGAAACCAGTTCACCGTTAATAACTCATTCTCGAATTGTCCCCTTATTCTTTTACTTAACTGGGTCTCTAAACAAGCCTCCAAAGACCATGGCGTCCATGAAAGACACAAATTAAAAAAGATACGAAAAGACAGTTAAATATATATAGTTTCAAAACATATAATAGAGAACTGAAAGGCAGAAATATAAAATATTTGAATGAAAGCTTATCCTGTAATATCTTTTGATCATTTTAATCATGAAATAATAACGCAAAATGGAATTTGAGTTCACTAGAAAACAATTCACCGTTAATAACTCATTCTCGAATTGTCCCCTTATTCTTTTACTTAACTGGGTCTCTAAACAAGCCTCCAACGACCACGGCGTCCATGAAAGACACAAATTAAAAAAGATACGAAAAGACAGTTAAATATATATAGTTTCCAAACATATAATAGAGAACTGAAAGGCAGAAATATAAAATATTTGAATGAAAGCTTATTCTGTAATATACTTTGATCATTTTAATCATGAAATAATAACGCAAAATGGAATTTGAGTTCACTAGAAACCAATTCACTGTTAATAACTCATTCACAAATTGCTCCCTTATTCTGTTGGTATAGTAAGCCGAAGGGTGCACATCCTACGCATCTCCCACCAAAATATTACCATGCCCCACCGATGGGGCATGCACCCTACGTTGGGAATCATTGAATTAACCCATAGCCGAAGGGAGAAGAGGTGGATTCATGCCTTTCACAACGGTATTTGCACGTAGGTGAATATAACGAACTGAACTGGAATTGGAACTCGGCTCTCCGATTAACAATTCCGAGCCATTGTCCATTAAACCACCCACAAATCCAAGTTTGTAGCACCTGGTATTCTCAAGCTGTCACCTATCTAGCTACTGACCAGATTCTACGTTGCTTAACTTCGGTGATCGTGCAGGGGGGGGCGTCTTAACGTGTGTTCCCTCTTCGAGTCAGAAAGCGCCTGAGAGTTAGCATTAGGTCTTAGCCGCGCGCGCGCGCTAAGCTCTTAGTGCTTGTCGAACTCTCTGCCTCCGAGCAGAGAGGAACCCAGACGAGGCTATGTCGAAGAGCAGAGTCTCGTCTGGGGAGGAGGACAAACCTCACCTCGTTATTACGGGGTCTACGGGCTCGGAAAAACTCACGTTAAACCGTGCCCCATCACGCTCTGTGGGGAAATAGGGTAAATACCGGGTCCAAAAGCGCCTCCACCTCCTTGTGGTTGACGAATTATTTTCCACCCTACAAGTCCTTTCCCCACAGGCGCTATTTCCGCGGAGTGTTTTTTTCAGACGGACCATATTCCTTAGTTCCACTAGTTCTAACCTTCACGGCTCATACCCACCATACCACGCACATTGTAGCGAACCACCTTCATTACCTTCGTATACCATGGGTGAGATGTAAGTTCCACTCAAGTAGATTCTTCACACGAACCGCTGCTTTGAGGAACAGACTCTCAAGCTGGTGCTTCCCCGATCACTACAATATTAACCTGTTCAAGTCTAGTGTTTACCGTTCTCTTCCCTACATACCCCCATAAATTGTGCCTCATACTCTGTTACCCGAGTGGCTCTTGGACCTTGTACAGGGTGAACATCATTGTAAAAAAAATTAACTAGCATCCTGAAATTTGTGAAAAAATTTTCTTGCGTCACAGAATTTAACATAGTGTAGTAATTACAGTGGTATCAGGTTGTTACTTGATAATAGAAAAACGATCCCCCCACTTTGTGTCCAACATAAACATATCGATATTAAACGTATAATATACTGAGAAGCGAGTCGAGGTTGCTGATGGCCCACAAAACTTTCAACACTTTTTCCGCCCAAACTCATTGGTTTTATGTTGTCGCCATTGTCAAACGGAGAAAACCATTTGGACACATTATCTGTATTCAGATCCCCTCCCCTACGATTACAAAAGTCAAGGGGATGATGGAGATAGATAGATAGATAGATAGATAGATAGATAGATAGATAGATAGATAGATATGAAAAGGACTGAGATAGATAGATATGTGACACCCGTCGTCCTGGTCAGGGCACCGTTTGTGACTTCCGTACTGGTCGCGGCACTATTTGTGACACCCGACCTCTTTCAGTCACGACGCCAAAATGTGACGTCGGTCCTTTGTGACGGGCTAACCCTGGGACATCGGTTGAAGTCTTGTCCCTCTGTCTCTTTCTTTTCTTTCTCTTTTTCCTTTCTTTGTTTTCGCAGAGAATTTGGCATATCTCAGCATCACACTTCCGCGAGAAAGTAAAGTGGTTATCTTGAATCGCACTTGAAATAACAAAACAAAAAATCTTTTTCACCGATACCGTTTTGGGAAAATAACAAAACAAAAAGAATATCGCTCAATATGTCTTTCGTTATATCTATCGGTTTAAGTAATCCCCGTAATTAACTTCTGTGGTTAATTAATTGATTAATTAACCTGCCGTTTCTAAATAGTGTTACAGATAGATAGATAGATAGATAGATAGATAGATAGATAGATAGATAGATAGATAGATAGATATGAAAAGGACTTACATAGATAGATAGATAGATAGATAGATAGATAGATAGATAGATAGATAGATATGAAAAGGACTTAGATAGATAGATAGATAGATAGATAGATAGATAGATAGATAGATAGATAGATAGATAGATATGAAAAGGACGTAGATAGATAGATAGATAGATAGATAGATAGATAGATAGATAGATAGATAGATATGAAAAGGACGTAGATAGATAGATAGATAGATAGATAGATAGATAGATAGATAGATAGATAGATAGATATGAAAAGGCCTTAGATAGATAGATAGATAGATAGATAGATAGATAGATAGATAGATAGATAGATATGAAAAGGACGTAGATAGATAGATAGATAGATAGATATGAAAAGGACTTAGATAGATAGATAGATAGATAGATAGATAGATAGATAGATAGATAGATAGATAGATAGATAGATAGATAGATAGAGCGGAAAAGAACGGCGATAGATAGATAGATAGATAGATATGAATAGACTGAAATAGATATGTACGGAACGAGAAAGATATATCAATAGATATGAACACATTGAGATAGAGATATATTTTGATAGATATCTACAGATTAGATAGATATGAACTGACTGAAATAGATAAATATATAGATACATACATACATACACCTATAGATGGCCAAACTGACAAGAATATGGAGGAGCAAAATCAGCTTTCAAACAAAATACAGACTGTGCAAACTGCTTGGGTCTCCATTCTCCTATATGGATGCGGAACGTAGACACTGTTGGAAGAAACAGAGAGAAGGATCCAAGCCTTTGCGAACAAATGCATGAGAAAATAACTTGGTATTTTCTCTTGGAAAAAAACAAACAATGAGTTTGTGCGGAAAAGGGTTGAATGTTTTGTGGGCCACCAGGAACCTCTCCTCGCCACTGTCAAACGGAGAAACATGGCGTCGTTTGGACACATTACAAGAAACGACAGCCTGTGCAGGACCATCATGCAAGGCAGAGTTGAAGGTGGGCGTAGGAGAGGACACCAACGCAAAAAATGGTTGGACAATGTCAAATAATAGACAGGTATGACTGTGTCAGAATTGCTGATGGCTGCCGTTGATAGGCCGTTGTGGACGCGATTCAGTGTGGTTTCTGTATTCAGATCCCCTCCCCTACGATTACAAAAGTCAAGGGGATGATGATGATGCTGCTGATGATGATGATGATACACTCGTTGACCTACCGGATCTTGCACGCGTTGATACGGTACCAATATCTTTCCAATTATAAGACAATGGAACGGAGTGTATCAAAAAAATTTTAATCGTTTCACTCTGTTTCTGCCAACGGTGTCCATGTTTCACATCCATATTGGAGAATAGAGACTACCAGCGATTCGAACAGACTGTACTTTGAAAGCTGATTTTGCTCCTCCATATTCTTGCCAATTTGGCCATCGCTGTCATGGCTGCGGCAATCCGTGTGCGGATTTCCGAGTTGCAGGCACCATCTTTAGACAAGATTGCTCCTAAGTATTTAAAACTGGACACTTCCTGAACTGAATTCCCGTTCGTGGTAATGTTGATACAAATGTTACTGTTTTTTGTTTGTTTAAAAAACTGGTTGGACAATGTAAAACAATGGACAGGTATGGCTATACCAGTATTGCTGATGGCTGCCGTTGATTGGCCATTGTGAAGGAGATTCAATATGGCTTCTTCATTCGGAACCCCCACACCCAAGGGTACAAAAATAAAGCGGATGATGATGATGATGATGATGATGATGATGATGATGATGCATAGCAAAATTTGACATTGTGTCGGTAATTTGGTGGACTTTTCTCATCCGAAAACCAATAGATCGAAGCCATATAAACGAAAACTGACCTTTTGAGCGGATTATCTTGGCATAGGCTGTCACTGGACAAGTAGGAATGTTCATCCTGGCTGGGTTTAAAATCTTCACATATGCCGTGAAATAATAAAACCCCTGTTTGGCATTTAGGAAAGTCCTTAGGTTGCCAAGACGACGATCCCTGGGAGGAAAAAAAAAGAATGGTACAATTTTAAATACGATGGGCATATATAAAAAGATTGAGATGTGTGTTTATAATAGTATCCTAAACGAAAGTGAAAACAATAAGACAAAATGAAAAAGCTATAAACGACGCGTTTCGCCGAGAGCGTCGGCTTTCTCTGGCTTCTTCGGGTTAGAATGAAAGAAAGACAAATCCTTCCCCGAAATAAATAAAATAAAATAAATGAACAAATATTAAATATACGCATATATATATATATATATATATATATATATATATATATATATATATATATATATATGCTACTTTTAACCCTCTCCACATTAAACTGACCTTATGTCACATACTGCCAGTGTTGGGCGGCAAGCTAATACAATATCTTCTCGGACTTTTGGCTAAGATCAAAGTATAATATCTGTCCGTATCCGCTTAATTTGATTCTCTCTCTCTCTCTCTCTCTCTCTCTCTCTCTCTCTCTCTCTCTCTCTCTCTCTCTCTCTCTCTCATTGTGTCAGCATTTTGGTGGACTTTTCTCATATGAAAACCAATATATCTCAACTTCATAGACGAAAGGAAGAATACGTTGGAATCTCTAAGGATAAACGGGGACCAGAAATCAAATTACCTCATCGCATCCGATTACCGGACCCCAGAGCGCCTGTCTGTGTGCCTGTTTATGTTTTATATATAGATACTAGACGACTCCATTCTCCTAAATGGATGTAAAACGTTGATACTGTCGGCAGAAACAGAGAGGAGGATCCAAGCGTTTGAGGACAAACCCTTGGCATCTTCCATCGGGACCATAAAACCAATGAGTTTGTGCAGAAGAGGGCTGAAAGTTTTGTGGGCCACCAGGAACCTCTTCTCGCCAGTGTCAAACGGAGAAAAATGGTAACAACCTGTGCAAGACCATCATGCTAAGCACCGTTGAAGATTGACGTAGGAGAGGACGCCAACTTAAAAACTGGTTAGACAATGTCGAACAATAGACAGGTATGACTATATGAGAATTGCTGATGGTTACCGTTGATAGACCGTTGTGGAGGAGACTTAGCGTGACTTCTGCATTCGGACCCCCCCCCTACGATTACAAAAGTCAAGGGGATCATCATCATCATCATCATCATCATCATGGGGATGTACTCCCTGAACGACCCGATCTTGCACGCGTTGATACGGTACCAATATCTTACTAGGCGCAACAGGACCATCATGCTAGGCACCTGTGAAGGTTGACGTAGGAGTGGACACCAACGCAAAAACCGGTTGGACAATGTCGAACAATGGACAGGTATGACTGGGCCAGAATTGCTGATGGCTGCCGTTAATTGACTGTTTTGGAGGAGATTCAATATGGCTTCTGTATTCTGACCCCGCCTACGAATACAAAATTTAAGGAGATATGATGCTGATCATGGTGACGCAGTCCTTGAACGACCCGATCTTGCACGCGTTGATACGGTACCAATATCTTACAAGGCGCAACAGCCTGTCCAAGACCATCATGCAAGGCACCGTTGAAGGTTGACGTAGGAGTGGACACAAACGTAAAAACTAGTTGTACAATGTCGAACAATGCACAAGAACTGCTGATAGCTGTCGTCGATAGACTGTTGTGGAGACTTACCCTAATTACACATCTTCAGTTAATAATAATTAAAAAGATTTCCGACCCGAAAACAAATGAAAAGCACCCTAAATGCACATCTATTCTCTGATTTAAAGTATGAAAATAAATTATTTTACAATATCAATAGATATATGTTTTACTACTTTCCATTAAAAGAAAAATTTCTTCCATAAAATGTACTTTGAATATAAAATTAATGTTTAAAGACGTCAAAAGAAGGTTTATTGTTCCACTGGGTTTCATAGTTAATATATTACGTGAAAATTTGGAGTAATAGCTTAAAACAGTTGTAGTCTTTTTCAAAATAAGTATATTTTTTTATTATACATACTTGTTTCTCCGTCGCATTTATTTCAAAATACACAACGGCAGCAAATCAACGTGCATCTATTTATTTATTTACCCTCATGTGACACACATAGACTCTTCCCCTTTCAAGTAGTTGTTTATAAAAAAAA
>OZ038517.1:65983689-66001189 GCA_964036315.1 Acanthosepion esculentum | reverse complement strand
CTTTTTTTTTTGCGGTTTCAGTAGATTAACAAAATGAAGACGATAGATATACAACGGAGGTATTGACTCTTTTGCTGGGCAAAAAGACTGGATTGCATTCATATTTAACTGTGCAAGGCGGGCGCGTTTTTGAATTGTTTACATTTATCTGGATCAAAGAGTAATGATAAAGAGTGAAGGGGAAGATAGCTGACTGGGATAGATAGATAGATAGATAGATAGATAGATAAGCCTGAGATAGATAGATAGATAGATAGATAGATAGATAGATAGATAGATAGATAGAGAGAGAGAGAGAGAGAGAGAGAGAAAGATTAGTTGTCTTATTTTAGCGCTCCAGGAATACAAGAGCCAGATTAGACAAAAAAAATTGCTGTTATATCTGGGATGGAGCTACACAATCTTCACTTTCCAGCCTTGATAGAGTTCAAAATCGTTTTCGCGGGGGTGGGGTTTAGGAGGGGACTTATTTTCCACACTGCAGTCTCTTTGCCCTCAGACGCAAAGTTGCAAGGTTCCCGCTCTTCTATCGCTGTTTACAAGACAAATGTTCAGACGAGCGCCACCCTCTAGGACTTGAAATGCTACACCCAAGGAGTCGAATCACCCACATTTCCTCCATATTCCATTTGTAAGGAGGAAGTTCCAGATTTTTTTCCCACGAACTGCTACTTTGTGGAACAAACACTCGCGTGAATTCATCCCTGAACACTACGATCTCAATCTCTTCAAGTCAAGGGTCAATCGCTATCTATCCTCATAAGCTTAACTCCTTTCTACCTCCTCTTACATTTATATCACGCACGTGACAGAGTAAGCCTCTATCTTGAATGGCTCTACAACCGTGTATTGAGTGAACTTTAGTTAAAGAAAGAAAAAAGAGACACTGGATGAAATTACTTGATTACAATTTTGGCTGCATATTTACGCATCATTCAGTAAGCCTCTACCTTGAGTGGCTCTTAGGCATTGTCTTGGATGAACTTTAATAATAAAAGGAGACAGGGAAAAATTACTTACTTGTTCACAATTTTGGCTGCATATTTACTCCTGTAACCCCCGGTTACTCTAGTGGCCCGACAATAATAACAGGTCCATCCTTTTAGACCGTGTTCAAAATCAGGATTCTTGATAAGTTGTCTGTCTTTGAGAATCGTTCGCGAAAGTTTAGTGGTGCCACTGTTATCGTCAAGTATCTGCACTGACAGAGAATCAGGAATTCCTTTTTTAGATCTCGAAACTTTTGCTATCATCTTGTTCTCGGCCAAAGAAACTTTGTCTCGGATTTTCGGCTCGTCGATCGGAAAGTTTGATAATTGATTTCTACCATCAGCCGTTTGTAACGGAGTGTTCGAGATATTTGTCATGCTTTCGAGTAAATTCCGAGCTGGCCTTGGAACAGTCAGATTGAGAATGGATGTCAAGAAACAGTCCGGATCGAATATATTTGGCGATTTTTTCTTTGGCGGCTTCATCTCGTTATGACCGCCATATCCGTAACTTAAGATAGACCGAACAAAATGGTGCTGAATTAGAAGAAGAAGTAAAACACGGATGAGGCAGAAAGACGCCATTGTTTTTTTGTCCTTAAAAAGTAAACATTAACAGATTATCAACTTTTGTATTTGTTTATCGTATTTAATCCCCGACTCTTTTATTCCAAATGGCCATGACATGGCACTGTGGTTCGTTCACATTTCTTTCCATTCAAACTATGAAATCCCCAAATTAATAATCTGGAAATGTTTTAAAATAAATTTGTCTTTCTTTTAGATTTTTGAGACTCAAATTTTGAAATTTGCAAGATGGAAAACATGAGTTCTATTAAAGGACAAAGAATGGAAAAAGAAAAAGATTTTGTATTTTTAAAATGTCTGGTTTGTTTAAAAAAAAAAACTACGCATCTATCTCTAATCACTCTGGGGGGGGGGGGCGGTTTCAGTAAATTAACAAAAAGTAGGCAATAGATATACAATGGAAGTACTGACTGTTTTGCTTGGAAAAATACTGTATTGCGTTAATATTTAACTGCGCAGGGCGGCCACGTTTTTGAATCGTTACATTTATCTGGATCAAAGAGTAATAATAAAGGTTGAAGGGGAAGATAGTTGACTGTGATAGATAGATAGATAGATAGATAGATAGATAGATAGATAGATAGATAGATAGATAAGTAAGTAATTAAGCCTGAGATAGATAGATAGATAGATAGATAGATAGATAGATATTTATAGTGCTTCGTTGGCTTTGGATTTATCCGTCTTAAGAATTCGTCAAATTTCTTTAGCTTCCAGATTTTTTTTTTTCAAATCAATTGACACCGTTCCTTCTATCGCAGTTGTTGTCCGTTTGGTAAGACAATCTCCTCAACAGACTATCTCATTCCTCTTTTCGTCCCAAATGTTTTTGTTTTTTTCTTTTTCTTTTTCTTTTTTCCACTGAAAAGATCCAATTCCTTTCGTTTTATTTTTTTAATTTGCAGTGATTTTCCCGCCTTCTCTCTCTCTCTCTCTCTCTCTCTCTCTCTCTCTCTCTCTCTCTCTCTCTCTCTCTCTCTCTCTCTCTCTCTCCCTCTCACTCTTCAAAATCAATCATGGAGTCGAAGAACAGCCGATAGAATCCCGGGTTTTAAAGATTTGGTGAATATTGTTAATGTAATTCCACATGTCAGTAAATGGTAATTTTTTCCCAACTGGTTAAAAAAAGAAGCCGCCAATGAAGAATTTCAGTTCACTTTTTACGCGCCATATCAACTCTCAAATGTTCCAAAAACTGATGTGTCCTCTTGTACCGATTGCACTCGATGCATATAAGAACAGAGTCACGCCCTGTCTGCTGCCAGGGTATCTGCAATCGTAAAAGTCAGTGCAGTCATACGAAACAGTTCGTTTCTATCAATGTCCGCCGTTGTTTACGTAACTAGTTAATGTTGGTTTGCATTCATTTTTTTTTTTTTTTAGGAAACATTTTTTTAGAAAAGCATGGTTGCTTCAAGCCCAGAATGTGCATGGGCGAGGAGGAGAAAGAAGGCTAGCAGGAAACGATTGGTTAAAAAAAGCTATGTCTGTTTGTCTCTATCATTTCTCTCTCTCTCTCTCTCTCTCTCTCTCTCTCTCTCTCTCTTTGCGTGTGTGTGTTTGTTTCATAGGAGAGGAAAGGTTGCATATACCGAGGAAATGACATGTTTTCTGAAAATGTTGGGCGAGACGGGAACATCAAACTCACTACAGCAGGAAGTGCCTAAGAAAGTGAACGTGTAACACATTACACATAATTTCAAGTTTTCCTTTCATTTTTTCCCATCTGGTTTTCTTGGGTGACCTGACCCCGAAATTTTTCTTTCTTTCATCTCTTGCCTTCTTTCTTTCTTTCACTTTCATCTCTTGCTTTCTTTCTTTCATTCACTCTCATCTCTTGCTTTCCTTCTTTCGTTCACTTTCATCTCTTGCTTTCTTTCTTTCTTTCACTTTCATCTCTTGCTTTCCTTCTTTCTTTCACTTTCATCTCTTGCTTTCTTTCTTTCTTTTACTTTCATCTCTTGCTTTCTTTCTTTCTTTCACTTTCATCTCTTGCTTTCTTTCTTTCTTTCACTTTCATCTCTTGCCTTCTTTCTTTCTTTTACTTTCATCTCTTGCCTTCTTTCTTTCACTTTCATCTCTTGCCTTCTTTCTTTCTTTCACTTTCATCTCTTGCTTTCTTTCTTTCTTTCACTTTCATCTCTTGCCTTCTTTCTTTCTTTCACTTTCATCTCTTGCTTTCTTTCTTTCTTTCACTTTCATCTCTTGCCTTCTTTCTTTCTTTTACTTTCATCTCTTGCCTTCTTTCTTTCACTTTCATCTCTTGCCTTCTTTCTTTCTTTCACTTTCATCTCTTGCTTTCTTTCTTTCTTTCACTTTCATCTCTTGCCTTCTTTCTTTCTTTCACTTTCATCTCTTGCTTTCTTTCTTTCTTTCACTTTCATCTCTTGCCTTCTTTCTTTCTTTTACTTTCATCTCTTGCCTTCTTTCTTTCACTTTCATCTCTTGCCTTCTTTCTTTCTTTCACTTTCATCTCTTGCTTTCTTTCTTTCTTTCACTTTCATCTCTTGCTTTCTTTCTTTCTTTCACTTTCATCTCTTGCTTTCTTTCTTTCTTTCACTTTCATCTCTTGCTTTCTTTCTTTCATTCACTTTCATCTCTTGCTTTCTTTCTTTCTTTTACTTTCATCTCTTGCTTTCTTTCTTTCTTTCACTTTCATCTCTTGCTTTCTTTCTTTCTTTCACTTTCATCTCTTGCTTTCTTTCTTTCTTTCACTTTCATCTCTTGCCTTCTTTCTTTCTTTTACTTTCATCTCTTGCTTTCTTTCTTTCTTTCACTTTCATCTCTTGCTTTCTTTCTTTCACTTTCATCTCTTGCTTTCTTTCTTTCGTTCACTTTCATCTCTTGCCTTCTTTCTTTCTTTCACTTTCATCTCTTGCTTTCTTTCTTTCGTTCACTTTCATCTCTTGCTTTCTTTCTTTCTTTCACTTTCATCTCTTGCTTTCCTTCTTTCTTTCACTTTCATCTCTTGCTTTCTTTCTTTCTTTCACTTTCATCTCTTGCTTTCTTTCTTTCGTTCACTTTCATCTCTTGCTTTCTTTCTTTCGTTCACTTTAATCTCTTGCCTTCTTTCTTTCTTTCACTTTCATCTCGTGCCTTTTTTCTTCCTTTTACTTTAAGCTCTTTCTTTCTTCCTTTTACTTTCATCTCTTGCTTTCTTTTACTTTCATCTCTTCTTTCTTTGCTTCATTTTACTTTCATCTCTTGCTTTCCTTCCTTTGCTTTCATCATTTGAATTCTTTTTTCTTTTTCTTTCATCTCGTTCCTTTTTTCTTTCCTTTACTTTCATCTCTTGCTTCCTTCCATTTCCTTTCTGCTCTTGCTTTCTTTCTTTCTTTTTACTTTCATCTCTTGCATTCTTTCTTCTTTTTACTTTCATCTCGTGACTTCTTTCTTTTACTTTCATCTCTTGCATTTTTCTTCCTTTTTCTTTCATTTCGTGCTTTCTTTCTTTTACTTACATCTCTTCCTTTCTCTTTCATCTATTTCTTTCTTTTACTTTCATCTCTTGCTTTCTTTCACTTTCATCTCGTTCTTTCTTTTACTTTTTTCTTATGCTTTCTTTCTTTCTTTTACTTTTATCTCTTGCTTTCTCTTTCATCTCTTTCTGGTTTTTACTTTCATCTCTTTTTTTACTTTCATCTCTTTCTTTCTTCCTTTTGCTTTCATCTCGTGCCTTCTTTTACTTTCGTCTCTTTCTTTCTTTTACTTTCATCTCTTTCTTTTTTCTTTTAATTTTTCATTTTTTGTATTTTTCTTTCTTTTTCTTTTTCTTTCTTTCTTCTGTTTCTCTTTTTCTCGCATCTTTTCTTTATTTCTTCCACTTTTTATTCTTTCATTTTCTCCTTACTTTCTTTCTTTTCGTCTTTTTCCAATATTTCTTTCTCTTCCTCTCTCACTTTCTCTTTCTTGCTTTCTCTTTCTCTGTCTCGCTCTTTCACTCCTTCATAGCATCGATTTATACTTTCTTTAATCTTTCTGTCTTTTTGGCGCCAAAATCGTAAGTTAAAACCGTAAACGAAATTAGTAACGAAAATGACTTCATCTTGTTAGTGAATTTAAAGAATTGCGAGTTTTTTTATATTACACCCTTGCGGAAATTAATTGAAACAATGCTTTATCTACATCCGCGTCCAGGGTAAGACGATAAACTACATCCGCGTCCAGAGTAAGACGATAAACTACGTCCGCGTCCAGGGTAAGACGATAAACAACATCCGCGTCCAGGGTAAGACGATAAACTACATCCGCGTCCAGGGTAAGACGATAAACTACGTCCGCGTCCAGGGTAAGACGATAAACTACATCCGCGTCCAGGGTAAGACGATAAACTACGTCCAACAGCAAGACCTCTGATCAGGAGGTTTTCAGGAGCGTGGAACCACCTCTTAATTGCTGGTGTTCCTCGGTTCACCCTGACCCGGCATGGTAACACCTTTTATGAGCAAATATTTAACCTCCAAACTGGGGAAAAAAAAAAAAA
This sequence comes from Acanthosepion esculentum, assembly GCA_964036315.1. Lineage (NCBI taxonomy): Eukaryota > Metazoa > Mollusca > Cephalopoda > Sepiida > Sepiidae > Acanthosepion > Acanthosepion esculentum. The sequence continues at coordinate 65,995,129 of OZ038517.1, read as the reverse complement.
TGAAAGATTATAAATAGGTCATAATACCAGAAATAATTTGTAAAAAATGAATACCAGCAATACATTTTTGAAAAAAAAAATTATTTACAGCAATACATTTTTGAAAAAAATTATTGCCAGCTATACATCTTTGAAAAAAAAAATTATTACCAGCAATACATTTTTGAAAAAAATTATTGCCAGCTATACATTTTTGAAAAAAAAATTATTACCAGCTATACATTTTTGAAAAAAAAAATTATTGCCAGCTATACATTTTTGAAAAAAAAAATTATTGCCAGCTATACATTTTTGAAAAAAAAAATTATTGCCAGCTATACATTTTTGAAAAAAAAAATTATTTCCAGCTATACATTTTTAAAAAAAAAAATTATTCCCAGCTATACATTTTTGAAAAAAAAAATCATTACCAGCTATACATCTTTGAAAAAAAATAATTATTGCCAGCTATACATTTTTGAAAAAAAAAATTATTGCCAGCTATACATTTTTGAAAAAAAAAATTATTACCATCTATACATTTTTGGGGAATAAAATTATTACCAGCTATACATTTTTGAAAAAAAAAATTATTGCCCGCTATACATTTTTGAAAAAAAAAATTATTGCCAGCTATACATTTTTGAAAAAAAAAATTATTATCAGCTATACATTTTTGAAAAAAAAAATTATTACCAGCTATACATTTTTGGGGAATAAAATTATTACCAGCTATACATTTTTGAAAAAAAAAATTATTGGCAGCTATACATTTTTGAAAAAAAAAATTATTGCCATCTATACATTTTTGTGGAATAAAATTATTACCAGCTATACATTTTTGAAAAAAAAAATTATTACCAGCTATACATTTTTGAAAAAAAAAATTATTGCCAGCTATACATTTTTGAAAAAAAAATTATTACCAGCTATACATTTTTGAAAAAAAAAATTATTGCCAGCTATACATTTTTGAAAAAAAAAATTATTGCCAGCTATACATTTTTGAAATTTTCCTTTCTTTCACCATACGGTCAGATTTAGACCCGCTCGAGTGACAAGGCGTTGTGGCCTTGTTAGGTCCAGAAATAAAGACACAAGAGAGGAATTGAGTTAAACAAATATATTAACAGAAACAGTAATACAAACATATACAAACGAGAGTGTTACATCAAGAATGTTCGGTCTGACTGTCAGAGCTGACTGCTGGAAACTTCCCTCTCCAAAAGGCAGTACCTGCTCCTATTTATAGCTGGGAGAGTCCATGCGTGCGTGGGTAAATTATCATAACGCAAGTTGTAATCGCTTTCTATTTTTACCTCAGATTTGGTCATTTGCACTGGTGTGCAGTAATATGAATCTATTTGGGGGGGGGGGTGATGAAATTTGTTTGCTCTTGAAAAATATTGCGTCATCCGTGATTGCATCGTTTTTTATCAAACCCAGACACTATTGTTTCGACTGTCGATTAGTTGTCCTACGGCCTCTGTCTGCGATGGACGTTACTCTAAGGAAGTGTACGAAAATTGTAACGCTGCCCGAACACACTGGCAAGCCTTACCAGTGAGCAAATCAAAGTACTATAGACTGGTCCGAAAACTCTCCTGATTAACTCCAATCGAGAATCTGTGTTCAATCTGCAAGGTATGACTTCATGGAATGAATATACGAAATACTAACATGTGCAGTGGGTCATGTTTCATTGGAAAATACGAAAAAAAGTAAATAATAACGGAATTATTCGTTTTGTTTCAATTAATTTACATAAGGGTTTGTGTTCCTTAAGCATCCTTTTCCAAAATATGTTTGAATTGCTATAATATATTGGAAAAGATACTGGACCCTTTTCCTCTTTCCTACACAGTTTTCTTTCTCTTAGACTGGCTTCCAACCAAGGCTAGAGATCCCAGTCTACCCTATTATTTAATAGCTTGTGGGAGAAGTAAACATGGATTTATGCCTTTCCCAAGTTTGAATTCACAGTTTTTACCACTTGTAGACTGATTAGCAAACATGACTAGGGTGCTATTTAACCCATAGAAAAGATTTGGATTCATGACTTTCCAAAGGGTATTTCAAAGTGTTTTTTCTACTGGTTTCGTGTTCAGATTTTTCTTTATAAATTAGTCACCAACCAAGGTTATATTGCTCAGTCTACCCTCTTATTTAACCCACCAATACCAGATGGATTCATGCTTTACCCAAGGGTAATTCGTGTGTTTTCCTTACTGGTTTTGACTCCAGAGTTGCCCTTTTGAGATTAGTTGCCAACCAAGTCTAAAGCACTAGGTCTACCCTACAATTTAAACCCTATATGTGTGTGTGTGTGTCTGTGTCTGTGTCTGTGTGTGTGTGTGTGTGTGTGTGTGTGTGTGTGTGTCTGTGTGTGTGTGTGTGTGTGTGTGTGTGTGTGTGTGTGTGCGAACTTGATTTCAGTCCTTCATAAGCTTCTGATCCTTAGCTATGATTAATTAATGATGAAGATGTCATTTTCCTTTAGGATCGATTTCATCACGATTATTCTGTTAAGCTTGGAGAGTAATTATAGATTCTTATTGGTCAAAATAGAGCCCAACAGTGTTATAAAAACTCCAGTAAGATATCTTTAATCATTTCTAAGATACAACAGTTCAGACTCAATTAACAATCGGACAATTTTGCTGTTACACACACATACACACACACAAAAACACACACATATGTATGTGTGTGTGTGTGTGTGTGTGTGTGTGTGTGTGTGTGTGTGTGTGTGTGTGTGTGTGTGTTGATTGCCCCATCTTCACAGATGACTGCCGTCTTGCCCGTGAATACCTACATTCAAAATATAGATACCATTGGACACCTCGAGGCGGTGTAATGGTTCGCAAGCTTCTCATGCTAGAACAATTACAACTGAGTAGTGAGTTCGATCCTTACATTCGGCTTTATGTCACATTTAAGCTACGCTTGGAAAATCACTATATATACGCTAGTTTTGTTAAAAACGACTGATAAGGTACTGCGGGTAAGTTTTTTATTTTTCTTGTCTTCTTATAATTTTCTTCTTTCCTGGACATAAATTCTGTAGAAATTGTCCGAATGTTCCGTATGTCTAAACACTTTCGGCGACACTTTTAGCCAAGGAGGATTTTACTTTAAATTTTAACTAAATGTATGGATTTTTTATGTATGTATCTAGTGTTATAGCAATGTTTTATTTTCTAAACACGGTCAGCACATTGTCGCCGTGTTCATAGTTGATATTGTGTTGGCTTTTTTCATTTTATTAATAATGCTTCCGTTCCGTCTGTCTATATTTCTGAGATGAGGTATTATCTACAGTATTTACATTAGTCGGACTATTGTCCTCATCTTTGTCGCCATATTTGTCACAACGTTTCGGCCGTTGTACGCTCCGGCCTTCTTCAGGTGGTTGGAATTTCGAACCGAACCCTTTATTTCGATCACTGGGGTAGACTGTTCTAGTTCCACGAGCCATGTTTGATGGATGTCAGTTATCAGTTATCTCCTGCTAATTTTCCCTCTGAAAGTTCTCCACTGCCTGAACCGGGTATTGAACTCACACTCTTTGGGTCTGTCACTGGATCTAACCAACGCCTTTATCCACTGTGCCATGTGTCCTTGTGTCATATTGTCTTCTGTCGGTTCGGGAGTCTGAAAATAGTGTTGGTCACAACAGGTTCATGTTCCGCACAGAGACCCAGTAGGAGTTGACCGCTGGCGTTACAGTTCCCGATACCGTGGTGGCCAATTATTCCCTCCCACAGGCGATGGTTCCTGCCTACTCGGCCATTAAAGTCACCCAGTATAATGAGCTTGTCTTTAGCGGTCGCTCTCTGGATGGTATGGTCGAGCTGGGTATAAGGTGAGGTCAGAGTCGGGGCGTATACTGCAATCAGGGTAATGTGTCTGCCCCGCATGATGGGAATGCGAACAGTCATTAAACGCTCACTGATGGGCGTGGGAGCGAGGTTGTGCTGCTGCACGAGCTGGGACCGGATGGCAAAGCCAACGCCATGTATGCGCGGCTCCTCGGGGGCCTTCCCCTTCCAGATGATGGTATAACCTGTTCCAGCTTCTCTGATGTTGCCCTCCTCGGGCAGTCTAGTCTCGCTGAGGGCCGCCACATCTATGTTGAATCGGGCAAGCTCCTTGAAAACGAGGGCAGTGCGTCTTTCCGGGCGAGTAGCGTTCGCCACGTCTTGGAGGGTGCGGATGTTCCAAGCACCAAGGGTAAGGATATTTTTATTGTTTAAACTTTTTGCATTGTTGGGACCGCAGTAGAGGGGTGTCCGCCAGCCGCGGTAAACTGGCCAGATGTATCGCCGTGTCCGATGTTTGCCCCACCTTTTCTAGGGGCTTCCCCATGTGGGGTGGGCTGCGGTGGTCCTCAATAGGCCAGCCCAGTCACGGCTCCAGCTGCCGAACTCGGGTGTCACGGCAATGTCACCAGAGAGCGACCCTCTTTGACCCGCCGCCTGTGTGCAGTCGCGGGCAGGAGGCTTCCAGCGTTCCAGGCCTGCCCCCGTTGCTCGCAGTGCTATCGCCACAGGACTTGAGTGGTGATGATGGAGATGAAAGAATGAAGATAGGTGAAAGAAAAGAAGCGACAGAATGCCAGTCGCTGAGGATATTGTTTTAGATGGTCGTGGCTGCGCGACGGCCACGCACACATACTTGGCCAGCATCGATTCCACCGCCGCTCAAGAGAAACGAGACAGGCGACCTCCACGATGCTGGTTGCATCGGGCTGTCGGGTTCTCCCGCCTTATCGCCTGCCCGACAGGCGTTGCCTTCCTCCGTTGAGGTCTTGTTGGTTTTATATCGGAGTTTTCCTTCACCTATCCTTTGCCTCAAAGAAGCAGAACCTGCAAGGCAGCAGGGGGGGGGGCTGATTATACCGCCCAGTCCATTCGGTCACTTGAATGCATTTAGTGAGAAACAGAGGGGACCACAGGAAGGTAGCAAACAAGCAGTTAGGCGGCAGAAGCTATGGGAGGCTTAAGTCTAGCTTAGCCTGAGACGCATGCACTCCAATCAGCCCTCCATATATATATATATATATATATATATATATATATATATATATATATATATATATATATATTGGATATACTACAACATGCCTAACAAGAAGACTCACGTTACATCTCTCTGACCATAGCTCAATTAGGGCCCATTTAAATACACGTGGAGATCAACCAAACTCTAGAAGAAGAAGAAGATATATATATATATATATATATATATATATCCAAGTATAAGGTTGGTACACATGGAATAAAATTCCAATAACCATAAACACTATTCTTAAAAGAGTGCTCAATCCTGAGGGGTTTGGTTGGCTTTTGAACTTTTAAAACCGTTTAGTTTTCATTTAGCATCATCACTTGGCAAGTCACCTAAAGTGTCGAAACAAAATTGCAACTTTTGTAGTGATCTTATAACATGCATATGGTATAAATTTGCATATATATATATATATATATATATATATATATATATATATATAAGGTTTGCCACTTAGCTGATTGATGTTACCTTCAACATTCCGATTTCAGAGTTTCGTAGATGGACCATCCGGGAATTACTCCGTCCACTCGTCAGGGGGTATCAGAAATTGCCTGCTTATACTTCCCGGTTTTTCTTTTTTTATATGCACTTTTCCTTGGTGCAATTTTTTTCATAGTGGATATGTGCGTGCGCGTGTGCGTTCGCACGCGTGCACCAGTTTGCGCGAATGTGCGCAGGTGTAGAATGTTGTGAGTATTTGTCCTTTTCGACGTTTTTTTTTTCGCTTTACTCTCACTCCTTAATCTTTTTCTGTTTCTTTTTTAATTGTAGCTATGTTGACTTCCGTTTTTGCAGACATACACCACACACACACACACGCATATATATATATATATATATATATATATGTGTGTGTGTGTGTGTGTGTGTGTGTGTGTGTGTGTGTGTGATATTATTTTTAGTGAATTCCCATATTTTGGGTAAATGCTCTGTTTATTTATTATTTCCATCTAACGACCTCAATATTCGAGAAATCTTGTTAGAAAAATATGCTCTCCCCAGCAGGATTCGAACCTTCGTTCTCCTAGGGAAAACACTCATTAGATCTGACTGATTTATTGGTAGCTAAATAAGGCGGTGATAGCCCTGGCCCAACGTTTGAGAATGCCTAACGACGATTTAAAGTCGGAAATTATTAACATTAAATCGTGTGAAAACTCAAAGAATTTAATTAGACGTCGAGGATATTTTTTTTCTTTTTTCGAAGAGGAATCGTGGCGTACCAATATCAATCAACGGAAGAATGAAAACATCAAAGTTCATTGTTAGAGCGTAAGCTGGAAGATGTCGAATAAATAAAGGCTTCTGAGACAATACGACACAGATAGGCCAGGTGGTTTTAATCCTCCTCCTCTAGTTGCTGCTCTGAGGTCTCTTCATTTCTCGCGAATTACTGCTAGAATTTGTTTTCATGCCGAGAGATCTTGAATTTTCACCAATCACGATGAACGAGTGTTCTTTCAAAGAGTTCCTGTGTCTTGAGCACCTATTAGGACTTAAACTCAACCCAGACCTCAAGTGGAACTCGTACATACGATCCATCTCTAAAAATACCGGGGGGAAATGGTTGGTTCTCTGTACAGCTCAACAAATGCCTGAATCCTCCTGCTATCTTCCATCTTTACAAGAGCTAGATCAGACCGAAAACGGAGTACTGCTGCCATATCTATGGAGCTTCCCAGTTTCCGCTTTCTAGTTTCTGAAGCGATCAAAAGCCACTTCGCGTCCTTATGGGTGATGAATTATTTTTTACCATACAACACAATTCCCACAGACGAAACGTCGCTAGCCTGTTACTGTTCTATCGTTATTTCCTTGGAAAATGTTCAGACGAACTACATTCCTTAGTTCCACCAGTTAAAACCTTCACGGCTAAGCTCTGCCATGTAACACACATTGTAGCGAATTACCTTCATTACCTTCGTATTCCATTGATGAGATGTAAGTTCCACTCGAGCAGCTTCTTCCTACGAACTGCTACGTTGTGGAACTGTCTCCTATGAGGATGCTTCTTCGATCACTACAATCTTAACCTTTTCAACCCGTTATCCTCCCTACATATCCCCATAAACTGTACCCTTTATTTTGAGTGACTCTTAGGACTTGTACATAGTGAACATCATTGTAAAATATAAATCTGTCTTATTAGGCCCTCAGATGTGACAGGAAATATATAAATAAATACACATTGATAATTACTATCGTAACAATATTTAACATGGCGTACGAACGAAAAAGATTAAAAAGACGATTAAAAAAAAGATTTATTTATTTATTTTTTGTCAGAAAGGGATTCATTTTCCCATGGCATTGGGAACAGACGTATGAATTTTGTTAAAAAATATATACAGAATGCTATTGCCGCTGCCTGGAGAGAGACGGCAAACAGGTGCAGGTTCAGGGGCCAGAGGTCAAGGGTCGCCTGTTAAAAGGTGTCCGATGTATACATGCTGGGAAAATTGTTAGCCAAAATTTCCCTGAGAAAAAATTATAATTAAAAAAAAAAGAATAAAGGCAGAAGACGACGTCAGGAAGGCTGACGTCATAGAATGGCTCCTCCCGAAAGAGGAGATCTTCCAAAATTGGAAGTGTGAAACGGAAAACGAAAGAAGGAGACTGGTTGAATTTTAGGAGATTTGCATAAAACCCACCTGTTCTAGTTGGAAGGGACACCCATAAATACAAGTGCCCACGGGGGTCAAAGGTAGTTGCAGTTGCAGTTAGCTGCCGTTAAAGTTGCAATCCGCAGTTGCAGTCGGAGTGAAATTGCGACTGGGAGTTAAGAGATTTCTGCCATAACGCTGTTTTGCCAACTTAATGAAAATAATAATGATTATTATCCGCTGAAGAAAAACTCCAACGATAAACCTTGTGCCGTTCTAGAAAGTACAAACCACAGTACTTGAAGATAAATCCAGTTGTCAAGTCTGGCCACCCTTAAAGAAGCTACCCGAAATTTTCGTTCCGTTGCCAAATATTAGAACGGGTTGGGAAAAGAAGAAAAAGAACAAAGAAAGAAATGTAAATATTTTTTTTTTATTTTGATATAAACATCATACCGTCATTTATTTTGATATAAACATCATACCGTCATTTATTTTGATATAAACATCATACCGTCACTTATTTTGATATAAACATCATACCGTCATTTATTTTGATATAAACATCATACCGTCATTTATTTTGATATAAACATCATACCGTCATTTATTTTGATATAAACATCATACCGTCACTTATTTTGATATAAACATCATACCGTCATTTATTTTGATATAAACATCATACCGTCATTTATTTTGATATAAACATCATACCGTCACTTATTTTGATATAAACATCATACCGTCATTTATTTTGATATAAACATCATACCGTCATTTATTTTGATATAAACATCATACCGTCACTTATTTTGATATAAACATCATACCGTCATTTATTTTGATATAAACATCATACCGTCATTTATTTTGATATAAACATCATACCGTCACTTATTTTGATATAAACATCATACCGTCATTTATTTTGATATAAACATCATACCGTCACTTATTTTGATATAAACATCATACCGTCATTTATTTTGATATAAACATCATACCGTCATTTATTTTGATATAAACATCATACCGTCACTTATTTTGATATAAACATCATACCGTCATTTATTTTGATATAAACATCATACCGTGATACATTTTTTTTTAAATGAATAAAAACATATTAGAAAAACTTTTTAAAAAATATACAACTAACTCCCAGTTTTCTTCAAGATTATCGTGAAAAGGGTTATGCCTCTGCTCTGCTAACGGCGCCTGAAATTGCAGAAGAAAATTATATTGATGAAAGGTTTGTGTTACAAGTGCGCCGCAAAAGACGTTTATTTCAGTATGAGTCCTGCGATGAAGTTCAAACACCCTGAAGAACGTTTTCGGCGTGACATTTTTTATATCTCTCTTGTGGACCAAGGTTTGTCTTCAATTAATACTCGGTTTTCTCAGCTATCCAAGGCGAGTGAAATTTAGAGATTCGTTCTGAATTCAAATTCAGTTTTGAATGCAGTGAAGAATGGACATCTGAACGAGCAGTGAAAGTGATTTCACGAAAGAAAGAAAAAATGGCCAACGTTGAACTGGAAGAATCGTCCCAGCAGATCAAGAGATTTGACTCAATTCCCCAAAGTGAATTAGGGATCAGAAACAGAAAAAGTGATCTAAAAGCTCGTGTTTTTTAGATTATATTTTCGGAATCATTTAGTTGATTATTTGCATTATTAAAGTTATTCAGACTGTTATCCTCATCTTCATTGCCATATTCACTACGTTTCTGCCGTTGTTCGTTCCGGCCTTCTTCAGGTGATTGGATCTCTAAGATGAAGTATTATGATTACTTGCATTATTTACATTATTCGGACTGTTATCCTCATCTTCATTGCCATATTTACAACGTTTCGGCCGTTGTACGCTCCGACCATCTTCAGGTGATTGGATCTCTGGGATGAGGTATTATAATTACGTGCATTATTTACCTTATTCGAACTGTTATCCTCATCTTCATTGCCATATTTAAAACGTTTCGGCCGTTGTAGGTTCCGGCCTTCTTCATGTGATTGGATCTCTGGGATGAGGTCTTATGATTACTTACATTATTTACCTTATTCGGACTGTTATCCTCATCTTAATTGCCATATTTACAACGTTTCGGCCATTGTACGCTGCAGCCTTCTTCAGGTGATTGGATCTCTGGGCTGAGGTATTATGATTACTTGCATTATTTACCTTATTCGGACTGTTATCCTCATCTTAATTGCCATATTCACAACGTTTCGGTCATTGTACGCTGCAGCCTTCTTCAGGTGATTGTATCTCTGAAATGAGGCATTATGCTTACATGCATTATTTACATTATTCGGACTGTTATCCTCATTGCCATATTCACAACGTTTCGGCCGTTGGTCGCTCCGTTCTTCTTCAGGTGATTGGATCTCTGAGATGAGGTATTGTGATTAATTGCATTATTTATATTGTTCGGCCTTTTACTCTCATCTTCATTGCCATATTCCCAACGTTTCGGCCGTTGTACGCTCCGGCCTTCTTCAGGTGATTAGAATTGCGAACCGAACTCTTTATTTCGACCAACAGGGTAGATTTTTCTAGTTCCACGTGCCATGCCTCTTTCCAGATGTCACCGTTATTTCTCTTTAACATTTGGAGACATCAAAATTAATAAGGCGTTTCTTTCCACAGCAGTTTTAGGTCATTTTTAAGATTCAGCTGCCAATTTGACTTTATCAAACTCATCAGCCGCCATGTTGCCGGCAAACAACAAAAAAAGATCTCTCATATGATTAAAAAAGAGCAGTTTCGTTTTGGAGACATCAAAATTCATAAGTCGTTTCTTGCCCCAATTAACAACAGATTGTAGGTCATTTTTAAGATCAGCTGCCAATTTAATTTTATCAAACCGATTAGACTTAACATATGGGAATTAGTTTGGACTACATAGAGACTTTGAGGTATTATGGTGAATGTAGTAAGAATGTGTTGCTTTCATGTAAGGAATACTGTATATTTGGGTCAGTAATCGCTGCTAGCTAAGACAAGACAGATTGAAGACCATCCTTTTCCCATCCCCACTTTTAGTCATTTTCGTATTAAAACAAAATAAATATTACTTACCACTATGCTATATAAATTGTAATCATTGTAAATATTCTTGGGGTTTCATTTTTTAAATGTTGTTATATTTATGGCCCACCCTTCCACAGACAGATTGTATATATATGGGAACTAGTTAGGACTTCGTAGAGACTTTGAGGTATTATGGTGACTGTAGTAAGAATGGTAAGTATTGTTTTGGTGTAAGGAATACTGTGGTATGTTTGGGTCAGTAACCGTGGCTAAGTTTAAGAGAAGACTGATTGAAGACCAGCCTTCCCCCATCCCCTGGCACTGTGCCACATTTTTGTATTTGCAAAATAAATATTACTTTCCATTATTGTACCTAAACTTTATGAATTTAATTGCAGTACTAGATTGGTGGCAAGGTTCATCATTTTACAGTTGAAATGGCTAGATGGAACCGTAAGTTCTATGCTAGCAGTTTCTTCTGTCACACTTGTGGAACTCTCTTCCGGCTTCTTGCTTCCCTGTCAACTTTGATGTTCAATAGATTAAATGAAATGTCAATCATTATCTACTGTCTTCTTAATCTTTTATTGTCTTCGCTTCTTAACAGTATATTTTTATCATATCCTCTAACACTCAGTCTATATTTTCGAGATGAGGTATTATGGACACTATTTATATTATTCAAACTATTGTCCTCATCTTTGTCGGCCTTCTTCAGGTAGTCGGAATGTTGAACTGAACCCTTTATT
>OZ038517.1:65976189-65978689 GCA_964036315.1 Acanthosepion esculentum | reverse complement strand
TATATATATATATATATATATACACACACACACGTGTATGTATATGTATATATATATATATATATATATATATATATATATATATATATATATATATATATATTAGGTCATCCCATAAGTTCTGTCCGAATTTTAACTTTTTGTTAAAATGAACGAAATTTAAAGAGTATTTTATAATGTCTCATGGCGCTGAACATTATTTTTATGTTTAGATGCATTTAAACTGATCAAATTTTATTTCAGAGAACAATAAAATTAAATTTTGTTTGATTAAAACACTGCGAACATGGAAGTACCCAAGAATCATTTGAGGCACCAGAAAGGAAACTCAGCAGCCGAAGCGGCTTGAAACATTCACTCAGTTTATGGAGAGGAATGTATGAATGAAAGAACTTGCAGAAGATGGTTTGCAAAATTCAGAGGTGGAGATTTCACCCTTGTAGATGAAGATCGGACGTCCAGTTGAGTTTGATGAAAAGCTTCTTGAAGCAGCCCTTGAAGAAAATCCTGCTTTATCAGTTGAGGAATTGGCAGTGGTTCTCAGTTCAAACCATACAACTGTTCATCGTCATCTTCAACAACTTGGAAAAGTTCCTAAACTTGGAAAATGGGTGCCTCATGAATTGTCTGAAAACAATCTCAAATCCCGAGTTGACATCTGCTCTTCTCTCCATTCTCGCCAACTTGTTTCACCTTTTTTGGATAGACTTGTGACTGGTGATGAAAAATGGATCTTTTATCAAAATGTTAAGTGTCGTAGACATTGGCTTGGTAAAGGAGAAGGACCCCAGCCACAGCCGAGAAGGGAACTTCATGGGCAAAAGGTTCTTCTTTCAATCCGGTGGGATGGCCAAGGAATAATCCACTTTGAATTCTTATCACCTAATGCAACAATTAATGCTCAAATATACTGTCAGCAATTAGAGCGTTTGAACCAAGCTTTGAGGAAAAAAAGACCTGCTCTAGTGAATCGAAAACAGGTGATATTTCATCAGAACAATGCGCGACCACACTCAGCAAGAATCACGTCACAAAAGATCGAAGAACTTGGTTGGGAGAAAATTCCTCATCCACCTTATTCTCCAGACATTGCTCCTTCAGACTACCATTTGTTTCGTAGCTTACAGAATCATTTGGAAGAAACAGCTTTTGTAACACAGGAAGAGGTTAAAACTGACATTTGTGAGTTCTTCGAATCAAAGCCAAAAGAATTTTACAGTAATGGAATTAGTAAGCTTGTTAATAGATGGAAGGAAGTCATAGATTATCAGGGAAAATACATTGTTGATTGAATCTGTAATTAAATGTAACATTTGGTCACTCGTTTTCTTTATTCAAAATTCGGACAGAACTTATGGGATGATTATATATATATATATATATATATATATATATATATATATATATATATATATATATATATATGTATGTATGTATGTATGTATGTATGTATGCAGGTGTGCAGTGAAATAGGAAAGAACACGTTAGGTAGATAATCCGGTGTTCCTTAGTATTTAGCTTTATTTTCAAAAGGACAGTGCTCCATACAGAAGTAGAGCTTATATTATAATAATATTTTTAGTTTTTAAAAATATGATTCCTCCGCTACATAAGAGTTCTCATGTTTCAAAAGCGAGAGCCGAGACCCCTAACATAATTTTTTAAGTTATGAAGAGTTAAGGAAGCGGGTCCGGACACCTTAACTCTTCATAACTTAAAAAATTATGTTAGGGGTCTCGGCTCTCGCTTTTGAAACATGAGAACTCTTATGTAGCGGAGGAATCATATTTTTAAAAACTAAAAATATTATTATAATATTATATATATATATATATATATATATATATATATATAGAATGGATTTTTATTAATCCAACAGATCTTTATCACTTTAAACATTGCTTTTAGTGGATACTCATTTTTTTAGTAGATGCTCCATTTAGGTTTACTTATTTTTGTCTACCGGCCTGAATGTTCGAGAAATCTTATTAAAAGGAAAAGCGCCGACTTAAATACGAGTATCCACTAGAGATAAAATTTAAAGTGATAAATATATGTATAAAAAAAAGTTGCACCAATGAAAAGTGCATATAAAAGAGAAACATTGAGAAATATAAACAGTCAATTTCTGATAGACACTGAAGAGTGGACGGAGTAATTCATGGAACGTCCATCTATAAAATTAATCAGGATGCTGAAGGTTACATCTATCAGTTAAGTGCAAAACCTTTTACTTCATTAATTCTCTCTCTCTTATATATATATATATATATATATATATATATATAAGGAAACACGGTGGGGTAATGGATAGCGGTTTGGATTGAGGAATCGGAGAGCCAAGTTTGAATTCCAGTTGAATCCATTACATTCACTTACGTGCTAATAGCCTTGGAAAAGGTGTGAATCCTCTTCTTCTCCCTCCAGCTATGGGTAAATAGCAGGACAGGCTGGGTTCTATAGCCTTGGATGGCAACTGGTCTAGGAGAAGGACAACTCT
>OZ038517.1:65946189-65971189 GCA_964036315.1 Acanthosepion esculentum | reverse complement strand
TGCACCTCAAAATCTCCAATCTTCCAATCAGCAGCCTTGCTGCCAGATGTAGTCTATCATCATACCCAGGACTAATTAGCATAAATAAGTAAACCATGAAATTAACCTGCATAATTCTTAAATAATATATCATTTTTTTTTTAATTAATATTCAGATATAAAAGTTATCTCCCTTATTTTTTTTTTTTTTTTTCAGATACAAATGTTAAACTTGCCAGGAAATTTCTGTTACCCCAAAGAAATGCAAACATCAGTTTTAAATTCTCTTACCTCCTGTGAAATACTTTGTAGTGTATCCATACTTTTTGGGTTTGGGAATTTTGTAAGGTGAAGGACTTTCATATTCGTTGACTGGTTTTACAGAATTCGAATAATTTTGAACCAAAGTATTGACAAAGGGGCATTTTATTATCGCTTGTCCATCACCCAAAAAGGAAGATTGACCAAGAATCCGAGTGAGTGGCTGCCGGAAAAGAGATGAGCAAATTTTGGAGAGAAACATCATGGAGAAAAAAAATATAGCTTCCTTTGGCATTCACTAAATTCTGGAAAGAAAAAAAAAAAATATATATATATATATATATAAAAAGAAAGAACAGTAAGATATAAAATCCGGTGTTCTTGTAGATATTTTTATTTTTACACAATAGTGCTCAATGTAAATTTACAGAGCATTAATATCATAAATTGATTGATTTAAAATATGGTTTTTCGCTACAGTGATAACCATGTTTCAGAAATGGAAGCTAAAGCCCCTGAATTTAATTTTGTTATTAAACCAAGGACATTAGTTCTATTTCCTCGTCAAGCGAATTTCTGAAACATGGCTATCACTGTGTAGCGAAAAAAACATTTTAAATCAATTAATTTATAATATATATATATATATATATATATATATATATATCCCAGGTTATTGTGATGAACAAAAACATATGAAAATAAAAGACAAGTATATTTTAACACATAAAACAACTTTAATTCATTTACTGCTTGAGGATCGGAAGGATTAGTTTGGATTTAAACCATGAATCCTACATATGTGTCAGTTTGTAACCATGTTAAATTCAGAAGTGCCATGCTGCTCTCCCAAACAAGGGAAGTAACTCAATTGTATTTTGAGTTATTGTCCTTTATGGGGGAAGCAAGTTAGCCTCCCCTAACACACACTATATATATATATATATATATATATATATATATATATATATATATATATATAATTGGAAGAAAAATTTACAATTGGTAAATTATTACATTTATGAACAAACATGTAAACAAACGTAAAAACTTATAAATGTACACATGTACATAACAGAATTAAAAAAATGGAAAAAAAAACCCAGAAAATTGGAAATATATTTATTTAAACAAGAAACCCTTGAAAAGTGGATATTTCCACGAAACTTCAAAGTTGAGGACATCACAACAAGGATTGATATGCACAATAATAGTTAAATTATATATATATATATATATATATATATATATATATATATATTATATAATATGCTTCCACTGTTGTGGATATACATATACGTTTTTACAAAATTTAGATTGCCTGCTGTCAAAATTTATTTATGTTTTCAAGACGCTTTAAAATGCTAGTCCCTAGCAGGGTGTTTTTTTTTAAATCATTGATTTAAACCAATTTTACAAAAATCTTTCTTTAAAGCAAAAAAATTATACATTTTTTTGTTTAAATGTAATTTCATTAAGAAAAGTGTTAAATAGATTGAATTAAATATTTATTAATCAACTGAATAATTTTTTTTTTTTTTTTACTATAAAATAAAATTTTAACCATTAAGAAATTTTAAAATTTAATATAAACAATGTTTGCATTCATGGATTTAAATAGAAAGACCAGTTTTGCTGCTTTTTCTGTAGCAAGACGGTTTCTCAGTTTGGACTCCATAGGCCAAAACAACTCGTTCATCGCCAGAAGATGAAGCCGTTGTTGACAGAAGTTGCTTAACTGCAGAAAGTATATCACTGCTAAATACACTTTCAAATTTCAAAGTTAAAAAACAACACAGACAGGAATTGAAAAAACTGGATCTAAGTTTAAAAAACACAACACTGGCTGGCAGCATTGGTAGCAAACTACCCATAAAAAATGAAAAGATAATTTATACACAATGATGATGACCATGTCAATCTGTTATTTTAAAATTTGAGTGTGAAAGAATATGAGAAAAGGAAAAATATTATTGCGGAGAACAATTAAAGGAACAAGAATCAAGAAGACAGACATTAACAATTATCACTGCACTTAAATTTTTGGTGATCAAAGGTGACCAAGAAGCCAAGAAGCAGGAAGAGAGTATTTTATACAGAGTGTATTACGTCTAGTTTCTAACATATTTCGATGAAATTTTCACTTTTCTAAATTATAGTGTG
Source organism: Acanthosepion esculentum (assembly GCA_964036315.1). Classification (NCBI taxonomy): domain Eukaryota; kingdom Metazoa; phylum Mollusca; class Cephalopoda; order Sepiida; family Sepiidae; genus Acanthosepion; species Acanthosepion esculentum. The sequence continues at coordinate 65,968,786 of OZ038517.1, read as the reverse complement.
TCTAATTTAGTCATATGGGAAGAAAAATGTGCCAATTTAAACTTGGTACGTCCACAAAAAAAAAAAAAAAAAAACAGAAAAAAAAGAAACACACGATACCTGAAGGATTAAAATTAATAATGAAAAATGATTCGTGAGGGTTTTATTTTAGTTTTCACTTCAAACTAATAGATTAAGTTTAATATTTCCAATAAGCAAAATACTTTGCTGCACCCTGAAAACTAATTTAAATTGACTGGAAGCAGTTTTTTCTTATTTTGCTAAAATAGCTGATTAGCCCCCCCTTTTTAGCCATCTCTCATCACAATGCAATTCTCTTTATTAAAAAATCTTACAAAATTAAAATATACTTTTCTGAAACTTTGAGGAATATTAGCCGATTTAAAATATAATTAATCTGATTTCAAACAATAATTACTTACTTTAAGTTTAAAATATCACAGAAATACTTTGCTTAACCCAACCGTAGCTGTTTAGACATGTTGTTCTACAGAGACTTTATCTGTAAAAGAAAATGACATGGGCAGTTTTTGGGGGTTTTTTTTAAGTACTCAGTAATTTTCAAAATATTCTCCATAATCTAATGTTTAACCTTCACAATGCTGCAGGTATGCATGTCTGCCAGCAATACTCTTTCTCAATATTCTCCAGGCCGACATGTTCGTCAAGTGACAGAGCTTTGTTTCAAAGGGAAAGTAAGTTTCTAAAAATAACCTATTACTATGGAAATGATGTCATTAAGCTCGTGATATGAACTGGGAATGAACGGATGTCAGCCATTTTGCCGTAATTGAAATAGTTGTTTTTTTCAGTGAATTTTAATAGTGTTTTAAAAATGTTCATTTTTTTATCACAATGCCGACCCCCCAGGCAAGGCGTAGATCTATTACATCACTAGAGGAACTTTTCAGTGACAAGCATTTCTCAGATTGACCCATGCAGATATTGGTGAAGTGCATGACTGACACTGAAAGTGATTCCGATCAAGGAAGAGGAATTTTCAAACCATCACAAACACAATCACCCGTGGCTACCAGAGTTTTGTTATGCTCCTGGACCTACAAATGTTAATCAAGAAGCTAGCAAAGTAGATATTTTTCGTGTTTTTGTATCTGATGAAGTTATTCAACTAATGGTAGTGGAAATTAACCGGTATGCAGACGATATGAAAACAAAATTAGATGACATCGCAAAGCCCAACTCACAAATCAGAGTTTGGAAAAAAGTTTGCTTTGAAGAAATCAAAGCATTTTTGGTCTTGCTTTTGTTGATAGGTTTGATAAAGTGACCTTTGTATTTATTTTACTGAACAACAGACCCCCTTTTATATATGTAAGCCTTTCACAATGTGATAAGTAATCATTTTTTTATCAATTCTGTCACATTTCTTTTTTTTAGTTTCAGGATTTTTATTTTTTTTCTTAAAATTTATCATATGTGCAGTAAAAAAAAAAAATGTCTAGATTTTCTACATCCTTTCATGAAAATACCCTGGAAATTTTATAACAATATCTCTAACACCCTAAAAGTTACAGTGCTAGTAATATACCCACCATTGAAAAACTTACCACACTCAAAATTAATATGGATCCAGGGGATACAACTCCAAAAGTTAGAGTAGAGTTATAAAAGTTAAGAGAATTTTAGAAATGTCAGCTTTAAATTTACTGTATAGTCATAGATCTTATTTTCTGATCATTTGCTGTTTATCATTGCCCGTACTTACAAAAATGGCACATTTATACACATTAAAAAAAAAACTTTGGTGATTGATGATTTGTATTAAGATTTTCCATTGATGATTAGTAAATAGTCTAAAAGATGAAAATTAATGCAGAATTTTAAAAGATTTAAAACTTTACAAATTATCGTAATTAAAATTTTTAAAAAAATAGAAAACAACTCTTGTAAAAATTCATTATTCATCAAAAAAATGTTTTTTTCTTAAGAATAGTGTCTTTGGTATATCTTATTTATAAGAGAAATTGAAAGATTTTCCAATTAAATAATGTTTATCGCATTTTTTATTTTACAATTCAAAGATTTTCAGAAAAGGGTGTTGCTGTTTGACAAAAACAAATTGATGAATTAAATTCTTCAAGGAGTCCTGCTTTTAAGTAATATAAATAAGAAGAGGCTGAAATTTTAATTTATCAAAATTTCATAAAATTAAATAAGTGGGGATAAAAGATGTAAAAAAAAAAAAAAAAAAAAAAAATTTTTTTACCAAGATGTTCTAAAAATAATTTCATTCATTTGTGAATAAATCCTAAAGAAATTCATTAAATCAAACCCTTATTTGATTTTTGCAAGAATTTCCAAAACAATTATTTTTTTACCACAAAAAAAAGGCACTAAATTTTGCATAGTAATCTTTAGTCTTCTGCTGACACAAGAAAAACATGATTTTTAACAAAAATTTCAAACATGCTAGAAAGAATTAAAAAATTTAATAAAATAATAAATAAATACTTTTGCCTTTTCTCTTAATAACAACAAACATTTTGACGATAAAACTTTGTTTTCATCAAGTTTGGGGCCTTTTTTCATCATCGTCACATGCTCTTTCTTTAGCAAAAAAGTAGGTGCGCCAGAATTATATCAGCTGAATTATCCAGGTTGGGGAGACTAATCCTTTCCTTAAAAGCAAAATCCTTCACCAAATCATTCTAAGTTAGCCCCATTCACACTAAAATCAAAAATTACTTGACAAATATAAAATATAATTTTTTGTTTTTAAATTAAAACAATTCTTGTAAAAATTCACTATGCATCGAAAAAAATTTTTATTAATAATGTCCATAATATATCTTATTCATAAAAGCCATTAAAAGTTTTTCTAATTAAATAATGTCTTAGTTTTATTGCATTTTTTATTTTACAAGTTAGAGCAGATTTTCTGTAACTGGGGATCCTGTTTTACAAGAAAAAAAAATTGATGATTTTAAATTCTCCAAGGACATGTGTATGTGTTTATAACTAATATTAATTTTAAAAGTGAATTTCATGAAATTTCATAAAATTAAATAAGTAGGGGGTAACAGATGAAAAATAAAAAATTTTCCAAAGATTTTCTAAAAAAAAAAAACCCACATTTATAAAATAATTTAATTCATTTGTGAACAAGTCCTGAAAGTTTCATTAAAATTTGACAATTATTTGATCTTTGCAAGAATTTCCAACACAAAAAGATGGAAAAATTTCCTATACTAATCTCTGGTCACAAGCTGATGCAAGAAAAAATAAATTTTAAATTTTGAAGGTTCTAAAAAGGATTAAAAATATACTTTAATAATAAAAAAAAAAAATCCTCTGATCTTTCCTTTTAATAATAACAGATTTTGATAATAAAACTTTGTTTTTATTAAATTTGGGACATTTTTTCACCATGCATGCTCATTTTTTTACCAATCTTTGGAGGTACCTAATTTTTCGTTTTTAAAATGCATTTTAAGCTTTGGGTATCATTTTTTTTATGTTACCTACTAAAGAAATAGTGTCCTTGTTTTAAAAATGCTAAAGAACTTTAATTGTATACAGAATCATTTCCTTTTAATCCAGATTAGCTTTGAGGATGCTATTATCTTTGAAATAAAACCAAAATTTAACTTCAATGATTTAAATTTAATGCCATACAGTAAATCTAGCGACCAAGGCACTTATTTAAAAACAAAAAATGTTTTGATTAAATTAACTTCTTGTATTTAAACTCCCAGATCCAAAGAAAGACCATTAGTTTCTTAAATTTGAATACATTTGTTTAGTTGCTCTGGGGCGCATGTTTTAAATTCCTTGCAAAAGTGGGTGCTTATTCGAGAGGATACCCTAAGTCAAACATTTATGGTAACCCTTCAGGACATAAGCAATCATAACTCTCCACACATTCCTTTTCTTTATTAAAAAAACTGGCTGGTTACATGCAATGCCTTGAAAAACAAACTAGTTACATTCCACCATTGTCCATCAAACCCTGAACTAATGCCAGTCACAATAAACAGATGACCCCTTGGAGAGGCACCATGCCTTGAGAGACTATTAAGCCTTAAACTCACACCTGACCTCAAGTGGGACTCGTATATATGAACCATAATTAAAGATGCAGGTAAAATGGTTGGCTCCTTGTACCACTCTAATAAGTACCTGACTCTACGTGGCATCTTTACAAGAACTAGATCAGGCCAAGAATGGAATACTGTTATCACATTTGGGCAGGAGCTGCCCAGACTTCACTTTCCAACCTCAATAGAGTCCAAAAGTGTCTCCAATCTTTCTCATAAGCAGGATGTGACAAGACTCTTGCTGCTCTATCACTACTTTCATGGAAAACACTTGGATGAACTACATTCCTTAGTTCCGCCAGGACGAACCTTCATGACAAGGACCCACCATACCACTTACATTGTAACAAACCACCCACATTTCTTCCATTGGCGAGAAGTTCCACCCAAACAGCTTCTTTCCGCAAACCACTGTTCTGTGGAACAGACTCCCAAGAGGATGTTTCCCTGATCACTACAATCTTAACATTTGATGCAAGACCTGTGCATGCATGAGAAAAGCCCTTGGACAGATGAATACATAAACAACCACTCAAGAGACAATTTGGGCAGCCACTTGCATATCACATATTTGGTTGGGAGCTGCCCAGTCCCCACTTTCCAGTCTTGATAGGGTTCAAAAGTGTCTCAGAGTCCTTGTTGGAAAAAAAGAATTATTTCCCCTCTTCCACAACATTTTAGGTGGGGGGTGTGGTGATCCTCTCACTGCTCTCTCACTACTACCATGGAAAGTGCTCGGATGAACTTGGTTCCGCCAGGTCTAACCTTCACAGCTAAGACCTGCCATGCCACTTACATAGAAGCAAACCACCCTCATTTTCTCCGTATTCCATCAGCAAGAAGTTCTACTCAAACGGCTTCTTCCTGCAAAACGCTGCTCTGTGGAAAGAACTCCCAAGAGGAGATTTCCTAATCACTACACTCTTTACCTGTTCAAGTTTCAGGTTAACCATTATCTTTCCCTCCTAACCCCCCCCCTCAAACTGCCTCCTAATGTAATCCTCTACCTCAAGTGGCCCCCAGGCCTTGTACAGGGTGACTTACTGTAAAAAAAAAAAAAAAAAAAAAAAAATCTCTGAATTGTCATGACATCCTGGGAAAGATAGTGGTTTCCCTTTGCCTTCACTATTTGAAATTCAGTGTGTTCCTTCTCTTAGATGGGATAATACTTAGTGCTGAAGTCTACACTTCTTTTGGGTTTGTTTGTTTTTTTTTACTATTACACCCATCTCATTTTATTAGTGAAATTTATATTTTTCCCATAGTCTTTTATGTGTTTTAAATGAATCTGACCTTCCAAACCATCAGAAATTACTCCTTTTTTTTTTTTTTTTAGTTACTCCCCAACTCCAGCTGTCAGCATAGGGGCGGAGGACCAGTGACCGCGAGAGGAGAGAGACAGCCAGCACGTGCCTGGCCTTGAAACCTGAGGAGCCTCAAGAAAATACCTTTAGGATTTTTGGAGGAGGCTTCTTTACAAAAAGTAAAGAGCAAAATTACAAATCAGTATTTTAATGAAAAAAAAAAAAAAAAAATACGAAGACTCCAGTTCCAAAGCAGCTTAAAAGTGCAGTTTTCGAACTTTCATTGAAGCAAAATGCATGATGAGTTCCTCAAAATCTAATTTACGTGCCAAATCACACTCAATTGCAAGCGTTGCCAAGTAAGACATGCGAGATTGTTTGTCCCAGCATCTCCTTTTCCGATCTGTCTCAAAATAATCCGAATGCCGGACCTCGGATGCTAGGAAATTTGTCCTGGCTTTCCCACATCAAAGGGTTGAGGTTTAAAAAAATCGTGACAAAATGCAAGTAAAAAACAGCAAGATTAGAGCGGACAAACTCTCTCTTTTAGGCACGTACGAATAAAAAAAAAAAAATCCTGCTCAGTGAGTAACAATAAAAGAAGTAAGTGTTTATTTACATATACAGGAAAAAAAAAGGTAATGGGATAAAAGGACAATTAGGAGAGAAGGAAAGAGTAAATGTTCTTAACAGAAAAAAAGGCTTGCTCAAAATATTTCTCTGAGCACCTAAAGAGTTCTATAAGCGATTCGAATTTTGTTAAGGTTCAGATAGAAACACTCACAGTTCTTGTAGAGTAGGAAAATTGTTGGTAGATATAGGAATCTTGCAGTTGAGTGAGTTTGTAGGTCGACGACAGAAGTGCAGTGTGCTCGTCAGAAGGAGTGGTGAAGGGATGCAGCTTTGAATCGGTCTTGAACTGTGGACCGACGTCCGCTAGCAGCCCTTTAGTAGGTAGTTCTTCTTTGGTTGAAAGTGGTTCTGAAGTTGACTGGAGCTCCCTAATGTCGACCTCACAGATGGTGGGCTGAATTCTCACTGCCAAATAGGCAAAGATTCTCCAAATTTATGGAGATTTGATAGGTTCCAAAGAATCAGGGACTTTTCCCTCCAAAATTGTTGAACAAATTTCTTGGCCCATTCATTAGTCAGAAAATATATTCTTATCTCTGATAAGAATCAGGGCCCTGGGAGCCAGTTTAGAAGGTAATGTAACAGGTTGGAGTGAAGAAGCCATGAGGTTTCCCCAGACTTTATGGCACCATGGAAAGAATAATGGTGGTGGAATTCCTTTTTATATTTTCCGGCTCTCTCGTTAGTCAGAAAATATATTCTTATCTCTGATAAGAATCAAGGCCTTGGGAGCCGGTTTTGAAAGTAAAGAGAGGTTGGAGTGAAGACAGAAAAAATAGCGAGAATGTGAACTTGTAAAATATTGTTCTGAAATTAAATTCCAACAGGGAAATTCTCTCCACGGCACTGCAGGGGACCACAGAAAACGAGTAATTTAAAACAGTTTTGAAGGTCAAAAAACAACACACACACACAAAATAAAAAAAAAACACACACAAGGGAAAACAAGATTTTTCACTCAGAAACGTTTCTCAACAAACAACCAAAATAAAGTTCAGAACACGCGTCCTCGATATCGAGATTCTGTGGTTCCCTCACCCGAGAATTCCAGACGTCAAAAAAAACACAAAAAAAAAAAAAAACGAATAATTTCCGACGCCAAAACACATCGGAAACAAAAGGGGGAAAATATAAATTTCACATCGAAACGATCAAAATGTATTAGAATATCGAAATTCTGAGAGAGGTGGTAATAAAAAAAAATCGAGTAATTTGCGAGGGTTTTTTGAAGGTCAAATTCGTTAAAAACACACAAAAAAAGTCTGGAATCGGGGCCATAATTCGGATACGCAAACAAAAAAAAACACACACACACAAAGTAACTTTGTTAATTTTTCCAAAGAGCCATTAGCAGTAAATTGCTTATGGCTCATTGGAAAAATTTAAAGAAATTCCGAAGAATTTCTAATTACTTTTTGTTCCGGATAGACCGAGAAGTAGTCACCCAAAGACGTTTTGAAAACGGTTCATGAGTTGGTCTGAATGGGAAAAATGATCTGGGGTTATGTAAATGTAACCCCAGATACAATCACAAAGATATAGATTCATGAAAAAAATTTTGTTGATTTAATTTTTTTAAAATTAATCTTTTTAGTTTACTACTCAAACAAGAGAAGAGAGAATGGCTGGCTTTCCTTTAAAAAGCCTTTTCCCAAACAAAAAGAAACCAACATTTGTACAAATGGGAATAATTTCATATGTGAATAACAGTGGAGATATATAATATATATATATATATATTGAGAAAAAAAACATTAAAAAATGTATTTGCAAATATAAAAACGATATATATAAATTTTAACTTACGAATTATGGCCAGTTTTTTTTTATGGCAGCGATTCCCTCTCTAGACTAAAAACCGCAGGAAAAAATTTCACCTCTAAAGGGAGACGTGTGTAATAGTAAATATTTATACTTCTTTGTAACCCTTATCTAAGGTAGGGGAAAAAAAGAGACGGGTCTTCGTTTTTTTGTTACTTGTTTATAACTACCACCTAACTTAGTGTTATGATATGTTAAATAATTTTATTTAAAATGTTGTTTATCTGGCCATTGATTTTCAATTTAAATAATGAAAAAATTTAAAGTAAATAAATGTGTTTGTTATTTGCTTAGAATAAGAAAAAGGGATTTTGTTTGTTGTATATATTACCAGGTTATAGTCAAAACAATTTCGCATAGTAAACACGGACTTACCTCCCTTACATTAACATACATGTCTTTAACTAGCCTCATATCGAAACCTAACCAATTTTTAGTTCAGTAACACTTTAAAAAAATATAAACAACGCAGTCGTAAATTTTTACCCTAACCGAAAATATGGGAGAACATGTAAAAGGAAATTTAGAAAGTTAATATGAAACAAAGTCGCTTTTGTTAGGTAAAGAACAATTTGCTTAAAAATAAAGACATAAAATTTCACCTTCAACAACACCGATAAATCAACTCAGTCATCAGTAAAAAGGAAAGGTCAGCCATTTTGAATAAAACACGTGTGATTCAAACAAAGCTAGTCTACATTTCTACAAATTACTTTCTGTATTTTCGTATCTAATTTTTCTTTTTTTAACAGTAAGGTTCACCCTGTACAAGGTCCAGGGGACCACTCGAGGTAAAGGGGTAGTTTACGTTAGGGGGTAATTTATATGGATAGAAGGGGAAGATAGTGATTGACTCTAAACTTGAACAATTTAAGATTGTAGCGATCGGGGAAGCATCCTCTTGGGAGTCAGTTCTACAAAACGGCTGTTTGTGGGTAGAAACTGTTCAAGTGAAACTTACATCTCACCAGGGGATTATGAAGGTGATTTACAACAATGTACGTACCATGACAGGTCTTAGCCGTGAAGGTTAGAACTGGCAGAAATAAGGAATGTAGTTCATCTGAGCACCTTCCATGGAAATAGTTGATAAAGATTTTTGTAAATGTTATTTAATTTTCTTTAAAAAATATAAAACCCCAAAAAAGTAAGAAAATTTGGCAAATATAGGATGTTTTTTCCCATGACATTGCTTTTATTTAAATTACCTTCACTCTTCACTAATATTTATTGTTTTAAAAAGCAATAATTTGTAATAAGACCTAAACATATGATGAATATGAATTTATACATTTTTTTTTCTTGAGAATTTACAACAAAAATATTAAATATCTGTCTATATTTCTGAGATGAGGTATTGTAATTATTTACACTATTTACATTGTTCAGACTGTTGTCCTCATATTAATGACATTTCGGCCATTGTACACTCCAACCTTCTTCAGGTGATTAGAATTTCAAACTGAACCCTTTATTTCCTCCACCGGGGTAGATTGTTCTAGTTCCACATGCCATGCCTCTTCCTGATGTCTCAGTATCAGTTATCTCTCTTTAACTCAACTCTCTAAGCTTTTGTTCACCTCTGCTGTAGCCAGGTATTGAACTCACAAGAATTGAGTTAAAATGAATATAACTGATCCTGAGACATCTGAATGAGGCATGACACTTAAAACTTTAAATAACCTGCAAAGGGTTGATAAGCCATAAAAAAAAATGAATGAATCAATTAAAAGATAAAAATAATTGCGGAAGTTATTTATTCTTGTTTTTATGGTCTAGAATGCCACTGTACAAAAATGAAAAGAATAACCTCAAAAAATATATCTGGCTTATTTGTTGTTAATCATTTCACCCGAAGGAAGGCAATAATGCCACTGAGATACAAGGGACTATTTCGAGTGAAAGTAACAGAGAGGACAATAAAAGAACAGAATTCAAAGAGACAGAAGATGATGAGTGGCATTGCATTTAAATTTTTGAAGATCAATTTGACTTGCGCCATAGTAGCTTTATTGCCTTACTTGAGGTAAAATGATAAAAAAGATAAATATATAGATAGGAATATGACTGAGTGGTTAGAATAATCTCTCTCTCTCTCTCTCTCTCTCTCTCTCTCTCTCTCTCTCTCTCTCTCTCTCTCTCTCTCTCTCTCTCTCTTCTGACCATGAGATCGTAAAGAGTCTAGAGAAATATTTGTTTGGTCTGTCATTTAGCGGCATATCAACATCTATCGATCCCCCATTTTATGTCCAGTAGAATCTTCTGTTAATAAAACATTACTGTCATACGTTTGTAATTCACCCAAATATGACTAAAACCAGAAACTGTTTGTTGTTACTTGACAGAAGTATTTAGATAGCTATGAGTATTATATGTAGTTATTCTGGGGGATCACTATATTACTCAATAACAATTGGAAATCGATCCCCCATTATATGTCCAGTAGAATCTTCTGTTAATAAAACATTACTGTCATACGTTTGTAATTCACCCAAATATGACTAAAACCAGAAACTGTTTGTTGTTACTTGACAGAAGTATTTAGATAGCTATGAGTATTATATGTAGTTATTCTGGGGGATCACTTTATTACTCAATAACAATTGGAAATCGATCCCCCATTTTATGTCCAGTAGAATCTTCTGTTAATAAAACATTACTGTCATACGTTTGTAATTCACCCAAATATGACTAAAACCAGAAACTGTTTGTTGTTCCTTGACAGAAATATTCAGAAAACTAATTAGTTAATCAGGAAAATTGGCTTGGTTGGTTGATTTTGTTTGGCCATATATCAACACCTCTATGCCAAACTCTAAATATTTTGTACACAATTTTAATTTATTTTTTGGGATAATAATGGTTTTAGTGATACACATCTTACTAATTAAGCCATAGCTGGAGGAGAAGAGCTGGGTTCAAAGCTTTCCCAAGAGCAAGTGAATATAATGAGCTCAACTGGAATTAGAACTCAGCTCTCTGGGTATAAATTCCAACCTGTTCTTCATTACTCCACCCACACATGCAAATTATTGTATCTGGTATTCCCAAACTATCTCCATCTAGTTACCGACCAGCCTTAACATGCTTAACTTCAGTGATTATACAGGTACTTGGGGTGTGATAATAAAGATCTATGGGTTATTTAATGCTGAAATCTGAATGTTTTTATACATAATTTTATTTTATTTTTGGAGATAATAATAGTTTTAGTGATACAAGTCTTACTAATTAACCCATATCTGGGGGAGAAAAGGTGAATTCCTACTTTTCCCAAGGGTAAGTGAATATAATGAATCCAACTAGAATTAGAACTTGGCTCTCCAATTAACAATTCCAAGCTGTTATCCATTGCACCATCCACACATCCAATCTTACAGCACCTGGTATTCCCAAGTGGTCACTCATCTAAGTACTGACCAGACTCAACATTGCTTAAGTTTGGCGATCATATGAAAACTAATGTTTCAACAGGATGTGGCCATAAGTCCTCTAGAGAAACATTTCTATTGTTGCTGCTAAATTGAGCAAAGTATGGAAGCCCCCACATGACACAATAGCCAACAAGTGAAATAGTTTCTATAAGAACACTCAATTCTGTTCTTTTATTGTTCCTTTTCCTTAATCGTGTATTTTTTTCTCATATTCTCTAACACTCGGTAACCCCTTGTGTCTTAGTGGCTTTATTGCCTTGATTAGGGTGAAATGATAAAAATAAAATGTCAGACTGCAAAGGTGCAATGGTCACACTCGTGGAGGTTAGCATCAGCCATGCTGATGGAAGGCAAAAAAGAACATGGACTGGAGGTACAAATACAGAGCAACCTTGGTTCTCGAACATCTCACATGTTGAACAAATTGGTTTTCAAACAAAAACATTTGAGATGAAAATGCCTCGGGTATCAAACAAAATTTTGGTTCTTGAGCAACATTGCCGAACTGAGTTAATCTGAACAATCATTTTGGAGTCGACCACCATGATTTTTTTGGGGTTTTTTTTTTAAAGCATTTTGTCCCAACCAAGACAGGAGTGCCACTAGCACGCAAGGGGTTACAGAGAGTGAGAGCAAGAGTAAAGGGGGGTGTTTGAGGAAAGGATAAAGAGAAGGGCGGAGATCAGCATCAGGGCATCAGGAGATGTCGATTGACATTACATTTGAATATTTGAAGATTATAGCTATCAGGGAAGCAAGTAGGAGGAAGGGAGTTCCCATCTCTGTCCCATAATGATTGTTCAATTTACGTACAGATTTCATAGACTAAATGGAACACTCATTATGGGACAGAGGTAGAATAATATAGAAGAATGGCAAGTTTAATAATCAGATTAAATTGAAAGAGGAAACATTTTTTTAAGCATTTCACCCCAAGCAAGGCAGGAGTGCCACTAGCACGCAAGGGGGTTACAGAGAGTGAGAGCAAGAGTAAAGAGGGGTGTTTGAGGAAAGGATAAAGAGAAGGGCGGGGATCAGGATCAAGGCATCAGAAGATGTCGATTGACATTACATTTGAATATTTGAAGATTATAGTTAAGAGGAAGGGAGTTCCACAGGCAGGAAGTGTGAGAGAAGAAGCTGTTGGAATGGAAGAGATGGCTACATTTAACCATTTCAACAATGAAAGGGTGGGACCAAGATGCCAACCTAGTAGCACACTTAAATTCCTGCAGTTTGGGAACTAACAAAAGTAGCTCCCGTTGGAGCAGTTTGCCGTGAAAATATTTGTAGACAGACGGAAGCAATGGCATGTCTATGAGAAAGTGACTGTAGACGAGATGCCAGATCAGGACCCATAACATTGCATATCCGTCTCTGGATTTGTATATATTCATGTGTCGTGCTGTGTTTTTCTTTTCCAATTTTATTGTACTATGACTTTTTTTCTCTACATTGATTCCTATTGGAAAAATAGTTTCAGTTTACGAACATTTTGGATTATGAACAGCCTTCAGGAACAAATTAAATTCCACTGTACTTGGTGCAGTAGAAATACCTTGCAAAAATACCTCCCACATAATGGTAAGTCATTTAGCGGCAATGGTGTCTTCATCTAGCTAATGTCTTACCATTATGTGGGAAGTATTTCTGCCACATTCTGTGATACCCTGAGCTTACAAAAGATCAAAAGTTGCGGAGGAGCATGATCAATCATGTCCTGAAGAGTCATGGCACACAAAAAAGATTTTACTTTAAATATACTTTAGATATTTGTTTCCAAATGATTCCCTTGGATCTTTATTTTGAGTTTTATTTCAGATTAGCTTAATAGCTGCACTTTATGTGGACTTTTAAGCTAACTCCTACAGAAGGCTAATTGGGCCTCTGGCCCAAAATTAAAGTGACCTCTGATTCAGCTTAGAAAACAGCGATGATAATTTTGAAGAAATAACTGCTGAATTCCTCACTTCGCTCCATGGAACTTCAAAACCTCACTTTAACTCTGATTCCAACTATAAATCCAATTCCAGCCAAAAGACCAATTTGGGCCAAAACTCCAATTTGGGCCAAAATTCTAATTCAGAGTGAAAGTTGAATTCTTCCAATCACAAATTACCTGGAACTTCAATTGAGTTGAATTCTTCAAATCAAAAACTCTGTAAAACCTCAAAACCTTGCATCACGAAACCTCTCTTTAATTCTATAGAATCGTCCATATTTTTCCACTCACCCCCATTAAAAATAGACTCTTCCATAAGAATTAGCTTCAACCAATCAACACCACACATTGTGAAATTCTGCTTATTATTGGTCGAGACAACCCCAGAATGTGTATCCATGGCCAAAAATCTGTTTTCCTGCTAATTTCGCCGGAGCCTACTTTGACTTCCCAAAGTCAATAAAAGGACAAATTTCAGTCCAATTCACCAGTCAGTAACTTGCCTTCAGAGAGATTCCACACAGATCCATGCATGTCTACATTTTGAGTTAAGAACTTTTCGCGCGTCAACACCTGACTCAACTACCAACCTCTTTCTGTCTCTCTCTAAACCCATTACAGCTTTCTTAAAAAGTGTTAATTACACTACAAAACAGAAATTGTAATTTTAGCATAAGACGAAAGAAAATACTGTCCAATGTGAACAACTCTGTCAGAACAAGAAAAACAAATCCAACTTAAATCTCACATACATTACTTTCTAATTTACCTCTCGATAAATTTTCCTTTCGTATTACATGTGAACATTTTCTCAGCAAAAGAACATTGCTGAACTTTAATTCCTTTAATATTCTTGATTCAAACTTCGTCAACTTGCATATAACCAAAACACAATCTTTTCTCTATTTGTAAAAATCGTATATAAATGTTCGATATTTTCTCGTTGAATGCACATCCACCGTTGTTTCTTGTTCATTTTTGCATTGAGTTTTATTCGACTTGTACGTCTATGCTTTTATTTGTTGTGATTAATGTGAAGAACATGCTTTCAAATTCATCGCTCTAGTAACAAAAAACCTTCTGATTTCACACTCAATTCATAGCAATCCCAACAATTCTGATTCCTTGGCATTTTGGAGAAGTAAAATTGATTTCCTCAATTCATAAAGTTTGGGAGATATTTTAAACTGAATTTAAAACAAAAAATTTTAAAATCGTAATATTTTTCTGTAACTTTTTGTAAATTTTTCAATATAAATTAAAAACATAAAATCACTAATTTTTTTTCAGTTACTTTAAAATTTGAATTTTTAACTGATCCCTTCTCATCCGGATACACATCCCAATGCTAGATGTTCAAGCACCAGATGATGGGCAGATTTTCAATCCCTGGATCATCCTGATTTTAAAAAGGTATATATCTATGTAGAGTAAGTGTGGCCCAAGTTAGAGGGGGGGTGTGGTTCAGACATACAGACGCGCAGACAGAATGTGCCTTTATTTATTCATAGCGCTCAGATGTAAGGGAGCTAACTCTAGGTTTTCAATATTTGATTTCCTTTTTAGTAGCTGTCATTTCAATTTCAAACATTTTCTTGAAGTTCATTGGTTGTTAAATAAAAAATAAGCTTCGAGAAATTTCCATAACAAAACAGTCAAAATTTGTGCAAAAATAGGCTCAGCCGACATAAAAAAAAAAACTTTCTCAAATTCATCCCTAATTTAAATGTTTCAAGAAATCTTATTGGCTAAAAAATAAAAAATACAACATTCGCCCATGCATTTCTCAGAAAAAATCGCAACAGCTGCCAAGCAATTTTGAACAGATTTCGTTGTTAAGAAAACTATAAATAGAAACAGTAAACAAATTTTTGTCGCATTTGAGATTCACACATTCAAAAGATACACACGGGAATTATGTGCCGCCAAAGAAACACACTTCCTTTGTAAGAGATTAGAAAAATTTACACAACAAACTTTTTCACTGTTATGATGTTGGTTTGGGGTTTGTAGAGACAAACGACAAATAACACGTAACAATAAAAAGGGTTTTATTGGTTGGTAAAAGGCACAGAAATCGCCTGAGTAGTCTATAACTAGCTCAGCCAGGAACTTTCTCTCGCCCTCTGTCTCTCGACGTGCCGCTATTTAAAGTCTTTACTAGCAGACAAGTTCATCTTCAAGAGGGGTGGTAGGTTTCCGACACAACATTCACTCAATATCTTTCATAGGAAAATCTTTTGTCTAAGTTAAATTCAACGTTTCAATCAAAAGCAGACAACTTTTTAGACATTGAACATTTCCAAAACAGCAAAGAACTTTTCCTCTATACTTTTGCACACATCATTACAAACAAAGAAATTGTAAATTGTGTATATAAAATTTAATCTGTTGTTTCAAACATGTATTTTTTGTCGTGATTGAATATCGTTACCATTTGGCCATTTCTTATAATTTATGTTTGTGGATACTGCATATTTTATTTGCAGCACAATCTTAAATATTCACACATCCTTCTTAGATCCACGACAACTTGTTAAAGTTTCAAATGATTAACTTTCTTAACCGTCCATTAGTAATGCAAGATGATTGAACCCCACCCCCAAAAATGTTTTTTCTTAATATTTAGCAAAGTGATCAAATCAAATCTTCCTGCGTCCTGGGTATGATGATAAACTACATCTGGCTGCAAGGCTTCAAATCAGGAAATTTGGAGGTTTTGAGGAGTGTGGAACCACCTCTTAACTGCTGTTGTTCCCAGGTCCATCCTGACCTAGGGTGGTAGCACCTGCTAGGGTCCCAGCAATGGGCAAATAGTGAACAACCCCAAACAAAAATCAACAGTAAATTTTTTATAATAAAATGAGCAACAATACATTTTTATAGCAAAATGACAATCACTGCAACACTAAAAAAAAAAAAAATAGATTTTTATAGTAAAATTACCAACAATACATTTTAAGATCTACAAACTATATATTTTAAAAAAGAGACCTTTACCCTGAAAGTATAAATTTATATAGAAAATATTTAAATTTTAACAGTAAATGACTCATTGACGTTAATATATTGCTAAACAAAATCAACCAACCAACAATAGATATTTACAGCAAAAAGACCAACAATACATTTTATGTGGAGTTGAAGGCATCCAATCACATTCAGAATATATTAAGATGAAGCCATAAAATTGTGTTAAAAAAAATTAGATTTCGGTATAGAGGTGTTGATATATGGCCAAAAAAAATTAAACAACCAAGCAAATTTTCCTGATTAACTAATTAGCTTTCTGAATACTTCTGTCAAGTAACAACAAACAGTTTCTGGTTTTAGTCATATTTGGGTGAATTACAAACGTATGACAGTAACGTATTATTAATAGAAGATTCTACTGGACATAAAATGGGGGATCGATTTCCTATTATTATTGAGTAATAAAGTGATCCCCCAGAATAACTACATATGATACTCATAGCTGTCTAAATACTTCTGTCAAGTAACAACAAACAGTTTCTGGTTTTAGTCATATTTGGGTGAATTACATGAATTATATGACAGTAATGTTTTATTAACAGAAGATTCTACTGGACATAAAATGGGGGATCGATTTTCTATTGTTATTAAGCAATAAACAGATCCCCCAGAATTACTACATATTATACTAACAGGAAAAAAATTTTTCAATTAATAATCTCCGTTAATAACATGTGGTGTTTAAACTCACCTACAAAATGTTTTACTTTAATATTTTGCAAGTGGCCAAGTCAAATTTTCTTGATTAATCAAATAGCTTTCTGGATATCTCTATCAAGTAACTAACTACAAGGAGTTTCTGGTTTTAGTCATAATATTTGTATAAATTACAATCCCCTGACTGTTAAGTAAAGATTTTCTGTAATAATTGTGGTAGAAACATATGCAAAGATCACAACATTTTTGGTTTATTGAAAATAGAATGCATATTTTAATATTTGAAACTTACCAAATTCGTTTTTTGATATTGTCCTTTTAATTTGATTTTTCAATATAAAACCATTTTTTGTTTTAATCCTAAAAAAAGCAGAAAGAATGCTGGAAAATTTCCCAGTAGTAGTAGTAGTAGTAGTAGTAGTAGTTGTTGTTGTTGGTGGTGGTGGTGGTGGTGGTGGTGGTGTTGGTGTGTGTGTGGGTGTGTGTGTGTGCTTGGCAGAGACAGTGGAATGAACAAAACCCAAGGCACAAAATAACTGTTCAACAGCTTTTATTTCTGGTTGAAAGTGAGCACAAAATAATAGTATTTTGTAGGGAAAAAGTGGGGTTTTCCAGTTAACAAAGTTCTTAAGTAGATGGTTTGTAAGGAGAGATTCCTCCACTAGTTCCCACGGGAGAAACGAGAAATCTGAGTGTGAAACTGCTAGGACAGGCCTCATCTTCTGCAGCAAGGGTTCTGTGTAGTTTTTTTCCTTTGGATAAGTGTCTTGAAGGTAGATTTCTCTACCTATTCCCACAGATGGAACGAGAAATCTGAAGTCAAGCTACCGGGAAAGAACTCATCTTCTGAAGCAAGGATTATGTAGCCCTTCGAACTGGGCTTGAAGATAGAAGCTGCTTAAAATGAGAAGTAGGAAAGAGTTTGAATAGGGGTCAGTTAGAATTTTTATGAGTTCTGGGACTTCTGGTTGTACCCTGCTGATTATTTCCATTGCTGCTGCTACTGAATTAAGCAAAGTAAGGAAGACCCCACACGCCACAATAGCCAACAAATGAGATAATTTCTATAAGAACACTCATGACAATTAAGAACTAAATGATCTTTTTATATTTTATATTCAGTGTTTGAAATCAAATGCTGGATTAAATGAATATTGATTAATTAGAAGGAGATATTTTAATTATTTCCAACTTTAATGTTTTTAATCCTTTCCTTGATACTTGGGTCGGTGGGGATACTTTTTGTGTTTAGCAGCATATCAAGATCTATGGGTGTTAGCAATATTCAAAGTATGGACATATGGTAGACTTATAAATATGTAAGATAGATTCTGAGGAGAAACATTGTTCAGCACAGTAAACCAACTTTCCTAGCAGCTGTTCTAGCAAATGATTTCATATATTTTGATATAATTTTTCCACTTCAGATGAGTAAAGAATATTAGCCCAAGAAAGATCAAAGTTGTCTGGAGAGCAAGAAATGGAGGATCAAAGTTGTCTGGAGAGCAAGAAACGGATCTTCAGGCTAGTCTGGCCAGATTAACCTGAAGGTCCGTTTCGGTGAAACCTAGGTAGATTGTTCCTGGCTGTTTAGGATTTCTCTTATTTATCCCAGCTCTACTTCGCCTATTGAACACTGTACATTCTAGTTTATTACTCGCTTGGGTTTTTTTTCTTTGGACAAAAACTTAAGGCTCTGGATGATTTGTTTCACCCTGTTCAGATCTTTCTAGTTCTTTTTTATTTTTTCCAATTTTTTCCTCAGGTACCAATTTGTTTTGGTAGACTTGCAAGTTGTGCTATCTGAGGTTTTTTACCAACCGAGTATTACCATTAGTATATATATCTATACATATCTATCTATCTATCTATCTATCTATATATATATATATATATATATATATATATAGTAAAGATAACAAATCTGTTAGTATATAATCATTATATATATATATATATATATATATATATATATATATATATATATATTTTTTAATAATTTTTTACCAGTTAGTATATAATCATATATATATATATATATATATATATATTTTAATAATTTTTTACCAGTTTTAATATTTTATAATACTAGGATCCACTTTGATTATATACCAACAGATTTGTTATCTTTACTATATATATATATATATATATATATATATATATATATATATATATATAGTAAAGATAACAAATCTGTTAGTATATAATCATTATATATATATATATATATATATTTTTTAATAATTTTTTACCAGTTAGTATATAATCATATATATATATATATATATATATATATATATATATATATATATATATATATATATATATATTAATAATTTTTTATCAGTTTTAATATTTTATAATATTTTATAATACTAGGATCCACTTTGATTATATACCAACAGATTTGTTATCTTTACTATATATATATATATATATATATATATATATATATATACACCAACAGATTTGTTATCTTTACTATATATATATATATATATATATATATATATTAGAATAATATTTTTAGTTTTTAAAAATATGATTCCTCCGCTACATAAGAGTTCTCATGTTTCAAAAGCGAGAGCCGAGACCCCTAACATAATTTTTTAAGTTATGAAGAGTTAAGGTGTCTGGACCCGCTTCCTTGTCAAGCGAGAATTGTCTCGGCTCTCGCTTTTGAAACATGAGAACTCTTATGTAGCGGAGGAATCATATTTTTAAAAACTAAAAATATTATTATAATATAAGCTCTACTTCTGTATGGAGCACTGTCCTTTTGAAAATAAAGCTAAATATTAAGGAACACCAGATTATCTACCTAACGTGTTCTTTCCTATTTCAATGCACACCTGCATACATATATATATATATATATATATATATATATTTTTTTTTTTTTTCAAACATGTAGTGTTGAATGTTAAAGACAACATAGTCTTACATATTTTCTTTTGAATTTTCTCATATTCTCTAATGAGACTTTTTATTTGAAAATAGTTTCGAAATATGTATTGTCCATACGATGACCTAGCGCTTTCGAACATCATTGTTCATCTTCAGGGTCAATATTTTAGTCAAAATTTTTTTTTTTTTTTAAACAAACATTTGCCAATTATCTTGTAGCGTAATCATGTTGCTACTTTTTTACAAACTAAAAACGTTAAATTCCTTTTAAATTCAAAAGACGCGATGATGTTATATCACGTGCATGGCGTAGATTTTTATCATGTGACAGCGTGAAATATATATATATATAGTAAAGATAACAAATCTGTTGGTATATAATCAAAGTGGATCCTAGTATTATAAAATATTATAAAATATTAAAACTGGTACACAAAAAAGAGGTGAATTTTGTTGTTATTATTACAGAGCAAATAATTAATAAACATTAAAATCCACAATCACCTCATATGGAGAACAGCCTATTTCAGCAGACAAAGATATCGGTTGTCTGTCTTATCCGTGTGGACTGAGTTCTTATCAGAAATAGAAATTTAACTGTGAAAGCTAAAAGAAAAAAGTCGTAAAACTAATGCAGAATTTATTCATCTCAATGTTTCAGTCAGACAAAAGGCATGAGGCAGGGGTCAGGGGAAAGTGGAAGGTATTTGTCTTAAAGAAGAAGTTTTATAAAATTAAACCTGAATATTAACCTTATGACATTAACTTCGGGTTATATAAAGAATGAAATATTGATTTAAAATTAAAGAGGAATAAAAAGGGGTTTAAAAATAACTTTAAAATATACAGATAAAAGGATGTAAAAGATTAATCGAAAGAGAGTTGGGGAGATATTAAAACAGGGGAAAGTTTATAAATTATAATTAATATAGATAAAGAGGTTTATAGAGGGGGGAATATAGAAATTAGAATTAGTTATACTTTTGACATTTAAAGAGTTAGAGAGAAGTGAATATTATGGAAATATAGTAGCTAATTAAGTTAAATATATACATATATATGTGTGTGTATATATATGTATTCTATATATATATATATATAAAAATATAAATATAAATGTGCAATTTTTATATCTTTTATTTAAAAGTTATATATGTTCTATATATAGAGGCAACTAAATATATATACACACAGAGTGGCTCAGTGTCACTAGATGTCTGATTGCTCCAAGCCATGATTGAAACTCCACTATATATATATATAGTAAAAACCTAATGAGCCAGACAAACCTACCAAGGTTTCACTTAGGCAGATCGTCAGGGTCAGCTGGCTAAAGATGCAAAAGAAAACGGTATATATATAGGCGACAACCAAGACAACACCACGTGACCAAGAAAGAAAAAAAAAAGAAAGAAAAGAAAAGGCAACACCGTGGGGCGTGGGTATATATTTATTCAAATAACTAAAAGGGGAGGGGATATTTTAAGAAAACACAAACAATAATGATAACGATACAATTGGGGGAGAGAAGCTTATTTCAGTAACCAAGTTTTTCTGTGCCTACATTTGTTAAGAATCTCGGTATAGTCACCTATATTTATATATATATATATATATATATTACTTAGAAATTACTATATCTATCTCTCTCTCTCTCTTTCTCTCTCTCTCTCTCTGTGGGTGTGAAGCATAGATATTTTACCAGCAAGAATTCTTCTCAACATGTTAAATTTAACTTACAGGGTTCATTTTTTTCCATTTATTTTTTATTGTATTTTCCATATTGATATTTTTAATTTTATTTATTATTATTTTTATTGTATTTTCACATATAAATGTTTAAAAAATATCAACAAAAATGGACTTCATCAGTTGAATTTAACAAAACTTTATATATATATATATATATATATATATATATATATATATATATATATATATATATAATAAAAAGACTTAAACACTAATATTCCATTAGTGTTTAAATCTTTTTATTATATCCTTACTCTGTCCTGGATATTGAGTTCTACCTGGATTCTACCCTCTTGGAATTATTATTTTTTATACATATATGTATGTGTATGTATGTATGTATATATATTTATATTTTAAATATATGATTGCATATGTATGTGTATATTTACCACTGATATTATCTATTTATATATATATATATATATATATATATATATATATATATATATATATATATATATATATATATATATATATATAAATTAGAGTAGATAAGTTGGTTAATTAAACAAAATCAAATGAAAGGGTACTGATGAAAACATTTATTAATATTAACCAGGTGATTTTTTAATATATATATATATATATAGATGGTTCACTTTTTGACCATGTGACCCATGTTTGAATTTCACTATGATTGAGTTATGTAGAACCTGGGATGACCCATGCACTTTATGCCTACTTGAAAAACTACACATTATTAAGTTTATAAATAATGAAAATTTATTAAACCAAAGACATGAGTTAACGGTCTTTTGCTGACATCAACAAATTTTTGCATTAAATAATTAGCTAAAAAAAAAAATTTAAGTTTCATAGTTTAATAAAAGGCTCAAAAGCTTAACCCAATCATTAAATAGAAAAACCCTTTATGAAGTCGTCAAAAAAAAAAACAAATTGTAGTTCAGTGCGACACGTTTATATATGAAACAGCCATTTGGAAAAAAAACAAAAACAAATTAATAAATAAATAGATAAAATAAAATAAAAAATTCCCTAGACACTTCAAGACATATCATGAAGCCAAAAAGTTATCTTTTGCCGGAACTG
>OZ038517.1:65933689-65941189 GCA_964036315.1 Acanthosepion esculentum | reverse complement strand
TTCGATCCCTTCGTCTGTGGTAGCCACTTCGAGGGACTCGCTCACCCGAAAGGACATGCTAGATGCCCAGGGTAAAGACGAACGAGGTATGGCTCGAAATAGGAGAATGTTTGGTCTCCTCCTGGGGACTTTGCAAAAATTCAAAGATGAAGCTAAGCACAGAAAAGATAAGCACGACCAGCGTAAACAGGTCGAATTAAAATTAGAAGAAAAAGCTCAGCAGGAAAGAGACGAAATCCGTAAAGAGCGTGAACTGTTGTTCCAAAACCGACGTGAAAAACAAGCTAGAATTCGTCTTCTGGAACAGAAAATGGAATTAGTTGCCACACACGAAAAGTGTGAGGCCGAAATACGCAAGCTGACCAATTTTATCTGCACGAAGACCAAACCTTGCATTTTTTATCTGCCCAAAGTACACACTCCGGCCACGGAGGGTCGATTGACCGAAACTAGTAAAGTTGTTGAAGACATGATTGGAGAACGTCGTCGAAGACTTACAGCTGAAATCAATGAACTTATGGGTCCTTCATCCCTTGCTTCTACCATTGAGGCCGGGGAGGACCAAGAGATGGATGAAGACGACGACGATGACGACGGGGAAAACAACCCCGCCGGTCGAAAAGAAGCAGCACAGAGCACTGGGAGCAACAACAACAAGCGATATCATCGTGGAGGTTTCAGTGGTAAGGACTGGTCAAAAAACAACAAAGATAATCGGAAACCATCAAAAAGGTCTTCCTCCTCAACTGGAGGTGGGGGTAGTGACCCCCATCACCATCACTCGGATAACAAATCCAGTAGTAAGCATGGACGAGGTTGGGACGAAAGACAACCCGAAGTGCACCGGGGTGTCAAATCCTCCAAGGATCAGTCATTTGTAAGTGGCGGAGCATCTTCAGCGATCTCATCCAAGGCTCTGTCTAATAAATGGCAGCTACTCATGGAAATGGACAGTGGTTTAGAGGAAGATGAAGAAAAGTCAGTTATACCTTCAACTATTTTCAAGCCAGTCCTTCCTTTATCGCCCACCTCTGTGTCTGTCACATCTTTGTCATTGCTACCCTGTCCACGTGATGAGCATGAAGAGGAAACGATGGAAGTCGACAAGAGGGAGGTTCGCCTGGAGGAGAACAGTATGAATGGAACGGAGGACAGGCGGTTGGTGGAGGCTACCTCCAGTAGTTCTGGTGGTGGTGGTGGAGGAGGTGGTGGTGGTCGAAGGGTTGTCTTGTCAGCAGATGTTGATGAGGAAGAAGATGATGATGATGATAACAATCACGATGAGGTTCCAACAATGGCAGCAGCTGATAAGTGATTGTCGGGGATTAATTTAGTTCAACTTCAGTTTCTCCACTTGTCCCATATTTTTTTTCTTCTCTTTTAATGAGTATTTTTAGAATTTTTTTTTTTTTTTTTTTTTTTTCCTTTCTGATTTTCACCCCCTCTTTCTCTCCACCCCAGATAAGCCATATTACACATTATCATTTATGTATCATACTTAATACTGGTCATGTCACATTTGAAATTCTTCTAAATTTAATCAGCTAAGGGTCCCCCACCTTTGTCGACTCCACTCAATGCTGCACTGGATAACCATTTAAATATTCCATTTAGTATAAACAAAACAAAAACAAAAAAAATACCTGTTCTTGGAGATTTTCAGAATTGGCAGTCATCATCCTGGAAACTGAGTCTCATACACAATTCATTCTTGTTTGAATGAGTTGACAACCGAAACAGCTTGTGTTCTTGCTTGTAAACAAAAAAGATTTTCGTCTTTTTGTAACTGATGTCTGGTTAGGTTTAGAAAAATGAAACATATATATATATATATACACACTCTCAAATATTTCTTAAGACTTGTATGAAACTGACAATTTCATGTTTTTGATGAGTCCAGGGGCATAAATGAATTTTTTTTTTTTTAGTCGTATCTAATGAATATACAGTAAGAATTGTAATTTTTCTGAACTTGCAGTAAATATTTATTCAAGAATGTAAGAGACCCCCCCCGCACCCCCACCTTTTAAAAGGCACTTACTAATTTTATCAAGATTTACTTAAGGCATAAAAAGAGAATATTTTTCATCACCAAAGATTCCCCCACACACAGAAACACACACACACTTGAATTTAATTTTTGTCTCCACTCTGTGACATCCAACTTGCATTTCACAAGTTAGGAAATGCATAACAAATGCAAATAAGCAAAAAGGGAGGAGTTGGGTGCTGGTAAGAAAAGCAGAGAATTAAATTTTTTTTTTTTTAAACCACCAATTTGGGGTTTATTTTTCCTTCCCTCATGCCTGCCCCCTTCCCCTAAAAAAAAAGTAGGGGTTTCTTTTCCTTTGGTGCAGGTATTTTCTTAAGCCACATTGAGGACTGCCGAAAATATAAACATTGACTAAACTTTTTTTTTTTTTTTTTTTATACACCAACTTAGGGTCTATTTTCCCTTCCCTTACACCTGCCCCCTCAAAAAAAAAATCTAGTTGGGGTTCTTTTCCTTTGGTGCAGAGATTTTCTTTAGCTGCGTTGAGGACTGCCAAAAATATAAACACTGACTAAACTTTGGAGATTTTTTTTTTTGTTTGCTAACCAAGAAAAAAAATACAAATCAACACAAACTCTTTTTTTGAAGGGCGGGTGTGCAAATATCTCCGGTGGAGGGCTGTGAAAATGTCATCTGGCCATACCTTATGGGGAGCGAGACCACCTAAAAAAAAAATGCATTTTTTTTTTTTTTTTTTTTTTTTTTTTTTTAAATTTCAAAAAAATAAAAATAAAAACATGGGGCAAAGCAATGTCCAAAAAAAAAAAAAACACATAGATCCAACATTGTTGCATTTTTTAAAAATCTTTGACTTTTTTTTATTGCAACTAAGACTTTCCAGTGTAAGTGACTTCACTACTGTCAGCTGTTAATTTCTAGTTGTCGTCTTTCTGCAGGTAAATTGGGTTGATGCCGAAACAATTCCAACGCTGTAAACAGGACAATTGAAATAAGGGGGAGATTGCCCCTCCCTCCCTCATATATTTGTAAACTAACAGTCTCTTTTCTTCTCTGTCTATTTAGACAAAAAAAAAATGAGAATCCAACACCTTACTACAATAACAACAGTGAAAAGAAGAAAAAAATTATTTACAATTGAAGAAAATTTTAAGAGTTTTTTTTTTTTTTTTTTTTCCCTTCTTCTTACCAGTTTTTGTTTCTTTCTTATTTATGTGAGTTTGTTGTTTATATTTTGGTGTTATTTTTATAAACATTTTTTTTCGTCAATTTCATTCAAAATTTGATAAGCATGTTTTACAAATTGGATATTGCACGCTCTGTTTATTCAGAAAGCAAAATATATGCACGTATTTGTTATATCTCCGGCTGTATACACAGTGTGCAGCAAAAATACCCCCCACATTTTAAAGGTTGACAAAAAAAAAGAAAATTATTTCACTGTTTAAAACAAAGACATACAATTTTTTTTTTTTTTTTTAATTTGGTTTTAAAAATGATACCCTCCAAATGGTGGCCACTATTCGCCAGACACTGTTGTAGACAATTTCTAAAGTTTTTCCATCGCCTGGAAATTTGAGGTCTTCCAGGTAGCTTTCTTTTAAGCACTAAACCTGTAGCCCTGAAACTTTCAACCCATAGCTGTAAAGATTTTCTATGCAGAACAGCATCATTCTGATTTAACATGGAATGAGCACAAAAAGATCTCTCAGTGTCGCAATTACAGATTCACCAGTGTTGAGAAGCATTGCAAATGCATGGTGTGCACCAGTCCAAGCCATAATATTTGATGGCATTTTAAGGCATTAGCTAGATGAAGACATCATTGCCCCTTGCCTAGGTTCATTAACACCACACAGGTGACAGTTTAAAATGTGGGAGGTATTTTTGCCACACCCTGTATGTGGTTGTAGATATCAACACCCTATTCAGTTTTGTTCTCTTTTTTTTTTTTTTTTTTTTCTCTCTCTCTCTCTCTCTACTGCACTCTATAAACTCAGAGACAGAATGGTAATGAGACCCCCCCCTCTCCCAAATATCTCTCTCTCTCTCTTTTTCTTTTCTTTTTTATTATATAGGGTTCTGAGTTCAGTGTGGAAGAATTGGCTGATCCATCATTGGACACTAGTCTTTTCATTGCTTCATTCTTGGGGTAGATATAAGTCCTGGGTCCTTTATCCCCCCCACCACAAGCTGTCTACATTTTATGAAATCGCATACTGTTTGGGGTCATTAACCCTTCCATTGCTGCTGTAAACATACTTGTATGTCTTTTTGAAACTTCTATTGCCTTCTGTGGATGTGCGTATATATATATATATATATATATATATATATATATATATATATATATATACACATATTTAAATCATAGAGCGGAGGCAATTTATAAGGGAGGGATGCAACGTCTTTGAGGATAAATGTCTCGGGCATGCTCAGATCAAGCGTGATCTCTGAAGCGGCACTTACTCTGATTTGCTAACAAATATGCAGTCTTAGTAATATGGTGTGTGTGTTAGCACATGCTGTTGTCAGACAAGGCCAGTTTATGTAAACCATATTCGAGGTCATGATAACAATCTGAAACAAATCGACTATGACATCCTCCTGACAATACCAGTGTTGTTTGCAGGTCCTCATCTGGACTGAGGCAGCACATGGTAGTACACAGGAGAGCCCATATGGATCTAATCAAGGGTAGAATGCTTATCTGTCATATATACCTGATACCAATGCCATCTGGGGGGGGCTATGGGCATCAAAACGAAACAGAAGCCATCGTAAATGATGGGGGGGGGGGGCTCTCATCCAAGTAAAACGTGGCATCAACATATATATATATTTGAAAAACTCCAGTGCGCAGATAAGATTTGGTAGTATCACTCTCGAGGATTTTCCATCTTAGTTACTTTCTCTTTTAATAAGTGTGACATACTCTAGATTGAAGTTGGGGTTGAATTTCTATCTATGACTCACTGATAAATTGTTGCGTATACGATACTTTTTTGAGGGGGGGGGTTAACAAACTAAATAAAAACGTGTATATAATACGGCCTACTAACTCCTTGACATCTATCCAAAACAATCTCCCCAAACTTAACAATATCAAAACAATTACACCCACATTCAAAAGTCCTATAGATAGGATCAGACCCCAAAATACCCATAACAATAATAATTCTGAAGTTGGTATAGAAATAAACTGTCACAAATGCTCACAATTCATCGGGGAAACTTGCAGAAATTTAAAAAACATATCTATAGAGCGAATCTTTATATATATATATATCTGGAGAAAACAACTGAAAAGTTGCAAATTAAAAAAAATTTGAATGTTTTTTTTTTTGTGAAAGTATTTATTTCTATTTTTTATATATATATATATATATATATATATATATATATATATATTTGATATTTCAGATCTGCCTTGATCTTTCATCAGAAATAAATGTATTCAGAAGTTTGTTTACAAGTAGTGTCCGTTGCGAGACACGGGTGTCACGTGATGTGGAATGTAACTTTGTTTGAATATTTCTAGCGTAAATCTAACAATAATAATATTTTAGATGTTGTATAAAAAGGTTTTTTTAACTATATCTAAAAAAGATTTTTTTTTTAACTATTGAAATATTTATACAGATTTAAAATTCCCCCCCAAAATATAAATAAATACTTTCACAAAAAAACATTCAAATTTTTTTTTAATTTACAACTTTTCAGTTGTTTTCTCCAGTTTGTATATATATCAAGAAAGTATACGTGGCTTCTCATTATTATATATATATATATATATATATATATATATATATTTGTGTATATTTCAGCAGCAATTTTTCATTAATGCATGTTTCATTAAATAATATAGACAAGATTTGTCTATTTATTTTAAGTAAGTTCCTTTCATATTGTCTGATAAGCTTAATCACATTATCATTGAGAGCAAGAGCAGACTATTATTGTAGTTTCGTCTGTGTGTTGTTTGATTTATTGAAATTGTCAATGGCTTATGTAAGCCAAAAGCTAAGATTGGATTTAAACATGTATCAATATGGTGTTTTCCTTTCGTCTTTCAACAATAATGTGATTAAGCTTATCAGATAATATGAAAGGAACTAAATTGACAAAACATGTCTATATTATTTAATGAAACATGCATTAATATATATATATATATATATATATATATATATATAACCTCTTTATTTTAGGATATTGCAGTCGTGATGCACATACAACACATCTCATCAAGTGATTGTAAATTACTGGCAAGCAGACGATTTCACGAACGTCAGAATTGTATTCTATTCCTTCTCATCTTACCTGGAGATATATAGATAGAAATAATACAAAGATAAAATTTGTCATTTAGCTGATGTGACCTTCAGCATCCCGACACTGGAGTTTTGTAGACAGACCCTCCAGAAATCACTCCATCTACAAAAAAAAGTAATGGATATTTTTTTTTTTTTTTTTTTTTGTTAATCTGAAATATTTTATCACTTACGTTATTTTTAATAGAAAACCATATTTAAATAGATGCTCTGTTTATTTATTAAATGGTATATTTATTTTCATGCACTTTAAAAAGTTTTCTTGAATATTCAGGCCAGTAGACAAAAGTAAATATAACTTTTAATAAATAGTGAGTTTATTCAAGTGTGGATAACCACTAAAAATAACATTTAAGCGACAAAATATATGCATAACAAAATTTCAGTTGCTAGCATTTATGCTATAAACTACCACTGACTGCGATTTCAATCCAGCATAGATATATAGTAGTAGGCAATACAACCTATAAAATTAAGTTAAGCAATGTCAAGCCTGGTCAGTACTTAGATGGATAACAGGTTGGAATGGGAAATCAAGGATCCTAGTTCGAATTTCAGTCATGTTCATTAATATTCACTTACATGCACATACCTTTGAGAAAGTGTATCGATCCACTTCTTGAATAATAGGACATGTGTCAGAAAATCATTTTTTCACAAAAATTTCCTATAATCCCAAAATATGTTTCTTCTTTAAATAACCTTAAAATGGTTAAACTCGTGTTTTTAGGGAGAGAAAAAAAAAGAGTAATCCCTTGGAAGAACTTCAGTCTAATAAGGAATTAATCT
Organism: Acanthosepion esculentum; assembly: GCA_964036315.1. NCBI lineage: Eukaryota > Metazoa > Mollusca > Cephalopoda > Sepiida > Sepiidae > Acanthosepion > Acanthosepion esculentum. The sequence goes on along the minus strand of OZ038517.1, from coordinate 65,934,055 downwards.
CTACGACAGTCTCTGAGCGAAACCAAAGCAGTGGCGCCCATTGGAAATCACCATCAGCATCTTTATTTCCAGTAAATGACAATATTTTTCCAAAAGCTGGTCAGAAGGGAAAGTTCCACTGAAGCCCAACTGTGAACCACCCACACACACGCACCCGCCCAGGAACTGATACTTTGTGGAACGGACTCCCTGAATACTACTATTTTGAGTTGGGGGTTAATCATGATCTATCGTCTTTATCCTCATAATCTTCACTTCTCCCCTCCTCCTCGATTCAAATCATACCACATTCTTCATAACCTTTTTAACAGTAACCCTCTACCTGGTGTGACTCTTGAGCCTTGTATTGGTTAATTTATAGTATTA
>OZ038517.1:65926189-65928689 GCA_964036315.1 Acanthosepion esculentum | reverse complement strand
AAAGCAAGCTGCAAGATACCAGTCAAAATAAATATTTCTGTAAAATCTGGTATTTCTATAAAAGCAGCAATATACCAGTCAAAATAAAAATTTCTGTAAAGTCTGGTGTTTCTATAAAACAAGCAGCAAAATATGCAATTCCATTAATTTTTTTTTTTTCCTCGGTGAATTTTTCAGGGATATTTTTAAATTGATATCATGTGTGCTCACTTCCAGGAGTCCTTGTTTCAGAGCTAAGCTCCGTGCGTACACTGATTCCTGGTGAACCCCACTTTTTTTTGTGATCTTCATGTCCCTCTCATATATGATACTGCTGTATTAGACGCTCGGTAATTTTTTTCAAAAAAATTCACATCCAATAGGCCAGCAAATACAGTAATTTCCCAATTATAAAGAAAGTGATGGCAGTTCTGTTTCTGTCTGAAGGCGCATTTCTTTATTAAGATTTTTGCTTTCCAGGCTGGCAGACATTAATTTTGCTGTTTGAAATAAAACGGGAATGTCTATTCAAACATGTGCTTGCTAAATACTTTTGCTGTCATTTTCTGGATATGGAAAGTGTTGTTTTTTTTTTTGTTTTTTGTTTTTTTTTCTCTGACAATTGAGATAATGAAGGTATTGCATTTCAATTTTCCCCATATACATCTGTGAATGATTTATCACTTCCTCCCCCGCCCTCCCAATTTTAAGTTTGAGCTGACAGGAAAAATTTGACACGTACAACTTGCTTCCCTCATCAAAAAAATGACTTTATCTGAAAAAAAGAAAAAAAAAAATGGACACATGTATATTTTACAATGAACATCGGAATAAAGACTTTGTTGTCAAATGGATCATTTAGTCATACTATTATTAACATTTCTGTTTAAATGATAATAGATCAATCAATAAATATGAAAAGAATATGTATACTGTATTTGCTGGCATCAAAGAAGCAATAATTTTTTTTCCTGTAATAGGTCTCGAAAATTAGCCATGAAACCTTCAGGATGAAAGTTCAGGTTTTTGTAGACCTAAGAGGAAGGATATCTGTGCTAGACAGTAAACTGAATTCCTATTATTTCAGGAAAAACCACATACTTAACACTGACAAATACGGTACATCTACTAGTATAAGATTGTTGTCAAATATATGCATACAAGATTAGAGTTTTAGTATTATATAGACGGTGATGATAATAATAATACTAAATCACAACATGGGATCTGCTCGTCCACCCTTACAGTGAAATGAAAGTTCAAAATACTGATATCATTTGTAAGGACAGGAAAGAAAGAAAAAATGGTGCTTGGCCATTTATATAACAATACTATAGGAAAGAAACATACCAGGTGGTGTAAGCCTGGATATAGGTGTGGTGTAATAGATGATAGCTTGGAACGAAAAATCGAAGATCTGTGTGCAAATTCCAGTCAGGTTCATTGACACATAGAACTTGCTTATTTCATATCAAAAATGACTATATCTTAAAACAAAAAAGTCACCTTTTTTTTAGATTTGGGCAGTATACAATTTATAAGAATTTAATTTGCATTTTTTTTATATGTATAATATGACAGAAGAATGCAATGTCACGCTAACAGTCGCAAAATAGCAGACGCAGATTGGAAGTTCAAGATGCAGTTCTCTGACATCATACCATGCGATAGACCAAAGTATTACAACAGAACCAATGTCTTGATGTGTTGTGACTAGTTTGAAACGTAATTTTGTTGAGTGCGGGTTGCTTTGTTTTGATGTAGATGGCCTCCAATATCTGAAGGTTCTTTTTACTGTGTCTATGCGTGAGTATTATTGTGTGATCAACTAATATCTGCCTAATATTATGTATATGGCTGTGTTTTTTTAAGAAATGGTGTTTAATAAAACTAAGATCAGGAAGCAACATTTCTTAGAAAAAACACAGGCATATTAGACAGGATAACAATAATACTCACGCATAGACACAGTAAAAAGAATCTTCAGATATTGGAGGCCATCTAAATTAAAACAAAGCAACCCACACTCAACAAAATTACGTTTCAAACTAGTCACAACACATCAAGACATTGGTTCTGTTGTAATACTTTGGTCTATCACATGGTATGATGTCAGAGGACCGAATCTCGAACTTACAATCTGCTATATATATATATATATATATACACACACACACAAGGTTAATGGTCAGAGTTGAATCAGACCAAGAAACAGTAGTATTAAAAAGTGCTCAATACACATGTGATAAAAAATAAAATAAAAATACTATGTTGAGCTTTTAACTTTAAAAATTAGGAGATCAGTTGAATCCGCTACCTTGGTTTCAACTTTACCGAATCTTGAACTTAGAATCTGCATCTGCTATATATATATATATATATATACACACACACACACACATACAAGGTTAATGGTCAGAGTTGAATCAGACCAAGGAACTAGTATTAAAAAGTGCTCAATACACATGTAATAAAATAAAAATACTATGTAGAGATTTTAACTTTAAAAATTAGAAGATCA
>OZ038517.1:65891189-65921189 GCA_964036315.1 Acanthosepion esculentum | reverse complement strand
GCTTAAGTTTGGCGATCATATGAAAACTAATGTTTCAACAGGATGTGGCCATAAGTCCTCTAGAGAAAAATTTCTATTGTTGCTGCTGAATTGAGCAAAGTATGGAAGCCCCCACATGACACAATAGCCAACAAGTGAAATAGTTTCTATAAGAACAGTCAAGACAGTATATTACAAGACAATTAAGAACTAAATAATTAATTAATTATTTCTACCTTTAAGTTTTAAATGCTTTCCTGTAAGGTTTCGGACTTCATTCATAATATTTGTGTGAATAAAAAGCAAAGTGAATTAACTTCAGTGATCATACAAGAACTGGTATTTAAATAGGATGTGGCCGTAAGCCCTCTAGAGAAATATTTCCATCAGACAAATATGTGTGAATGTTATATATATTCTGTTCTTTTATTGTTCCTTTTCCATAATCGTGTATTTTTTTCTCATATTCTCTAACACTCGGTAACCCACTTGTGTCTTAGTGGCTTTATTGCCTTGATTAGGGTGAAATGAGAAAAATAAAATGTCAGACTGAGAAGGCGCAATGGTCACACTCGTGGAGGTTAGCATCAGCCATGCTGATGGAAGGCAAAAAAGAACATGGACTGGAGGTACAAATACAGAGCAACCTTGGTTCTCGAACATCTCACATGTTGAACAAATTGGTTTTCAAACAAAAACATTTGAGATGAAAATGCCTCGGGTATCAAACAAAATTTTGGTTCTTGAGCAACATTGCCGAACTGAGTTAATCTGAACAATCATTTCGGAGTCGACCACCATGATTTTTTGGGGTTTTTTTTTCAAGAATTTTGTCCCAACCAAGGCAGAAGTGCCACAAGTACGCAAGGGGTTACAGAGAGTGAGAGCAAGAGTAAAGAGGGGTGTTTGAGGAAAGGATAAAGAGAAGGGCGGGGATCAGCATCAAGGCATCAGAAGATGTCGATTGACATTACATTTGAATATTTGAAGATTATAGCTATCAGGGAAGCAAGTAGGAGGAAGGGAGTTCCAATGTTGGGAAGTGCGAGAGAAGCTGTTGGAGTAGAAGAGACATTTGGGTACCAGTGAGAGTAGCTTGTCAGAACAGTTGCCATGAAAATATTTGTAGAAAAAAGAGGGAAACCACAGCACATCTGTGAGAAAGTGACTAGACAAGATGCCAGATCAGGACCTATCATATTGCATATCCATCTCTAGATTTTGTCAAGGACCTCAAAATGAACACCAGAGGCACCAGACCAGATATGCCAACAGTATTCAATGCAAGAAAAAACAAGCAATGATAAAAAAAGGTAATAATTGGTTGTTGCAAGATCAGGTGGGTTAAAACGGACATACAAAATTTTTTCCTGTTATTCTTACCATAAGCAGCTTTATGTTGTCAAGGAGGAGAACATTTTGGGGGGCGCAAGCACAGGTCACTTTTCAAGTGAACATTGCAGCTGCTGGGTATATAAATGTGCATTTTAGGATTTCATTGTTAAGAACTAAATGAATAATATCCTAATGATTCTACTACATGATATCACATTTCTTCCGTGAAGCTCAGTTTTGGGAGTCACTTGTGGCAATTCGTCCTTGTCAATTTGTGTTGAACATTGTTGAAGAGGCACAGTGGACTAATGGATAGCAGCTCGGATTGAGGAATTACATTCAATTATGTGCTAATACCCTTGGGGAAGGTATGAATCTTCCTCTTCTCCCCCAGCCCCAGCAGGACAGACCTGGTTCTATAGCCTTGAGTGGCAACTGGTCTAGGAGAAGGACAGCTCTGGATTCAAAACCTGATCCTCCAGGTTGTGGGTTGTGCAGTCGGCTAATAACCTACTCGCTCAAAAACTGGCTTGTTATAGAAACGACAACAATCTCTATGTTTCTCAAGGAATTTAAAGGCATAATATATATCTTCTTTTTTTTTTTTTAAGCGCATCACCCCAAGCAAGGCTGGAGGCCACTATCACGCATGGGGTTATAGAAAGGTTGGAGGAAGGGCAGATAGGAGAGGATGTGGAGAAAGAGAAAGACAGTGGGTCGATCAAGGCAAGGGGGTTACAGAAGATTTGGAGCGAGAGCAGATAGGAATGAAAGGATGTGGAGAAGGGAAATGGATAGATCACGGCAACTGGAGATGTCGATTGACACTACACTTAAACCTGTTGGAGATCATATTTGTCAGGGAAACAGTAATAGGGAAGGGAGTTCCATAGGCGAGATGTGCGAGACATGAAGCTGTTGGAGTAGAAGAGATGACTACATCTAACAGTTTCAACGGTGTAGGACGTTTAAATTCACGAGGCCTAAGGACAAGCGAAAGCAGCTCCTTGGAGCAATTACCATGAAAGTACTTGTAAAAAAGGCAGAGCAAGGCAACATCGCATCTGTGAGAGAGCGACTGCAGACGAGATGACAGATCAGGGCCAATCACATTGCATATCCGTCATTGTTGTATCTAAACCCATTTTTCATCACCTCATGATATATTTAAAGAACAGATTATTTCTCTGTTGTGAAAGGAGACGTCACTATGAATAAACAGGCTGCTTTGTCCTTTTTCCTAAAACTATGTGGGATTAAAAACCCCAACTTGCTGAGGCTTATAGTGTTCAAACACTGGTTCCCATACAATTGCCAAAGTTAAGCAACATTTAGACGGGTCAGTAACTAGATTGGTGACTGCTTGAGTATACCAGGTGCTGTAAGCTTGGATGTGTGGGTGAATAATGTCCGAGTTTCAGTTGAGTTTATTATATTTACTAAAAATACACTTGAGGAAGGTACAGAATCCACCTTTTCTCCCCCATCTATGGGTTCGTGAAACTTTTATGAGTAATCATTATAATCTTCAAAAAAATTCTTAAAATCTAAAAATATTTTCTGGCTTTAAATAACCTGCAATGGGTTGATAAACTGTAAAAAAAAATAATAAAAAAATGATTTTCCCTATCTTTTCGAAGTGTCAGTATATGGTAGATTATGATGTGTTTAACACCTTTGCTGATTCCCAATTACTGTGGATTGCTTTCCACTAATGACTTAGAGCAGTGGTTCCTAAAAGGTGTGATGTGCCTCAGGTGTGACAGAAGAGGATAACAGCTGGGGCGGAATGATTGAAAGACGGAAGATTTAGAAATAGTTTTAAAAAAATTCATAAACCAAAAATAAATGATTTCAAAATTTAAAATATTATTATGGATTACTTGTAATTGCATGCATGAGTCCCAGTATAAATTTTATCATTGTGATATTTTTGCATTATATAATGTATTAAGAATATAGTAACTAGGCTCCGCAAATTGGAGGAGAGAGTCATCAATGATAATATTCTGAGTTCTGAATCCGTGGTTATCTCCCTTTAACTCTTTGTTTATTTTTATTTTTAAATGTACTTTTATCACATAAAACTTGGTGAAGCGTGGGCAAATTTTCATTCTGAAAATGCAGCACAGAGAAAAGAGTTTGGGAACTTAGAGCTTTATAAAAGTCTGAGAAACATGCCCATCTAGGTTCATCTTCAAACAACATTTCCCTAGAATTAAATTTTGCAAACCAATTCCATACTTGGCGTACATTTATGACTCCTTGCCTATAAACACTACATAATTTTTTCTAGACGTCTCCATAGAATTGTTTCCTTGATTGAACTCCCATAGCATAGCCTGAATGCATTTTCCTCCCTCCATTAGTAGGGTTGAATTTATTGTGTCGCACAATAGCCAATGTATATTTGTGTACTCTAAATTTATTAACTACTATTACACATGCTTAGTAGTTAGTATTATGCATTCATCATTACAATTTCTCCCCAGAAATGACCCAATGCAATTGATGCACAGACTAACACCAAAAGACTTTTATTAGGTGAGAATCCAGGGGTCAGACATGGTTTCTTGCAGAGATTTTTTTTTATCATTTGGCCCCCAAGCAAGGCAATAAAGCCACTAAGAAGCAAGGGGTTACTGAGTATGAAAGAAACTGATGTTATTAAGGAGAAAGGACAATAAAAGAACAGGTTTAATGAGACAGAAAATGACAAGTGACATTGCATTAAAATTTATCGAAGATTGTAGTTGACATGAAAGGAAGCTCTAAGAAAATTTCAGGAGCAAGAAGAGCAAGAGATGAAGCTGTTAGAATAGAAGTTATGGTTGCATTTAACAATTTCAACCATAAAATAAGATTTAGCTGCCAATCTATGTTTAAATTCATGTAGTCGAGATACCAAAGAGGTAAGTTCTTCAGAACTATTGCTAAGAAAAGTCACAGGCAAACTACATTATGGCAGTGAGAAAGTAATTGAAACCAAGATGCCACGTCAGGACTGATAACATTGCAGATTCTTCTTTGGATTTTATCAAGAATCTCAGCACCAGACTATATGGGGCAACAGTATTCAATGCACGGATGTTTGGTAGAATTATAAAGCTGCCAGATTCTGGTGAGAAAAAAACGAACCAACTTCCCTAACAGCAGTCTTAGTAATTGTTTCACTAAATGATTTTTCGATGAGTTTTTTTCATAGGAAGTCATGGCTCTCCACAGGTTCCTTCAGTATCTGTGAAGTACCACAATTCTGGTGTTTTCCTTCTCATATACTCATTATCACCCAAGTCTAGAGAGCTCAGTCTACCCTACTATTTGACCTATTCTTTCAGGACATAGGCAGTCATGTCTCTTCATGGATTATTTTTGTTTATTATCTGCGAATTGACTCAGGAAACATAGTGGAGTGGTTTTCCGTTTTCTCTTCATAACTTTCTTTTTTAATGCTGTGCAGTTCATAGACGGTCATGGCTCTCCACAGATTCCTTTTTATCTGAATTGCTGTGACTTCTTTAGAAAAACAATGGAGTAATTTCTCATTGCATTCTCTCCATGGTTTTAAGTTCAGAGTAATACTTCTAGGCTGATGACTACCCAAAGGTAAAGAACTCAGTCTACTCTGTTAGTTAACCCATAGTTGAGGGGAAAAGAGATGGTTCATGCCTTTCCTAAGAGCATTAGTATAAAATTGAATGCAACAGACTAGGCTGGAATTTGAACTCGGTTTGCCAGTTCCACATTTTGTGATGATAACCTTACACTACCCACACATTTGTTTTGTTTTTGGGGGGTTTGCTCTAGTTTAAGTGTCATCAGTTATCTTAGACATAGAATGAATTTCAATCACATTTAAATTGGTTTACAATAAAAAAATTTTTTCAATCTTTATTTGAGAATTAAATTTAAAACGAAAAACTGTCACCGCCATTTTTACATTGTCTTTCATCAGTCCATTACGGTTGGCTCAGATTTGAATCCTCAAGAGTTAAGCAAGTTTCTGCTTGAATTACAGGGATGAGGAGTTCTCATTATTTACACTATATACATACAGAATATTGTTCACATTTTTGTTGTTGGCTCCCTTCTCATTACTGAAGCTATTTAGGGAGGAGGAGGAGGAGTAGTAGTAGTAGTAGTTCTTGTTCTTCTTCTTGTTCTTCTTCTTGTTCTTCTTGTTCTTGTTCTTCTTCTTTTTCTTCTTCTTTTTCTTCTTCTTCTTTTTCTTCTTCTTCTTCTTCTTCTTCTTCTAAGGCTGATCAGTCCAATACATTCAAATTGCCAGCTGATATATAAAAATAAAAAAAAACCTTCAGTCTGTTGTTAACTGGGGCAAAGAATGAGTTGCTAATTTTAATGTCTCCAAAATCAAACTGCTCTCTATTAATCATCTAAGAGACCCCTTTCTGCATTCCATCAGCATGGCTGATGCTAATACCCAGAAGAATGACTTGTTGCGCCTTCTCGGGGTAACATTCTCTGCTGACATAAAATGAAAAGACTATATTGAATCTATTGCTAAGAAAGTTGTTTCACTGTGTCATGTTAGACAGTTTTTCTCTCCACAATCTATCTTAGATATCTATAAGTCTGCCATTCACCCATGCTAAGAATATTGCCCCCAAATATGGTCCGGTGCTCTCGCTATATATCTAGAGATCCTTGATAAAATCCAAAGAAGACTCAGCAATAGCATTGGTCTTGATCTGGCAGCTCAGCTTCAGTCACTTTCCTACTGCCTTTTCTATAAATACTTTCATGGTCATTGTCCCCCCACAGACACTGAATTGTAAATATGGGGACTAGTTAGTATTTTCATAGAGACAGTGAGGTATTATGGTGAATGTAGTAAGAAAGGTACGTATGAATGTGTTGTTTTGGTGTAAGGAATATTGTTCGTACGATTGGGTCAGTGTTTGCGGCTAGCTAAGTTATAGTTAAGACAGAAGAAGGCCGTCTTTTCCCCAATCCCCCCTTCGGCCATGTGCCACATTTCTGTGTATTAAACAGAATAAATATCGCTCTTAGATATGGTACCTAGACTTTATGAATTTAAGTGCAGTACTAGACTGGTGATGAGGCCTCATTGATTTACAGTTGAATTGGTTCAATGTAACCGTAAGTTTTATGCTAAATTTTCTTTTATCGCACATCTCACTTGCGGGACTCCATTTCAGGTCCATGCTTACCAGTCAACATTAATCTTCAAAAGTTTAAATACAATGTCACTCACTATCTACTATCTTTTTGATTAGTCTTCTTTTGCTCTCGCTCCTTAGTAATGCTTCTGTTTTTCTAATACTTCCACATCCAGTAACCCCCCCCCCCCTTGTGTCATAGTGGCTTTATTGTCTTTTCGGGGTGATTGTGATAAAAAAAAAAAAGAAAGAAAATGGTGTATGTCAATCTACAGTGATGGTGGTGGCGACACCGTTCTCGTTCCAGATTTGATGTCTAGAGATATAGCGTCTAGTTTTTATTTTTAGCACTACTCTATTACTGCTCACTCTGTCTCCACTGCCCAAGTACACACTGCCCAGCCCAGGGATTGAACTCCCAGTTACTATGTAACCAAATTCATGAACCAACACTTTAATCCCCTAGGTTATTGTCCCATGGAAATTGGAAACCAGATAACAACAACAAAGATGAGGACACTGTAAATGAGGAATGGAATCTCTTATCACAGATTATTGGTTGGTGTTTTCTCTTTTGATGCCCTACAGACTCCCCCTGCCCCACTAACTTAACCCCCCACCATGCTCTTGCCACCCACTTCCTGATTACTTATTTTCATGCAAACATGTAGAAAAAATTTCAGTCCCCCCCAAAAAATGACCATTTAGAATTGCTAAACTGACTTGGACGTCGTCATCTTCAAGATGTGGGTGATCATGACTCTCCACAGCGTCTGTCCATGCGTCGCCCATTCTGTTCCACCATCTGTTCACACAAATTCATCTGGTAAGTGACCTACTGTCTCCCCTCTCCCTTTTGCCTTTAATATGCCCTGTGAGTGTCAAATTTTCCAAGCCCTCCTTATATGGCCACGATATTTTAACTCTTTCTGATTCTAAGTGTAATTTCTATTGACATTCTCCTTAAGTCTTCCTCGTTGAAGTGATTTGATTTTAACTCTTCATTCAAGTTATAATTCATTCAACTATTAAAAAAATCCAAATCATTTTTGGTCACATCTTTCCTCATCATTTTAAAAATAATTTAAAATATATTTTTTATACTTTTGTTCTCTACACTCCAATAAAAGGTCCAAGAGCCACTCAAGTTAGAGGGTTACTGAATGAGATTGTTGTAATGGCATAAAAGGGGGAAGTAAAAAGTGCATATTATGAGGATATGTAGGATATATAATGGTTGGCCCTAATCTTAAAGAGGTTAAGACTAGAGGAAGCATTCTTTTTCCCAAACTAACAGTTCTAGGGGACTAACTTCTTCCTTATCAATGGAATACAAAGAGAGTGAGTAAGAGTTGACCCTGTGTATGTGGCCTGGCAGGTCCTAGTTGTGAAGATCACTGGTGGAACTAGGTCATATTTTGATATGGTGAGGGTGAGGAACCTAGGTAGCAAAACAACCACACCCCAAGTGTTATATGTCAAAACCTACCTTGATTAATTGCCGGAAAACACCCCTGTCACTGACCACTTCCTGATGGCATTGAAAGGCCCAATCGAAAAATACTGCATGGTCAAGATTTCATTCGCAAAATAGAAATACAGTTCAGCCGATATGATGCACCTGTGGATAAAAGAGATGCTTTTGGGTCCCTAACTATCAGACCAGAAAAGCATTTGCCTCCAGCACTCTTGACAAACAGAACGATCCAGTGTTTGGAAGAAATTACACGTATACCGCCTTAAATGAAACCATGATGTTTACCCAGGAATTGAGGTGGGCAGAACTTATTGAGTTAAATACATCATGTCTTAGGAGAGACCAAGTACTGAGACAAACTTGCTCGATTGAAGGGAATAAAGGAGCCATTGGGGGTAGAAGGTGTTAAAAAGACTGTGTGGAGAGGCAATGACAAACCCTAAACCTTCATATATTTAATTACATTAAACATTTTCACCTAAAATCCCTTATAAAATTTGATCTAGAATATTATGCCTTCAAAAAAATTTGATCTACAATCCCTTTCCTTAAAAAATTTGATCTCGAATCCCACTATTTAAAAAATTTGATCTAGAATCCATTTCCTTAAGAAAAATTGATCTAGAATCCCGTTTTTAAAAAAATTTGATCTAGAAACCGTTAATTAAAAAAATTGACCTATAATCCCTTTCCTTAAAAAAAAAATTGATCTAGAATAGTATTCCTTAAAAAAATTTGATCTTTAATTCTTTTCCTTAAAAAATTTGATCTAGAAGCCCACTATTTAAAAAAAATTACCTAGAATCCCTTTCCTTAAAAAATTTAATCTCGATTCCCACTATTTAAAATATTTGGTCTAGAATCCACTTCCTTAAAAAAATTGATCTAGAATCCCACTATTTAAGAAATTTGAACTAGAATCCCGTTCCTTAAAAAATTGATCTAGAATCACATTCCTTAAAAAAATTGATCTGGAATACCTTTCCTTAAAAAATTTGATCTCGAATCCCACTATTTAAAAAATTTGAGCTGGAATCACTTTCCTTAAAAAATTTGATCTAGAATCCCGTTCCTTAAAAAATTTGATCTAGAATTACTTTTCTTAAAAAATTTGGTCTAGAATCCCTTTCCTTAAAAAATTTAATCTAGAATGCCTTTCCTTAAAAAATTTGATCTCGAATCCCACTATTTAAAAAATTTGATCTCGAATCACTTTCCTAAAAAAATTTGATCTCAAATCACTTTCCTTAAAAAATTTGATCTAGAATCCCTTTCCTTAAAAAATTTGATCTAGAATCCCTTTCCTTAAAAAATTTGATCCAGAATCCCACTATTTAAAAAATTTGATCTAGAATCCATTTCCTTAAAAAATTTGATCTAGAATCAATTTCCTTAAAAAAATTTGATCTAGAATCCCACTATTTAAAAAATCTGATCTAGAATCCCGTTCCTTAAAAAAATTTTTATCTAGAATCCCTTTCCTTAAAAATCTGATTTAAAATCCCTTTCCTTAAAAAATGTTGCATGTGTAAAAATTCAAACATAAATAAAAAATATATCTTAAAAAGAACATATGAATAAAGATAAAAAATTATATACATCAAGTAATTTTTACAGATGTTCCCCGTACAAAAAATTCGCAAGCATAAATACATTCAGATAATTGTCAACACCTACCGCCGTATTATAAAGTGTTTTTCTGTGTGATTTTACACTAAAAGTAAATAATATTTGACTCAAATCAGATTAATTTAACTTTAAATCTGCTAACCTTCCTCAAATAAAGTTTCAGTATATTTTATTTTTGAAAGAATTTTTAATAAAGAGAATTACATTGTGCTGAGAGATTTGCAAATATGGCTAACAATTGCTAAAATCAGCCATTTTTAGCGATTTAAAAAAAATCATTCCAATCAATTTAAATTCGTTTTCCAATAGAGCAACGCATTTTTCCTATTGGAAAAAAAAACGCATATATTTAATTGCATTAAAAAATTTGACCTAAAATCCCTTAAAAAATTTGATCTAGAATATTATGCTTTCAAAAAAAATTGATCTATAACCCCTTTCCTTAAAAAATTTTTATCTCGAATCCCACTATTTAAAAAATTTGAGCTGGAATCACTTTCCTTAAAAAATTTGGTCTAGAATCCCGTTCCTTAAAAAATTGATCTAGAATCACTTTCCTTAATAAATTTGATCTAGAATCCCACTATTTAAAACATTTGATCAAGAATCATGTTCCTTAAAAAATTTGATCCAGAATCACTTTCCTTAAAAAATTTGATCTAGAATCGCTTTCCTTAATTAATTTGATCTTGAATCACTTACCTTACAAAAATTGATCTGGAATCACTTTCCTTAATAAATTTGATCTCGAATCTCACTAGTTAAAACATTTGATCAAGAATCATGTTCCTTAAAAAAATTGGTCTAGAATCCCTTTCCTTAAAAAATTTGATCTGGAATCGCTTTCCTTAATTAATTTGATCTCTAATCACTTACCTTACAAAAATTAATCTGGGATCATTTTCCTTAAAATAATTTTTAAAAATCATTCCAATCAATTTAAATTCGTTTTGCAATACAGCAACGCATTTTTCCTATTGGAAATATTAAAATTAATCTATTAGCTTGAAATTAAAACTAAAAGCTTCAAGATTTTCATTTTTTTAAATGCATTTTAAACTTTAGGTATCGCTCTCTACGTCGTGAGTCTGACCATAATTTTGATTTTAAAACATGCTACGTTAATTTAAAGTGGAAGCCATTTATTAAGGCAAAAATGTATAGAAAGTGCTTTAATCGCTAGATCATAATAAATTTTCATCCGGGTTCTTACAACGTTTCACCTTTCTTGGCAGATCTGTTCTCACAATGTGGAATATTTAATAACAAAAAGGAAGAAAACAAACAAAATTAATCTAAATGAAATTTGTTAGGCGTACGGCGGAGGGGGTGTGTATTCAGCATTTGATCATTTTGCTGCAATACGCGCTTAAAGGTTTTAGACAGTTTTGATCAACATTTCTTTTTATGGTTAGCCATAAGGAATTGTAAATGTAGGACTACCTTACACTTAAATAAAATAATAACAATAATAATATTTATTTAGAATTTATTACAGGAAATATCAAGCTTTATTGTTGACAATTATGTATTTAGTTACATAAGAAAGAAATAAAAAGAATATAAATTTTGATGCTAGATTCAATTTGGTGTTACGTATTTTTTTCATTTTCTCCTTTGTTATTGGCAGCATTTTTAGAATACTTTGGCTGCAAAGCAAAGTTTCCTAAATTGAACAAAACTGGGGTTATTTCGTTTACGCTTTGTTACCTCTCTTTTCCATTGTTGTTTTTAGATCACTTTCTTCCAGTCATTTTTGATGGGCAATAGCAAAATTCTGAAATTTAGAATGATCTTATTCCATTTAAAAAATAAAGCCTGTAAAAAGGAATATTTTAAATTAATATACAACCAAAAATTAAATGCTTTTGACAAAATAAAAACCTTAATGATTTCACTATAATTATGTAACAATGTAATTCCGCAGACAAATCTATGGTTTATGTTACCCCATCTCATTGCATGGTTACGAACTATAAACCTAAATTGAGTTTAAAATATTCTGTAATCGGCTCTAATTTTTTGTAAAATACTTGAATCTGATATAATGAATAATTTGCAGTGAAAAAAGCAATTTTCGATTTTTTGTTGAATACGCCCCCTCCTCTCCTAAATCACGTCAACGTAAACATCGTTTTAGTCCAGCGTTTCTCAACCTTTTTACCCTTGCGTAACCCTTAAAATAAATTACATGTCTTAAGGAATCCCTGCGCAAAAACAAAATTATATACCATGTCTTTCTCATTTTATTTTCATCATAGTTCACATGGTAAATATCATAGTATATATTTTTGATTAATTGGTTTAAGGAAAAATTAATACTTTAGAGCCAGGGGCGGATCCTGGGGTGGGGTTGGGCGTAAAGGGTGCAACCCCGCTTAAATTTCTGAGAAATTTCTGTTGAGCGATCCTTGAAGTTTATAAAAAATCAAATGAGGCGCTCAGTGAGTAAAGAAAGACAGATTTAAGGCGATTGTTTTTTTCTGTGTTCACAAAGATATTCATTTTAGACCAGGGGTCTGCAACTTTTTGCTAACTATGTGTCGACTTAGGGCTTTTTAAAATCATTCGGTGTGCCAACAGCATACGTATTTTTATACAAGTCAAGGTCAATATAACTGTTCTACAGTAATATACATAATCATATGTAAACGACATTAATAGAAATAAACTGTTTTTGAAAGTTATTTTTTTAAGTTCAACACGTGAGCAGTTTTGAAACAGCTAATTCTTTTTTTTTTAAGCTTTTCACCCCAAGCAAGGCTGGAAGCCACTAGCACGCTAGGGGTTACAGAAGGTTTGGACGAAGAGCAGATAGGAGTGGTAAAGGAAAGGATGTGGAGAAAGATAGTGGATCGATCAAGGCAAGGGGGTTACAGAAGATTTGGAGCGAGAGCAGATAGGAATGAAAGGGGAAAGGATGTGGAGAAGGGAAGTGGATAGATCAAGGCAACTGGAGATGTCGATTGACGTTACACTTAAATAGTTGGAGATTATATTTATCAGGGAAACAGGAATAAGGAAGGGAGTTCCACAGGTGCGAGACGTGAAGCTATTGGAGTAGAAGAGACGTCTACATCTAACAGTTTCAACGGTGAAGGGGTGGAAACGGGATGCCAGCCTCGTAGGACGCTTAAATTCATGAGGCCTGGGAACCAGCGAAAGCAGCTCATCAGAGCAATTACCGTGAAAGTATTTGCGTTGTAGTAGTTATTGGTTCGGACTTCGTGATGTCATTTGTGGCTGCGTGCCATTGGAAATTGCTTGGCGTGCCACACGTGCCACGCGTGCCGTAGGTTGCCGCCCCCTGTGTTAGACTACATGATAAAATCGTGAACTTCTAAGACGCAAATAAGAACTCACGAAAATTGACTTTAATAAATCCTCTTTTATAAACGTTATATAATCAGACTTCGAATCTAAAAGTTTGAATTTACAAAGTTACATATTAAATAAAAACTAGAAACGCAAATTTAAATATATATATATATATATATATATATATAAGTGAACATAGAAGTTAACACTTAGAAGCGACAGTCTGTTTCATGCTAGATGCATCTAGCATGAAACAGACTGTCGCCTCTAAGTGTTGACTTCTATGTTCACATTTATTTTTATACACGCTCTATCTCTTATATTGAGCACTTTATCCCATAAATATAGCACACTATATTTCTTCATATATATATATATATATATATATATATATATATATATATATATATATATATATATTCTGTTTATAGATACAATTTATTTAAGTAAATGCTCTGTTTTTAATTAAACAGTATTAATGAGATTTATGTAATTCGAACTTTGCTAACCAGACGCTTCTCTATAGCTGAAAGGCACAGCACATCAGGTCAAATGATATATATATAATATCAATTGATAATTAGTAGGGAAAATTCCAAGGAGGGCATTAATCCAAAGAGATGTAAGTAACAGAGCAATTTAATAATGAGTACAGATGATCCTTAAAAATCCAGCCAGTTATAATTTATTTCATAAATATACAAATATTCGAAGTTTTTTTTTTAATAAATGGAGTCAATTCATCCAAAGGAAAGGGAAAGAAGAAGAGGAAAAATTAAAGGAAAAAGAAATTTAATATTAAAGAGGTAGAAGGAAAAAGAAAAATTTCAATATAAGATTTTTAAAATGGGGGGGGAGGGGGGAATGAAAGAAAAGAAAGGAAAAATTAAACATGAGCCAAATAGGGTGACCTAGAAATGATTTTTCGTCTGGATAAATTGACTCCATGTATGAAAAAAAAACTACGGTCAGAAGAGATGAATATTTGTATATTCATGAAATAAATTATAATCGAATGGATTTTTAAGGATCGTTTGTACTCCTTATTTTATATATATATATATATATATATATATAGAGAGAGAGAGAGAGAGAGAGAGAGAGAGAGAGAATTAATGGGAGTAAATGTTCGTCACTTAGCTGATTAATGTTGTCTTCAGTATTCCGACTCCAGAGTTTCGTAGGCGTACCTGTCCATCCACACTTCAGGGGCTATCAATGAACACTCTCTACTCATTTCTATAAACTAATATATATGATCACAGAATTTTAAATTGACTTTTTTTTGGCTGAGGAACACGCCCCTCTCTGGATCCGCCCCTGGCAACGAATAACACAATAATAAAACCGATCGATGATTTTGCTAGAAAAGTGAAGTTTCAAAAACCAAAAAAAGCGGAAGTTCTTTATCGTGATTGTTTTTTTGTTTTTTGTTTTAATTTTTAACTTCATATTTTAATCTAATATATTTGTATTTTGATCCACTTTTCTTCTTTCCTCATAGTTGAATCTTTATTTGATTTGCATAGCTGCTCGTGTTTCGATTTTCACACAACAAATGACTGTTTTTGCGCCACATCTGAAGCAAGAAAACTAGAGCTAACTGGGTAAAATAACTATGATATTCGAATTCAGCGACATGAAAGTGTTTCAAATTTGCTATGATATCCTTTGCATCATTTTTTAAAAAAATTCGTAGGCCAATGGAATTTTCGAGGTTAGCTTATTTAAATCATTTTAATTTTTATTCCTAAGGTTTTCTCAGAATTCGTTCTTCGCCACCTTAATTCAAGTGCCCATTTTTAGCTCTATTATTAATCAACCGTTTTATTGAAGTCGCTACCTTCCTCCAGGGCCGCGGTGACAGTAAGTAAACGGTCGTCAAACCTACGTTTTTCTAACAAAACAATTTACGAGAAGATCGCGTTTTATCCAATACTCAAATCATGAAAATAAATTGACTTTATTGCTTTTACTTATTTCATTTTAGGACTTTTTTTTAAATCAAAATATCTTAATAAACATTTTTTTAATCAAAATATTACCTAATATTTTCTGTGTGACTTTCCCTCTAACCAACAAACCGAAGTTAGGACGTTTCTTCCCAAGACTTTATTTCAGGCTATTACTTAAAACCCGTCCGATAATAGTCCTCAGTGTCAGCCATTTTTTCATTAATCAGTGGTTCTCAACCGGAACCTATATTGATCCTAGGGGGTGGATATGTAATATTACTAGGGATCCACATAAAAAATAAATAAAAATAACAAATGGCAGGACCACGGTAATATTTTAGTGGTCCATAGAGCAATTTCACTTCAGAACGGTTGTTACAACAAGGATATATGTATAAAGAAAGCTTTATAGAAAAATTCTATAAAGACTAGTATAATTTATTATATAAATTTAATATATTACAGTGTAACCCGGATATAAGAGAGTTGTCGGGACCGGAGAAGAAGTATCTTATATTCGGGTTTCTCTTATATCCGGGTTTGGTCTATTATATACACATTAACACAGGCTCTAATTTGGGACCAGATAAAATCTCTCTTATATCCGAGTTTCTCTTATATCCGGGTTACACTGTAATAATAAAATAATAATATTAATTTTAAATATAATGAAATAATATATTAATATAAATTAATTAATATAAAAAAATAAATGACAGATTCGACATTGTAAAAAGAAAAGAGCTGATCTTCGACTAAATGGCATCGATGCAGCCGAATATAAAAAAATAACTCACATAGCATCATCAACCACAGGGATCTCATTCATTAAATCTTAGTTTTAGTTGTTAAATACAAGTTTATTTTCATTAAATTAGTTTTACTTCAAAATAAAGCATATACAATAAATAATTAATTTATTTACTATTTCTAATACAATTCCTAAACTTATTTATTATTAAATATTAAATTGGGTGTCCACGGTAATATTTTAGGGGTTCATAGAACAATTTCACTTCGGAACGGTTATAACAACTGACAATTGGAGTTTCTACGGTAATCTACGCCATATTTAAAAAAAAGACTCAGCAAAAAGTAGAAGAAAACTCTAAAACTAGCAGAAGACGAGATCAAACGATGTAAGTTTAGTGTCACTTTTTTACTCTACCGGATGTTTTGATTGTAAAAGTTGAATAAAAAAAAATTAGAAAGATATATAAAGGAAAATTATATAAAGATTCCTAAATTTATGTATTAGTAAAATAAAAATCATTTATTTTCATTAGATTAGTAAACTTCAAAATAAGGCATACTATTTCTGTAATGATACAGTAAACTTATTAATAAAAGATGAAATAATCTTTTTTTTTTGTCGAATACTTATGGAGGTCAGATCCATAAAACAATTAAGAGTAAAAGTCCTCCGTGGGTAAAAAAAAAAAGATCCACTGCATTATCCCCACCCCTCTTAATGTGTCGATATAATTGTGATGACCTAAATACTGTGACCCATATGGATTTTGGTTTGTCGAGTTCGAATCGTAGTTGAATGTTGAATATTTCTTGTAACATACAATTACATTTCTCTCGTTATTTATTCGTACAAAAATGTACAAATTGTGGCACAAGGCCGAAAAAAGGGAGGGGTAAAGGCTGGTCTTAACTAACTATCCTATACCTAGCTAATCAGATTCGCGACCCATTCATACATTACAATTGACACATTCACCACAAGAATTCGTCCGTCACCATTCAATCCTCCATACACCATAATACCACATCCTCACCAGAGGGGACCTACAAAAACGCGCCCCACACCATAAACATTTGATGATAATAAAATATATACAATTCTAATCATGAAAAGATGAAAGGGGAGGGAGATGAACTCCATAACAAACTAAAATTCAACAAATTTTTAAACTAAACATAATTTATGTTAGTAGGGCCCGTCCAACCCTCAAAATTACATTTCTCTCTTGCATATTCAAGAAAATAATTACTATAGATAGATAGATATGATCACGGTGGTAGACAAAAGAAATGGAGACATAAAAAAAAGTATTCAACTATGTCCAGGCATAACATAATTATAAGTATTCAGATTCTCGTGCTGTGTCAATGTTACTGTTAGTGAGACAACTTGCACTGAAGTTGGTTTCAACAATTTATTTTATCGCGGTTATTGAAACCGACATCATTATTCTAAGGCCAATGGCTGCAATGAAACTTATTAATTTATTTTAGCAAGTTATCAGACATTTACAAAACATGAATCAAGCAAGAACGGTTATTCCCTGGACCAATGAAAATCAACGCGCTTATCCGGATCAATGAATATCAACGCGCTTCTCTGGACCAATCAAAATCAATGTGCTCTTTTTGACCAATCAAAATGGCTTTCTCAACCTTAATTTTATTTTATTTTTATCTTTATTTTTCCTGTATATAAAGAGTTTTCGAAATTATTAAACTTCGGTTTTTCTTTTTTTATTGCTCGATCTGTCACCATCTTTCTTCAATAACGATCTGTTTTGCATCTTCCCAAATCCCTACTCATTTTATAGAGGAGTTTCTTTTGCATTTGTTATTATTACTACCTCAACATTCTCCAAATTTTTCGAGGTGTCAGATACCGTATAAATTCTCTCCAAACCTTTGTGTCTTATTGAAATTATACGCATCACTTTTTAATCGGTCCAAATCAACGCTAATACTTTAATTTTATGAACACACAAAGTTAATTTTAAATTTGATCGATACGCTCTTTAACGAAATATATTTTATAGCTTTTTTTTAACGACTTAACAAAAGAAATGGGCCGAAGACGAAAAAATCTGTTGGGAGAAATATTTCCCAATGACGCATCTCAAAATGGTAAGTATTTTTTTCTTCATCTTTTAGTGAAATATGGATTTTAACGCCATTTTTCCGGTTTTTCAGTCATATACATTTTTTTTATCAATTTATATATTTGGGGGTACGATATATACTACTCCGCGTGTGAATGTATAATAGTTTGTGTGCATGCATATATATATATATATATATATATATATATATATATATATATACTTAATGCAAGACCATAATTAACTTAATTTTTGAATTTTGATCGTTTATTTCTCAGATTGAATTCAAAAGAATTTTTTTTAATTGTACTCTATGTAACCCTACGTGGCTTAGTGAAAAAAGGGAGTTTCAGAATCAATGGATTGTTTATTATTATTATTATTATCATCATCATCATTATTTGATGTATCTCGGTCAGTGATCTGAAACCCGCGCGAAATCATTTTCGTAACCAGTATGACCCTCGACCTTTCTATACTTTTACAGAAAGCTGTATTACTTATCAACAGTCAAACAATTTTAAGGTCATCAGGGTTTGTTCTAGTTTCTCTCCCAGGACGAAAAGTAAACTCGACCTACCAACCACGACTTGATGAGTCGGTACAAATGTACTTTGTGACAATGTCTCTTCATAATAAGAAATAAATTTGGCAATTCAGATTAGAGTAAGAAGCTGACTCCCACCGAGAAGTTTGGTGACACCGCGATATGGGGATGTGATGCAAACTAATTTTAATTGCGAGAAAACGCACACCTCCTCACCACTAGTGTTGATGTCACCCTGACCCAGTTGTTACTACCGTGGCGATGGAACTGCTTCTAGTGCAGAATGACCTTTTGTGAACTTTGATCACGATGTATAACCTATCCGATCTCATTCAGCTTTCTAGAAATCTTGCATTTTTTTTTTTTTTAGCAATCTGTGTTATTACAACAAAAAAAGTCCTAACCCCAACTCTACTTAAGATTTAGCCACTTAAATAAATGCGTAATCATAAGTTTGATCATAAAGTGTCCAAGTCGCATCCCCCCCCACACACGCTTTAGAGCAGTGGTTCTCAACCTTTTTTTATTACTCATTGACTACGTAATTTTTTTTTAAATGGACCTTCATTCGATGAAAAAAAAAAGCTTATTTTATTTTTTTACTAATAGATAGGTTAAGGAATTATATTATAGTAAAAATGTATATGCTTTATTTTTAGCATAAGTAAAACTGGTTTAATGAAAATAAACTTGTATTTATTAACAACTGTGGAACATTTATGTACACTCGTAAAATAACTCTTAATAAACCATTTTAAAATATGAGAGTAATTAATAAATGAAAAAAGTTCAGATTTATTTATTCATTCAATGAGACCCCGTGGTTGATGTTGCTTTACAACCGCCGACGCAAGAAAAACAAGTTTTTTAATCAAAATTTTGAATGTCCTATAAAAAATGTAAAAATTTTTAAAAATACTTAAATATTTAGACGATAAAATTTCGTTTTCATCAAGTTTAATGCCGTTTTTATTATGCTATGTTCTTTCGTTGTAGCGATTTCATGAAGTGACTTATGTTCCTTCCTTTAATCCTTATATAATTTATATATTTAATTAATTTTATTATTAATATTTTATTTTAAATTAATATTATCATTTATTATTAATATATTAAATTAATATAATAAATTATAATCTTTATATAATTTTTCTATAATATAATGCTTCATTCTTTCTCAATTTTTATTCAACTTTTATAATCAAAACATTCGGTAGAGTCTGTAAAAGGGACGCGATCTTACATCGCTTGATCTCGTCTTCTGCTACTTTTTTTAGAGTTGCTTTTTATCTATTTCTGGTATTTTAATATGGCGTAGATTACTGCAGAAATTCCAGTTGTAACAACCGTTCCGAAGTGAAAACACTCTATGGACTACAAATAAAATAACGTGAATCCCCAATAATGGAGACCCGGGGTCATTAGAAAACAACTGCTCTAGTTGGTTACTTACAATTTTTTAAACGTCACAGAGCGATTTTTTACCCTTACTCTTATTGACTGAACAATAACGTTACTTTTTTATTGCCTTTCCGTACAGGTTTCTTTCCAATCATGCATAACACTTGAACAGCAGTCTGAAAAATATTCGGAAACTACATAAATTGTGTGTATTTTTGTAGGAATATATATTTTTTCTAATAAATGTATTTTTGCGTGACTTAATATGACCATAATCTTTTCTAGAGGAAACCAGTTTGTAAATCGAACCCTGTAAGTCTACTCTAGAATTAAAATTTTATTCTAAACTTAACTTTTACTTTGTGATCTATTTTTAAATGAGTCGATTACATCCATAATTTTGATTTAAAAAAGATACCGGACGTGAATTTCACTTTATTTTCACTTTATTAATTTTAATTAGTTCATTTATGACTTATTTTTCAAATATCTTAACTTTGAATATACGCTCTTTAGCGCTAGAGGGCGTCGTCAGTGATATTCTGATTTGGATCATTGGGCATTTTCGGGTCTTTCAAACATCATACTATCCTCACCAAGTCGACCCCCATCAGAGCTGATCAGTCTCTGATCCGCCCTCTAAATGAACAGCCTGCAGACACTGATTTATTAGGCAAATTCATAACCTGCTTTCACGCATTTGATTGGTAGTTGACCAACAGCCAATCACAATGCTGTGAGCTCTATTTAAATTGTTTACAGGGGATTTTTCTTATATTTTTACTAAAAATATTACGTAATATTTTCTATATAATTTTTAGTTCTTCCTCAATCTATAAGCTGATTTTTTCCCCCTGGGGAATAAATTTGTAATCTTACGAAAATCCTAAAACTCTCCGCCCTACTGTTAAATTTACACACTTATTTTGAGGAGGCATGGTAGAATAATGGATAGGGGCTCGGATCGAGGAATCAGAGAGCCGAGCTCTTCTTCTTCCCCCAGCAGGGTTCTATAGCCTTGGATGGCCACTGAAAGAAATGGCAACCTACTGCAGGAAAAATGTGCCTCGTCATTCACATATCGAAAGATACATGATCACCTAAGCGTGTATCACGCATGGCACATAACTGACTTATTTGAACTTAACTGAAGTTAATGAGCCAGACATATCTGGTAAACCGACTCTAGCAAAGAGTTATGTCTGCTTTTCTTTATTTATTGAATAAGGGAATTGAAATTTCTATGTTATAACGTCGAACAGAAAGTCAGTGTCTAATTTGGCATTCATTAATGTAAGTCTAACTGAGAACGAGGCTGGTGTTTTTCAGTGTTGTAATCGAATCATCCCTTATACTTCAGTTGTCAAATCTGAACACGTGATGTTAATACAATTAATTTGATATGTTTTAAAAGAAAAAGAAGATCGTTGAGAAAAAGAAAAATTGTGGGTTTTGTTTTATATGAAAGTTAATTAATTTCCCTTTCAAATGATCCCAAATTTAGCCTCTTTGGTACGAGAGATGGTTCTGGAAATCAAGTTGTAATTTTTCCGCGCCTCGAGTTGATTATATGACGGCTGTTAATGCTTTGTAATAAAATGCAATGCTGCATGACTATCAGCATTAGGTGTTTCCGGCCTGAAAGAGCTAAACATTTATTTTTATGGGAAGGTTAGAAAAAAAAATTCTAACGAAAAACATATTGTCTTTTTCATTATGTAGAGCAATTTGTAACAAATTGTTTTTATTTAGATGTCCCAATCATAGAATCAAACAATTTCTTACTATTTTATATCTGTATACCGTACCCGCGTATCATGTGACTTTTAAAGCTAATTTTAAGGGGTGTCGTATCATACAGGAGATATAAAATTAGATTAGCGTATGTACTGCTAATTTTCCAAAAGGGGAAGTGCTGAGGGGGCTTGGGAACTTTTCCATGGTACTGCCGTAAAAACCACGACCTTGTGTCACATCCGGTTACGACGTGAGCATGCTGGTGGGTACCTATATTTTTTGTGCACCAATGAAAACTGACATCAGGTACCATATTGAGATCTCTTAAATTGGGATGCGAATAAAGGGGAGGTAACTTTTTTGCAAAGTCCGCGCAAAATACAATCGATGAATTGAGTTCAAATTCCAAGCTAGTCTATTGTGTTTTCTTTCGACCTTGTGAAAGCACAAACTGGAATTTATCTCTTCCTCTGCCAAGCTATTGGTTAAATAGCAGGTTCCACTCATTAGGCTTGGGTGACAACTAGTCTAAGAGAAAGAAGAAGAAAAAAAAACAGATAATGCAACGGGAAGCAACTCTTACTATTTTTCCCCAAAAATGCACAGATAATAAATTTTATTATCCCTGAAAGGTGTGGAGAGTCATGATCGTCTCCATCCTGAAGAGATATGACATAAAAAAAAGAGAAGGAAAAGTATTATAACAAGATTATTTGTTTGATATAGGCACAAGGTCGCATATAATACTCCTTCTTGACAAGCCAATTGATCTCGTCCCTAAACACTCAAACAAAGGTCTAAGTTGATAATCGTTATACTTTTAGCATGGTACAAGGATTTATTTTGTGGAGCACCTAGTGTTAAGGGTAGTGAGATGAAAATTATTTCCAGAAATTTAGCAATATTTTAACTACCTCTTTCATGTGTATTTGAATGCCTGCGTCAAACTGCTTTCCCTGAAGAGATTTCAGATCCTCAAAGCAAAGCCAACTCCCAATAAAAGGACTCCTTCCAGGGAAATACTTTATAAAATTGCATATAAACCCGACCAGTTTCTACATCTTGGGTAAATATGACTTCTGTCTACAGTTTTGAACTCAGAGAGGTCGTAATATATATTAATAAGTGTTGCTAATAATCAAAAGAAAAACAATGTAACAATGGTCGCGGAATACAGATTCATCAATGCTTGCCAATAATTCAATAAAAAGGCGGAAGAAGTTATGTGATCAGAATATGAGTTTAGTTAAAGAAACCTAACGATGATGATAATTGAGTATTTAGAAATTGTTTCGCTCGTTAAAATAGACAATGAAACCCTTAGTGCTTAGATTTACTGATGTTGACCATCATAACAATAAAGAAAATAACTAATAAAACAAAAGGGAAGTAATTTTAATTTTTTAGTAGGAGTTATCTTCCTTTATTGAGCGAGATTATTTCAAATGATTCCTGAAAAATGAGTTTTCAAACGTACTAAAGTCCTTTTTAAATTTTTTTTCTCGAATTTCCATTTATGGTGATTGCGTTTTTTTTTAGGCCCTGTCCATGTTTTTCTCTTTCTAAAAGAATATCTTTTTTATAGAATTTATTAAACTCTGTAGCCCCAAGGTCAGCTTAAATTTCTTGTCATTTATTACAAGTTCCTCAACTAGTTCAATCATTTTAATTATAGGGAAGAGCTTAAAATAAGATGATAAGAATAATAGTTGAGAAGTAGGTTATAGTTCTTTTAGGGCGACATACATATGCTTCTAATCATGAACATGGTCCTTTGAAGTTTGTAATGGGATCATATTGGGATCTTAATGATTAAGACAATTGCATTGTGGTCTCTAGTTTGCAATGGTATTGCCTTTATTAATGAAATATATTTGGTTATAAGAGATATATTAGGGGAGAGAGTGTAGTTATTATTGTCGATGCACAGGACTCCAGACTTGTCTGCCAACTCTTCTGGGGGTGTCATCAATCGACTATCTATATTTTTTTTCCTTTTATGTACATTTAATATTTGGTTTTTATGTCATCATTTGAAGAATTAGAGGGCAAGTCGTATATGTTCGTTTCCACAGTTAAATTCTGCTTCCTGCCTCGTCTAACGTTATAGACATGAACTCATTCCACATTGGGGTTGATAAGACAAATGACCAATATCGTTGTCTGGCGAAATAGGCTATTCCTCCTCATTTGAGGTGATTTGGGATTTTATTGTTTATTAATTATATTGCTCTGTATTTATATTAATACATCAGGTTCTTTTTTGTGGATCAGTTTTAATATTTTATATTGCTAGGATCCACTTGGATTATATACCATAAAATCTTTTACCTTTACTAATATATATATATATATATATATATATATATATATATAATAGTGAAGGTAAAATATATATATATATATTAGTAAAGGCAAAATATATATATATATATATATATATATATATATATATATGTATTAGTAAAGGCAATATATATATATATATATATATATATATATATTAGTAAAGGCAATATATATATATATATATATATATATATATATTAGTAAAGGCAAAATATATATATATATATATATTAGTAAAGGCAAAATATATATATATATTAGTAAAGGCAAAATATATATATATATATATATATATTAGTAAAGGCAAAATATATATATATATATATATATATATTAGTAAAGGCAAAATATATATATATATATATATATATATATTAGTAAAGATAAAATATATATATATATATATATATATATATATATATATTAGTAAAGATAATATATATATATTAGTAAAGATAATATATATATATATATATTAGTAAAGGTAAAATATATATATATATTAGTAAAGGTAAAATATATATATATATTAGTAAAGGTAAAATATATATATATATTAGTAAAGGTAAAATATATATATATATATTAGTAAAGGTAAAACATATATATATATATATATATATATATATATATATATATATTAGTAAAGGTAAAACATATATATATATATATATATATATATATATATATATATATTAGTAAAGGTAAAACATATATATATATATATATATATATATTAGTAAAGGTAAAACATATATATATATATATATTAGTAAAGGTAAAACATATATATATATATATATTAGTAAAGGTAAAATATATATATATATATATATATATATATATATTAGTAAAGGTAAAATATATATATATATATATATATTAGTAAAGGTAAAATATATATATATATATATATATATATATATTAGTAAAGGTAAAATATATATATATATATATATATATATATATATATATATATTAGTAAAGGTAAAATAAAGGTAAAATATATATATATATATATAGTTTGGAATTTCTTTTTCATCTCCTACCTAAGAAAGCTCCCATGCATGCAACAATATTTTATTGCCTTCATAGTCATCATCGATCCCATGATTAGGTGTGGTCATAGGTTCAATGTGCAGCTGAGCATCTGACCAGCTCAGCTGGATTTGAAAGCTGGAGAGGTATTCATGTCCTCTAAAAGTCTTGACTTGGTCACACATGTGGCCATTGATTCCATTGTTGAAGCTCTCTGCCCTGGCTGTCGACATAAGTCAGGCAAGCCCTCTGCCCAGCGATAGCTACAAACACATCTATGGAATCTAGTTTGCCCCATTATGCAAGATGGCTGTTGATCCCTACAAGAGAGCTAATCCGTCAGTTTTTGTCCTTGATCCTCCTGTGTGTCGAACCATTCTCCTCACCATAAGAACCTGGTCATGAGTGGAACCGCTGAGAGCCTAATCTTGTGTCAGTTAGTGCTGGGTTACATCATACCACACTATTTACATTTTTTCGACTATTGTCCTCATCTTTGTTGCCATATTTATCACAACGTTTTTAAGGACACATGGCACAGTTGGCTAGATCCAGTGACAGGACCCAAAGAGTTATGAGTTCAATACCTGGTTAAGGCAGTGGAGAACTTGGAGAGGTGAATTAACAGGAGATAACTGACATCCATTAGAAATGGCATGTGGAACTTGAACAGTCTACCCCAGTGAGCAGAATAAAGGGTTCAGTTCGACATTCCAACCACCTGGAGAAGGCCAATGCATATAACAGCCAAAACGTTGTGATAAATATGGCAACAAAGATGAGGACAATAGTCTGAATAATGTAAATAGTGTACATAATACCTCATCTCAGAAATATAGACAGATACTGAAATGCCGAAACGTTGTAATAAATATGGCGACAAAGATGAGGACAATAGTCTGAATAATGTAAATAGTGTACATAATACCTCATCTCAGAAATATAGACAGATACTGAAATGCCGAAACGTTGTAATAAATATGGCGACAAAGATGAGGACAATAGTCTGAATAATGTAAATAGTGTACATAATACCTCATCTCAGAAATATAGACAGATACTGAAAGGCTGAAACGTAATAAATAAGGCGACAAAGATGAGGACAATAGTCCGAATAATGTAAATAGTGTACATAATACCTTATCTCAGAAATATAGACAGATACTACATGATACCAGTTTATTACCTTATCAAAACTAAATGGCATGGATATCAAAGGAGGTAAATGGAATTGTGTATATGTAGATATTCCTTATCTGAGACATGTTAGAGTATTTGTCTGCTGTGCGTCGTTCACTGGTGGCTAAGAAATCCCAATGGGAAATGGTACATATGCTGTCAGGCTCATTGCCAAAGTGTTTTTTTTAGGGCAGGGGAATTCTTTAAGTAATTGGTCCCCAAGTCAGAATTTATGTGAATTCTAACCCTCAATTTTTGGTAACAGCGGCTGGTTGTCAGAATAGAAAAAAGTCGTAAGTAAAAAAGATATGATTTTCTTTTTTATGATTTTTTTTTCTTGACCAATATATCCAATGGCAGGTGAAATAGTATCAAGCCCAGAATATGTGTTCGATGAATGCTTTATATTTAAGAATTACCCCACTAAAATTATTTCACCTTATTTTCAGGGGGTGAAGGAAGAGATTTTAATTCCTGCTAATCTCTGAACTCAGCCATGCATTTCACTTACACTGAGGTAAAAGACATGATCTGATCTAGTTGCCAAGTGTCAAACCATGAAGCAGGTTGCTCTGAGTTACATTGTACCAGTAGTGGATGTTATACATGTTCACCGTAGTCTGAATGTAGAATCCAACGTAAGTAATTTGTTCAATGAAACAACACCAATATCTAGTAGCAGCTGTTCAGTAATTCTTAAGGTCTTCTATATCAGAGGTTGGCAGTGAATATTCGGAGAAAGTAGCAGAGCGTAGTTCAGTAGTTCTTCTGGTCATCGATATCAGAGGTCGGCAGTGGATATTCGGAAAAAAAACAAAATGGCCGCCTTTATACACGTCGGATTGAATATTTTAAGTCTTCTGATTGGTTAACCTTCTATTGGCGAACTATAAAATGAGTCAGCTCATTTTGGTTGTCTCACTAGTATATACGGATCCAAAAAATCCTAACAGTGGACAGGTCCAGAACCGAATAATTAATAACAAATGTTTGTTGTTGTGGCAACTACTTCTGGCTCGACTAAAATGTTCACATCTAAATGATAATAACTTGTCATCATTTGTAGATGTAAAAGAAGAAAAATAATAAACTTCCAAATTGAAATATTTTTCTGTATTTTTAGCAAAATGACCGACAATACATTTCATAGCAGAATGACCAATAATATATTTTATATGTAGTTGAACGCATACAACTGCATTCAAAATATATTTGGTTGAAGCCATAGAATAGTGTTCAAATATTTAGATTTTGGTATTAAATAACACCTACAGGTTGTTATGCTACTAAACTCAACCAAACAACCAACATGAAAGAACTCGTTCATGACATTGATCCCTATAATATCCTACAATAAAGAAATCAAACTATATTCCAAATTTATTTATTTACAAAAACAACAACATAAAACACACATATCACCACCTCTAGTAATTATGTCCATACAAACATGTATATGCACAAAAGCTGAGTATCCTCTACCATGTATTCTATTGTGAAAGCAGAATAACATATATCATTTTTATTACTCCAAAGCTCCCCCAAAAATTAAATTTCAGCATTAAATGACCCATAAGGAGTTGCTATGCCATTAAACAAATAAATCAATCAATCATATAATACTAAAACACTAATCTTGTATGCATGTATATATTTATGTGGGTTCCTGAGATACAACTTAAACAACACAACCAATGTGGAAGCATATTGAATTATGAACCCTTGTCAAGTGCTGTGCGAAATTTCATTAAAATTAGACAAGGGGTTTTTGAGCTATGGTTGTTTTTCTTTTTTTACAGCATTTTTAATAGGAAATTCAGTACTTGTTTTCAATACACATTCTTATATCAATCCATGTATATAAACAAATGCTTGCATATTGTACCCCAACTATGAAAAATAATAAACATTATTAAATAAATTTAAATATACATAGAACATGTAATATCGTACAATATATGACAACACTATATTAGAACTTTTATAATATATATATATATATATATATATATATATATAGCATAATGAGAGGCCACGTATACTTTCTTGATATGTATATAATATCTGGATAAAATAAATGAAACAAAATTGATTTTGATTTCTGAGGAAAGACCGAGGTGGTCTGAAATATTAAATAAATAAATATATACAAAAACACAGAAATAAATACTTTCATAAAAAAAACACCCAATCTTGTTTCATTTATTTTATCCAGATATTATATATATATATATATATATATATATATATATATATATATATATATATTTAGCAGCTACTTGGTTGGAGATGAGGCTATGTGGGTGTGTCAGTGTGAAATGTAATCTGTATGACTGGAAAATTGTGTCACATGATTTAATGGTAAATGTATAGATAGATGCATGCTGGTTTGCTACCATTACATATTTTGAAACAAATGTGAGGAAGACACAAGTATGTATGATAAAAATATAATTTTTTTAAAAATTACCGCCCCCAAATGAAACTAAGTGCA
Organism: Acanthosepion esculentum; assembly: GCA_964036315.1. Lineage (NCBI taxonomy): Eukaryota > Metazoa > Mollusca > Cephalopoda > Sepiida > Sepiidae > Acanthosepion > Acanthosepion esculentum. The sequence goes on along the minus strand of OZ038517.1, from coordinate 65,892,758 downwards.
CAAAAAGGAGACATCCGTATCTTATGTTATTTCAGTAAATATGAACTTCCCTAAGCAGACAACTGCTTTTTTTTAAATTTTATTTTTATTTTATTTTAATGGTCTTCACTTTTGAAAATTATAATATGGTAAATACAAAAATTGGTTTACACTGTTTACATTGTTCGGACTGTTGCTCTCAGCTTCATTGCTAAATTCACATTTCGGATGTTCAGGTGTCCTTCAGAGCATAAAAGCACTGGTTGAATCCAGTGACTTGACCCAAAGAGTTGTGAGTTCAATACCTCACTACAGCAGAGGTGGACAAATAGGGAGATAATCGATACTAAGATTTCCAGAAGAGGCATGGCACATGGAACAAGGACAATCTACCCTGGTGGACAAAATAAAGGATTCAGTTTGAAATTCCAATCACCTGAAGAAGGCCAGGGTGTGCAACGAACAAAACACCGTAAGTATTTCATCAAAGATTAGGACAACAGTCCAAACAATGTAAATAGTGTAAATAATTAAAATTACTCGTCACAGAGAACCATCTTTGCCCCCCCCCCTTAAAATGTTTTACACTCAACTCCACAAGAGCACCTCTTTGTGGCTGCTTGGTCACACATTGACTGCTGACCTGAGATGGAACAAATACATTTAGTTAATAGCTTCGTCCACCGCAAGGAAAGTTGGCTCCCTGTACCGTGCCAGGAAATTTTTCTCGCTGGAGTCGATCCTTCAAATCTACAAATCAAACAATCGCCCTGGCATGGAGTATTGCTGCCATATATGGTCTGGAGCCCCTTCTGTTTGTCTCAAGGTTCTTGATAAGATCCAGAGACGGATATGCAACATAATTGGCCCTGATCAGGCATCTCGTCTGCAGTCGCTCTCTCACAGACGTGCCATCACCTCCCTCTGTCTTTTTTACTAATGTTTTCACGGTAACTGATCCGATGAGAGCTGCTTTCGCTGGTTCCCAGACTTCATGAATTTAAGCGTTCTACTAGGCTGGCATCTCGCTCACACCTTTTCACTGTCGAAACAGTTAAATGTAGCCGTCTTTTCTCCTCCACTAGCTTCATGTCTCGCACTTCTCACCTGTGGAACCCCCTCCCCTTTTCCTGTTTGCCTGATAGCTATAATCTCCAACTATTCAAATGTAATATCAATCGATGTCTCCAGATGCCTTGATCCATCCCCTGTCCTTCTCTTCATCCTTTCCTCTCTCTCAGTCCTATTTGCTCTCGCTCCATCTCTCTGTAACCACTTGTGTGCTAGTGGCTTCCCACCTTGCTTGGGGTGAAACGCTTAAAAAAAAAAAAACCCCAAAAAACCTCATCTCAGAAATATAGACAGATGCTAAAATTGGTATAAATTTTTAATTATCACCCCAGGGCTAATATTACTAGATTGGAAAGGCCTTCAGTGTGATATCAGTTTGCAATTCCATTCTAAAAAAGTTTTCCTGTCAGGCAATACTTGCCTTAAAGAGATGTTTCAAATTAAAACTGGGTTTATAATTCTGGGATAGTGATAGGCCTCCTATGACATTCTGGTTTTGTTAATGTATCGCTCGTTCTG
>OZ038517.1:65858689-65883689 GCA_964036315.1 Acanthosepion esculentum | reverse complement strand
AGATTCTGGTTCCAATCTAGACAGAATGGGCATTTATTGTATTTTATAATAAAAATATGGCAAAATGCCAAAAAAGGGGTGGGAAAGTCACATTCACTGAATATGGGTGGAATGTGTATTTATTTCTGATTCAATACCGAAATTTTGGCATAAGGCCGAAGGGAATGTGGGGAAAGGCTGGTATTCAGTAATTATTCTAGTCCTAGTTAAACACAATCACAACACATCCATTCAATACAATATACACAATCACCACAAGAACTTGTCTATCACCTCTCACTCCTACGTATACCAAAATACTACACATTCACAAAAGACCTACAAAACACCTCATGCTGTAATAAAATATTATCTGTGTGAAATGACTGCTAAAAACATCTCCCTCCCCACACTTATAGACAAATCGTACAGATGCATGCTGGCATTTCTTCGTAACCAATAAAAATGAACCACTTCTCAGTCTTATTGCGGAATGCTGGTATGACTGATTAAATATTTAGTCACTATTACGTTGCAGGAATCAACACTTTGGATAGTAAATATTTACAAGCTCCTGGATAATTTCTCCCACAAACAATAGTTGCAGATTCAATGAGTAAATATACAGTTTAATAAATGAACAGACCATCCACTCAATCCCCTAAAAATAAAGTAATAAAAAATTTATATATGAGTAGAGAGAAAGAGATTAAATTTCAAAATAATTAAAAACCACCAAATAATATATTCAAATTTAAAATCTTAATTTTACCTTTTTTATTTTTAATTCTGATATCAAATTATCTGATGTAATTTATTTTTTAATGTAGAGAGAGAGAAATAGACATACATACATACATACACACACACATATGCATATATATATATACACACACATATACATACATACATATATATACACACATATATATACATATATACACACACATATATATATATACACATATATATATATACATATATATATACATATATATATACACACACATACACACACACATATATATATATATATAGTTTACGAAAAACTAGGTAATCCGTATGGGTAGACCCAAGGAGGATAAAATCCAGAGAGCTCAATGTAACTACAGAGCTAATAATTTAAATAAAAACACACCATTTAAATTTTTATTTAATATATATATATATATATATATATATATATACACAAACACAAGTGTAGACAGAAACAAATACATATATATGTAGGTAGGTATGTCTCATATGCATATATATATTTATATGCGTGTGTGTACATTAATTTTGATATTAAATTATCTGATGTAATTTATTTTTAATGTACTCACACACACATATATATAATAATAGCTGGCCACTCATATTCGAGTATACCCATCTACTAATAATCCCTGTTGCCGACTCTTGCTCAGGCACATTTGTGTTTGTTCAACACCCACAGAGTTAACCTGCGGTTTATACTGCAACTATGCTGAGCAGACCTTAGTTACAGTTTCTGGGAGAGAGCGCACTATCTAGAATGATCAACAATCTGAACAACACCGGCACACTCGAACCCTTGGTCATGATGACTTGTGGCTTTGTGCTAGCACAGATATTTTTGTTCTGTCTACCCAATTTCACTCACATGGCTTGGGTCAACACGTGGCTTGGTTTTCTGGCACTTTCCAAAAGTTCTATATGCTGGGATTGTCCACCCTCCAGACTGGTAACATCAGGAAGACTCCTTGCTGACAAATCAAACCCATATCTCATGGTCAGAAAGCAAACCCTCTAACCATTATATATATATATATATATATATATATACGTTATGTAGAGGTATTTATAAAAGAGGCTTAGTTTGATATCAAATAAGTTAGTGTAAATTACAGAGTATAATGATTTTTCAATTGTAAATTTGCTGAGAGTTTTAAGAACAAGCGATTTTTAAAAATCCTAAATTTCACTTAATTAATTACTGCAGCAAAATTAACTGGCAAGATAAAATTTTCAGTTAACTTTTAAGTGAATAACCTCAGCACTCCCCACACCATCACGACCTCAGCAATCTTTGAAATTTGGATACGAAACTAAGGTATGTTTGATATAATTGCAAATTTAAGGTTAAAATTGTTTTATCATTTTTTTAGGAAAACAGGTCGAATTTAAGAAATAAAGAATACTGTTGTTTTCAAGTATTATCTGATAGAAAATGCGGAGAAAATAATTTTTTTATATATTTTTTTTAGAATTTTTGGATGGTAGATACGAAGCTAAAGATGCTATAATTTTAGTGTCGGTATCTAAAACGAGGCCTCAACTTGTCCTTCGCGTGGGCTGTGTCGTCCATTCCTTGTCTGATTTGTAAACTGTAGAGACATCTGGGAAGCTATAAAAAATATAACCTTTCAACCTAATGTCGGTTGATAAAATAAATCTAATGTGAAACCGGCAAGTCCGATGCATCTTTCTGTGTTCCTGAAGAGAAGTTTATATGTCCCGATCAAGGACTTTGATGAATTTAAATTGGACGAATCAAGACAGTTGCAAGAAATTTTCAAGATGGTCGTGAGACTAGCTTCTTCTTCTTCTCAACAACACTTGAGGAATCTTTTTCTTCAGACAAAAAAATTCTCTCGAGGCTTCTTTTTATTCTTTGATGGCTTTTAACAGCTTAAAAAAAGATTTAATTTAGATTCAGATACTTTAGTTTTTTCTTTTAGTTTTTTTTTCTTTTTTTTACCCCTAACTTTTTTCTTCTTTACTTTACCCCCCAGAAAAAATTGAATATTTAAAAACCATGTGATATTTTTTTCTATTTCTATCGTCTGTTTTTTTTTTCCTTTTTTTTAAATTTTGGTAATGTTTTTAGACTAAAATTTTATTTGTTAACGTTTTTCTTTTATTTGTGGGGTCAAGAAATAAAATTAAAAACCATTTTTTTTAAAAGAATATAGATTTAAAAAAAAAAGAAAAGTACAGTTTGTTAAAAATCCTAGCAATCAGGAGAAAAAATATTTTATTTTAAATACTAAAAAGCAATTTACCCTCGAAAGCATTTACATTGCAAATATTTAAAAGAAAATTGATCTTTTTGTAAATCTTTTTTTTTCCTTTGCCCGTTAATTTTAACATTTTATTTTCAGAGGAAAAAAAACGTCCAGCTTGTGATAAAATGTTTATAAATACTTGATTCTGACAGTTTATAATATTGGAAAGAAAATTCAAAAATATTGCTTTCACGAAGAGACGTGGCAATTCATTTTAACCCAAAATAAATCCTTGTCTTTAATTAAAAAGAGAAAAAAAAAAAAAAAAAAAAAAATTGGTCTCTTTTAAAGGAAAAAGAAAAGAAAACTTGCTTTAAAAGAAAACTAACCTAGATTTTTTTTGTTCTAAAACAAAAAAAAACTTCTACAAAAAAATTATTAAAAAAAAAATCTACCTCTATAGTTAAAAATATTTTTTCTCCCACCATAAACAACCATTGTCTTTCTTTAAAAAAAAAAAAATCGACATTTAATTAAACATTTTTTTTTTTTTTTTTTTTTTTTTTTATATAAAAAAAAAAAAAATCTTTTTTTTATATATCTAGATTTTTTTTCCTCATATTCAAAAGAGGGGGTAAAAGTCTTTATCAAAAGCCTCAGAACTGCTACAAACAAAAATTAAGTAAAAAAAAAAAAAAAAATCGTCACAGTGTAAAGTTTTATTCTTTCAAACTTTTTAAATTGTTTTTCCACTACTCCCTTTTTTATTTTTTTTGAGCTTTTTCTCTCCCACCCTTGGAATTGGTCAACAACAACAAAAAAAAACTATGAAATTCATAAGATGTACAAAAGGTGAGAATTTATATATGTATTTTTTAAATATTTAAAATCACTTTTTTTCTTTCTTAAAATAATTTGCCCCTCCCAGTAGTAAAAATATTTTTCCACTTATTCTTTTTACATAAAAAAATATCTAATTTGATATATTTTTTAAAGTGAATATTTTCCTTTGTACAGCCGTAATAACTTCTTAAAATAGAAATCTTTTTCTTTTTTTTTTTTTTTTTTTACATAAATAATTATATTTTTTAAATCAAGTCTTCATGAATTTTTTTTCACATCCAATCTCATCATACAGCCACGATTTTTTTTATTTATATAATTCATATTTTTATTTTATTTATATTATTTCACTTAAAAATGACGAAGGTAATTTTTTTCATTGTATTATTCTTGTTGATCAAATTGAGGGAGGGATCTTTTTCACCTGCAAGAAAAACCAAAAATTAACATATGTACCGTGTCATATATTTTCTTAATGAAACCTGTATTAGAGAGTGACTATTACCCAAATACATTTCATAAATTTATTTTATTTTCATTTAATACAAATTCAACTATTTTTTTTAATTTTCTCATTCATTTTCCCCCCTGACAGTTTAAGAATTTTAAATATTTTATAAACTTATGTACTTCTCACAAAAATCTATTTTGTCCTCATTAATTAAAATTTCGTATTGATGTGATGTCTATTTAGATAGTAAAACTGCTACTCTCTGCATTAAATAATTAGTACTTAGTTAGCTACTAGCTAGTAAAAACAAAACTACCACCAACCAATGTTTTTCATAATCTCTGATTCACTTGTTCATATTTTTTTATGTCATTAAAACTGGCTGATTGCCGACCCTCAACATCCAACCTGCCTACCTTTTTAGATCTCTAGTAGTACTAGTAAGCAAGACGATCGCATTTATTAACCTTTCAATAATATATAAAAAGAGAGTAAATAATAAGCCTGTCCTCTAATAATTACCTACATCTCTCGATTAAGTATGGTTGTCTGGCCGTGATGCCTGATACCCTTGTCGTCGGAATCCACCAAGAACAACTAAAACTGGGGTGGGCATAAAATCGGGGTTCATTCTTTAGTTGTTCACACCCCGCTTCTCTATTATTTCGACCCGACTTCTCTCTCTCTCACCTTGTCCCCGCAAATACAACTGATTTATTATCATTGGTTTATTTATTATTATTATTATATATATATATATATATATATATATATATATATATATATATAAATTGTGTGGTGTTTCTCTACCAAAACCTCTCTATTCCAAGCACTTGTTGGTATTTATAAAAATTCACGTTTGGTCTACGGAAAAGTATTAAAAATGTAATCTTTTTCTCTGGTGATCTGATGTGTACTGCACTGTGTACAGATGATACCGTACTCTCGTGTACACGTGTGTATAAGTGTGTAACATGATAGATCAGTTACTGTCAGCATCTAGCTAACTAGTAATGGACGGTCGTAAAAATCTTTTTTCAATTTGGTCAAATAATAAAATACATAGCCACCTCCTGGCGTGTGTAGGTAGTTACAAAAAAAAAAAAAAAATTATTTATATTCACTATAGTACACTGATGTTTGTATAACCTGATTGTTAATTTTAAAAAAAAATCATGTACTAGAAACATCTTCCTTCAATAGTAAGTCATTTTGTTTTTCGCCTTCATCCTCTGTAAGAGAATTTTTCTTTTTTCTCTTAGGACATTGATAAGCTGTATTCTCCCCCCCCCTCCTCTCCCCTAAAATCTTCCCTCTGCTAAAAGAAAATTTCAAAAATATTTGCTCTTATGTAATAATGTAAAAGAATTTTATTTTACATCTCTCTCTCTCTCATTTATACATTAACCCCTGGCATTAAAAAAAAAACAAAAAAAAACTGCATTCTTATTTAAAGCACACCGACTGAATATTAAAAACAAAAAAAAATGGATTACTGATTATAAATCAGGATTACTGATTATAAATCCAGGTGTGGTATGGCTGGGTGGGTAGATAAAAGACCTGGTTATGAAACGTGGGTAGATAGATGAAGGCTGCTGACAAATAGAAGTAACAGGGTGGCTGGGATGGGTGTTATAGAAACATAGCTGGAAACGCTATGTAGGGCTGCCGTACCCCTGGGTGTCATGGCTTTTACAAGTACTTGGTGAAACGGTATCAGTTTTGTTGGTGAGATGCACTACTCTTTGGCAGTCTCTCTTTTTCTCATTTTTTTTTCTTTTTTTTTTTGTAATTATCTATATCCACTTGTTGGTGAATGAAATTCGAGGGGGGTACAATAGGAGGGGGGCTAATAGTTAAATGGTCAGGTGACCTGTAGTAGATTGGTGGGTGGGGGGTAATCTCTACTAATCTCCATCACCGAATTTGTTCTTTCTGTAATAATGTTCTGTCTCCAGTCCCCCTTTTTTTATAGTTCATTTTTTATACGAACTCACTGTGCGGTCACCCAAACTACCACGTTGACCATTCTCCGATCCAGGGGCTTTTTTTTTTTTTTTTTTTTGAGTGGGTGGGTTTCTTTTGTCGAGTCAGACATAAGCTTTTCCTGATTGACAAGCAAGATGTTATGTGAGCGTGTGTAACCATTCCTGTCAGTCAGCTTTTTGCCAAAAAAGTCTTCTTGGAAACTGTGACAGAATAAAGACTACCAAAAGATTTTTTTTTTTTCTAGTTAAAAAAAACAAACTATGCTACTAATACCTACGTCATACCGAAAGGTGAAGTTTGTATGTGAAGGGGGAGGGTGTAATTTTAAGTAAATCTTTCAACATCATTCCACGTCGTAGTAGTGACCCGGCGTTTAATTTGTGAATCACTTTCTGTTACGTCTCCATCTTTTTTTACTGCTGCCCCCCCTCCATCTTTCTCTCTGCACTCCTCTCTCTTGCTGCTTGTTCTCCTTTTTTATTTGCTGAGCCGGCTGAAATCATTCCTCCTTTTTTGGATATCGTACTTCTCTCTCTATCTCTCGACATTCCCTTTTACTAGAGTTGAATACTAATAAATACATTTCGTCTTAACTGGGAAGGAAGATGTCTGTTTGTTGAACTGTTGCTTTGGGGGTCTGCCAGCCTCCACGCGCACTCCGTACTGTTGTGTGCATAGGTTTGAAAGGTCGTGTACTGTGAAATAATCTCCGTCCTTAGCATTATTATTGTGTGTGTATGTTTTTTTTGTCTATATTGTGTGTGTTTCCTTATATACGTGCTGAAAAGTTCTCGACTCTACCCACAAATTTTTACTCTACTCCACAAGATGGTTTATGAGTCTTCAACATGCTACAGACACGAAAAATGTCTCTGAATGTTGTTGTTAATCTAGAATTCCTTGTTCGATGATTTCATCGTTCATTTTAAATTATTTCCATGTGTCTAGTGATGATGGGAGGGAGCATATAATTTGACTGCTTCTCCCTCTAAACAACCCCCCCCTCCAGGTGGAGGGACATCGTCAAAGCTTGCATTTTGTTTACAAGTTTTGCATCTAGATTTTTTCATAATGCCTTATGAAGATAGAAAGTACTGATAAAAATATTTTAGATGCAAAAGAATTTTATGATTTGATATTTTCTTTAAATTTCTATGGCTTTAGCTTTAACAGACACACTCTACGGATGTGTGTCTGTAATGTCTCAGAATGAGGGATTACAGCCAAGTTTGAATTCCAGTTGGGTTCATTACATTCACTAGTGACCTTGGGAAAGATATGAATCCATTTCTCCCCAAGCTATATGCTAAACAGTATGGCTTTATGCCTTTACAAAAAAAAATGTAATTCTAAAAAGATTCACTTGCAAAAAATTATGATTCCCCCCCCCCCAAAATGTTTTGTGTAATCCAGGTTGATAAAGCTATGAAAAGCCAAATCAATTCACAATCATACACCTTACGTGTTGGACATTAGTGGGAGTTCTAGGGTGGTAGATAAATAATTTTTTGTTTTCCTCTAGTGATATTAGATAATTTATATATTTTTTTTTCCCAGAAGCCAGGAAAATGTTCCAAAATGTATAAAAAAAAAAATACTTAAGAACTTGAGGTAGCTTTTAACCAAACTTTATATATAGTCTGGCAAAATATTCAGTGGAATCTGAAAATAGCCCTTGATTGGCTTGCTTATTGATCTCTGGTAGGTATTTATATACCAAATGTATTGTTTTTATCTAGGGGCTACCTAAGTTAAATCAAGTTCAAAGTGCTGTCTTGGCTAATCTCTGAAACTGGGTGGGCCTGTTTTGAAAATTAAAATCGTGGCTCTCCTGTGTGTCAGAAAAAAATATCGTAAATTTGGTAAAATGGTGGTCTGGCAGGGGGAGTGGTTGGTGCACAAAGTAAACCTTACTTGAATTTTTGGAAAATGTCAGATGTTCTCCAATCCATATTGTTATAAATTGTTTGAATATTTATATCCAATGGGATTAGTGTCTACCTTTAGAGACTTATATCTCTCACACACACACACACACACATTTACTTTGGTCAATTACTACCCACTGTTATTTGGACTATTGTCTTCATCTTGCTATCACAATCTTTCAGCTATCTGGCTTTCTTCAGGTGTATATCGTTCTGGGTAACCTACAGTGAATTCTGAACTGAACCCTTTATTCAATCTACAGGGATAGACTGTTCTTGTTCCTATTGTCTAGCTTCTTATTTTTATTTGAGCAGTACTAAAAATAAGAACTCTTATAGATATGGGCAGTGTATTGTGAGAATTTTTAAGGCAGATTAAAAAAAATGTTGTTCAACTTCTTAATCCATTTTAATTGAGGTTTATATTTATTTTAAAAGTATATATTGTTTGCCTGAAAGTATAGTTAAAAAAAAAAAAAAACTATATCTGATTCAAATCTCTTGGAAGGAGGGTTAGGGTTCATTATGCTTGTCTCTAAATCAGTGTCCATATTTTTCCTCCTCTGTCTTTTGAATAGAAGTAGAGGTTTAGGTTTGAATTTCCAGTTCCTTCTAAATTCGACTTCACCTATATTTCTAACATCTCCACCTAAACTCTGAAATTTATACTATTATTGAGTTTACAGTACTTTTCCTTCACTTTCAGTTCTAGTAGATATTTGTTTGGGTTAAAGTGTTTTTGTTTTTTTTGAACCAACCTAGTATCAGATTAGACCAAAAATGAATTATTGCTGCCTTATTTGGGCTGAAGCTACTATTCCTGTTCCAGCGTTGATAGTTCAAAATCCGTTATGCTGCCTTGCTAACAACATATTCTACAGTCTTTGTCTCACAAATGTAATGTTGCAAGCCTGATCGCTATCTTCATGGCAAAAGTTTTGATGATCTCCCTACCTTAGAGTTCAGGGCTAATCTGTGGAAATGGGTGCTTTCCTGAACACTGCAGTCTTGGCCTTTTCAATTCATGAGTCAGTTATCAATTCTTAATTTCACATTCTTTACTTCCTACAATTTCCTTTTTGAGTCGTATCAAGAACCTTATTCATCATAACCATTTTAATGTGACCCTCTACTTTGAGTAACTCTCGAGGCTTATATTGGATGAAATTGTGCCCGTACATTGTGTGTGTGTATATATATATATATATATATATATATATATATATATATATTAGTGTGTCCCAAATCATCAACTTAGCTATTTGAGTCAAATACTTTTATACATTTTTGCATCATCGTCTAGGAAGATCACATTATCAAAGCCATTAAATTCTACTTCAGGTAGTATGCACACTTTTCAAAGCAAATCCTTCAGTGGCCAAAAAAAATAAAAGACCATTCTTACTCTTTTGTTTCTCAAACTTGCTTTGAATCCTTTTACTAAGTATCTGTAATTAATATATCAATGTCCTCTAGATATTGACCTCTTAAAACTACAAGGAGTGTTTTTCATTGCCTGTTGAAATCCTTGCAGTTGCTCTTTTAGAGTCTGAAGTTCACCATTTTGAAGTGAAAACATTCGTTTCGTATCACCTGCCATTTTTTTTATTAAAAAAGAAAAAAGTAAATAAATCAATCACCGATATCATATCTTTTTTTTTTTTTTTTTTTGTTATTGTATTCCTATCACCACATGTCAACTTCACAGCTAAAATGTGTGACACATTAGAGAGGAATATAATGCATTTTTAGAATGAAATGTTTGCTTACCATGACAAATTTGAATCTCTTGAGTAATTTGGGGGGAGGCCATAGAAAATAACTTGCAAGTAGTGGGCAGGAATGTAGATTGGAAAATGAAAATCATAAAAGCATTTTTCAGTCTTCACTGGTGCTCCATATTTTTTTAGTCTCGTGTTGCATCTAAGCTACACCTAATAAATTGCTATATGTCAAAACATTATTTTTAGTGGATACTCGTATTTGGGAATCTACAGCACCCATTTTTTTATTTTTTTTTTTTTCAGTCATTCTCATCCGGCATGACTTAGACCACTTAGCCACAAAGAGCAAATAACCCAGCAAGCTTCTATTTTCCCTTTTTAAGGCCTAAGGCATGCTGGATCAAATGGTGCTTTCTCCTACAAAGGGGGACATAAGTTTGAACCCTGCCAGAGAACACATTTCTCAGGTGAGCAGCCCAATAGATGTTATACACACTGCTTAAAATAGAAACGGCATCTATTTCAAATACTGGTATCCACTACAAAAATAAATCCATGAATTCTTTTTGTGTGTGTGTATATATAATATATATATATATATATATATATATATATAAACGGAGGAATGGTTTCCCATCTTTTTTTTTTTTTTTTTTTTTTTTTAACTACCTTTCACTCTTTAGCATTATTTTTGAAAGGGCTGATTAGAATTGTAATGAAACCTGATCATGAAAGTGAATTTAATAATTTTTTTTCCTTATGAATTGAGAATACAAACAAACATTATTTATTAGATTGTTCATTTACACTCTTTATTGGAATGGTTGTCTCTTTCTGTGCCTGTCTCTATCACTCACTTGCTCACTCTCTTCCCTTTTTTTCATTTTCTTATTGAAATCGAGTAGTATCTTTTCCACACGACCAAAACTCTGAATAGTCCGTTATTTATACAGTATTGGTAGGTTATAATAGTTATGTTGACTACCGAAAGGAAGGACAAGCACAATTATCAATTCTCAAACATCCAAGTTTTTGACGGCTATCTCACCTCTGCCCCTTTCTTGGTATGAAATGTCTTATTGAAGTAAGTGTTTGGCCAGAATTTTGTTTCGCCAAACACTATTTTAGCAAATCCATTTTCAATATTTTTGACAGGTTGTCTCTGTCTCTCTTGTGTGTGTGTGTGTGTGTGTGTGTATATATATATATATATATATACCCCATGTGATGAGAACGAAAGTAATATATAAATTCAAACGTTCGCAGCATTCATTCAAAAAAGAGCTCGATACAGGTAGTAGAGCGATAATCATTTATTTATTATAATTTTATCATATAGACAAAACCATTTTACTCACTACAAAGATGCAACTTGGTTTGAGTGCATTTTAACTGCACATCTACGGGTGAGGGTCGAAAATGGTTATGGACCTGTAGATGTGCAGTTAAAATGCACTGAAACCAAGTTGCATCTTTGTAGTGAGTAAAATGGTTTTGTCTATATGATAAAATTATTATATATATATGTGTGTGTGTGTGTGTGTCAGTCAGTAATCTTCTGTCTTGATATTTTGTTCTTTTACTTCCTTTCTCATATTCTCTATCACTTAGTAACCACTTGTGTCTTAATGGTTTTATGGCCTTGCTTTGGGTGAAATTATAAAAAAAAAAAAATTAAGGAAAGAGAAACTATTATCAACCATGACATTCAGTTGTCTTGCAGGTGAATTACTGTGTCATTGTTTGTTTAGCATTGATTTGTCTTTTCATTTGCAATATTTCATGTACCTATTGAAAAATAAGAATGCTTGTCTGGCCAAATAATTCCTTGAATTACATTCTCAATGTCTCATAAGCACGTAATGCCAATACTCTATTCTGCAGGATCTGAATTATTGGATTAAGACTAATTTATGCTAATCTGTAATTGTGTAACAAATTTTGTTCTTTTTAGTGATGCTGTTTGTTGACCGAGATTATCCAGATTTTACCCACATACATGCTCATTAACTTAGATGATGATGATGTCGTCATCATCAAAACATCTGCATGTTTGTCTTTAGAGATCACGCTTAGTGGGTCATCGTTAGAAAGATTTATTTTCATTAAAAGTTTTGATTTAATAGTGTTGGGGGGTGTATTTGCCAAACTCTTGTTTTTCTATGTTTAGTCTACTCTTTTCCAAATTGCCAGTGGTTGTTACCTCTCACTGTTCGGTAGCTCTTAGGCTTTTTATTTTTGAGGTTTTGAAATCCTCCTCCTCCTTGCATCAAGATTTCAAATTTTGTACTCATTGATTTATTTTTTTTTTTTTTTTTTTTTTTTTTTTTTTTTTTAAAGTAGACAATTTAATTCCTTTAGTTTCTTTCCCACTCTGCCATAATGTATCTTTCCTGTTCCTTTTCTATAAACAATTTTCATGGTAATTGTTCCGTTGGACTGCCTAGATATAACTGTGTGTTCTGTGCTAACAGGTCCTTCTTCACTTCTCGCCTGTGGGGCTTTCTTCTCTCCTCTCCCTTTCCAGTCAACTTTGATGTTCAAAAATGCAATCTCAACCTTTTGTCCTGCTCATGTATACAGGGTGCGATGGGTAAATTGTCGCCACTTTGTATTTTTGATTTTGTTGATTGCACAGCATAGTTGAGTCGACTGGGCACCCTCTGTGAGAAGAAGGTGCACCATGATGCAATTCACGCCGTCAGTAATTTGTACAGCTTGGCATTCATGCCAGAAGCTCCAATACAAACATTTCAGAGTGTTTGGTTGTCAATCTGAAGGGCAGCGCAGAGGATTCGGAAAGAGTTGGAGGAGTCTAATTGTGCTTACAAAGGTACAGCAGCTTGGAAAACTCTCTCTACATCTAAGTACCTTGAGGAGATACCGCTGCCCTGGGTAAAGAGGGTAGCTGCTGGAAGACTCTGTCTGGCAACAGGACAATGTACTATGCTATACAAGCAGGAGAATCATGGCTGTCAGACAATTTCTGCAACCACATCACCCCTTACATCTGGCCACATAACTACCCAGACTGCAAACCCCTTGATTATTATTTGTGTTGTGCAATTGAGCAAAAGACCAACTTGTAACAGCAAAGATGAACTGAAGACAAAGATTATGGCAGCATTCACCAACTTAAACGAGGTGGCTGTCCAGAAGAGACATTCTGAAGTCATCTGGAGGCCATGGTTGAAGCCAATAGTGATTTTATTGATTAAATTTACTCTTTAGTATTTAAAGATGTTTTTGTGTAATTTTGGTAAATATATCTATTAAAATGAGATGTTGTTTTCTTTTTTGTGTAATTTAGATGACAATTTATCTATCGCTCCCTGTGTGTGTGCATATGTTCAAGTCATCTGAAGATCAGCTGAGCATGAAACTTGAATTACAACTAGGGCCATCCTTTCATGGGATAGTATTTTCTCCCATGTCTAGGCTCCTCACAATTTACTTGATAGGTACGTTTACCTTTAGGCTTTTTTTTTTTTTTTTTCCCCCGCTCTTGTTTTTGTTAAGTGACTTTATTCGGGTAAGGGTTTTAGGTTTTGGCAAGTTGTTGTCTATTGGTTCCATCAATGGGTTTTGGTTTTTCTCACACACTGTTTTCCTTGCATTTTAATCTCCTTTTTTTGTATGTGATTTAGGTATTCAAAAATTTACAACTTGTTGCTACTGCTTTTCTTGATAAAGCGAGCCATGTGAGATAAAGGGGAAAAAAAAAATCTCATTCTACCTCTGCCAAATGTGCATGTAGGTAGCATAGTGGTTATCAGCATAGAAAGAGGAAATGATGTAGAAAGTGATATTTCTAGCATCATTTTCACACAAATGTCCTCAATGGTATTACTGACTGCAAAATGTTCCAGCTTGACCATGAATTCTAGTCACTAATTCCATTAACTGTTAGGTCACTTGTACCTCCAGACGCATGTAAGGTTGAAATTTGGAAATCTGCCACTTTTTAGATGAAAACCCCAGAAGGTAGGATAGGTTATAGTTTCATCCTTTTTCAGGTTTTATATAATTGGTAATTGCTAATTTTCATACCTGGCACAATTTTATTTTGTCATAGACTTTTTTTGCTTTTAAACAAACATTTTAAAAGCTTTTCAATTTTGGTCTTCAGGGAGATAAATTCTGCCTTTGTGGGAGAATCCTGTTTGTTGTACAGTCTTTGGACCATTTGTTAAAATTGCATGATATATCTCTCCCCCCCCCTCCCCCCCGTCATGGTGTTGCTATTGATGTATCTACTAACCTTTCATCTCTCACTGGGTGATAAGACTGGAGACCTTGAAGCCGGCACCGGTATTGTTTTAGGACAGGCCACTTGACAATAGGACTCACACGCTGACTGAGAAAAAGTGTCATCTTTTGAAAAGAAAGGCAAAAAAAAAAACACTTTCTATTTGTATATTAGTATTTTGGTCACTGAGACAGCGTGGGCAAAATGTATTTTTAAATCAAGGTTTCACGTGAAGGACTTTGAATACTTCATTATTTTGTCAGACTGTATTCAAGGGCATGTCAGTCATTGCAACTAGTTGTAGCCAGTTACATTTATGAGGTACCAATTCACTTGCTTAGTTTGGCATAGGGCCACAATAATTGAGCACTAATAAAGGGTTTAACATTTTTGTTATAAATTCTCAAGAATGTTGGGATTTAATTTTGTCATGCGTTCAAGTTTTATTCTAATTATCACTTTTTAAATCTATAAACATTGCTCAAGAGTTAAGATAGTTTAAAAAACGTCATGAGAAGAAAAACCTTTTGACAATCGAATTGCAGGCATGTTTTATCCATGTTTGCCTTACTTTCGTTGACCTTGTGAAGGATGTAATTAAACCAACTGGTGATGCATTTCATCAAAAGAATTCCCTCAACTTAAACACACTGGCACTTACAATGAAGGGATCTACTTTCGCTCCCTATATATATATATATATATATATATATATATATATACACACACTTGCCAGTTGTCAATGGGTTTCATTCCACCTTCTCACCTCCCTCCTGTTACTACTGATTCTTAATGGCCTCCTAAATCTTCCTTTCTGTTTTTGATATTTATACAAAAGATTTTGCGAACGTTCACATACTATTTGACTATAGAAAGTTTGTCTAGAATCATATTCGAATTTATTTGAGCTGGAGATGCTATTGATCATTGTTTGAACCCCGAATCGGCATATGTCCTTAGCTATTCTCTTAATCCCTTTTCATTGCCAATGACTGGAATTTGTCGTTGCTCTTCTCTGCTTCGACCCTGGCTGACAAAAACTGGTTAGTCATTGCATGTAAAACTAAGATCGGAATTACTTTTTATTGAGTATCTTATAATTGTGATTTATCTTTCCCGTCATTATTTTGTAGAGTCGTTTATACTCTGCCAATACCTCATAAGTAATAGACCATTCCATTTTGATTTCATGGAAACTTTCAGGGAAGAAGTGTTTAATGGCCATTTCAGTGACATGGACAAAGCTGTCAATTTTAAATCTTTTCATTTGTACCCACTTCTTAAAATGATCACCATTTATATTTGATTATTATTGTAATATTTTAAGCTCAAATATTTAATGATGCAATAGGGAAATTTCTGCTGATATTTTGTCGCCATGAGCTTAAGATTCCATCAGGAAATTAAAAATAGGAAAACCATCACATTTTGTAATTTTTGGTCAACCTTCACATTTTGTAATTGGTTATTCTCGTAGTCTGCCCTCCCACTCCCGTTCATGTTGCATTTCAATTTTGTTATCTGCTTGTGTGAAAGCAGTTAGAAAAGCTTCTATAATTTTCCAACTCCTCCCAAAATGATTTGCAACACTGCACGTGTTGAAGAGAATCTTTTCCAGAAAAGATCCCGTCAAATCATTCTCATAAACTCTGTAGAGATAATGATAGCGCCCTGTTTGGTCAAAATTTAGTCTTTTAGTGATAAGACTGATGTATGGAGGCTGTGTGCTGTCCATACAAAGTTCCAAAGGAAAATAGTGCATTACTTTTTGGCTGCAGGAGCTGCTGGAAGTGTTTCTTCAGAGGTTCACTCCATATTTTCTATCTGGATTTATTTTATTCCCATGTTTAGATATGGACACAAGCAGAAGAAGTTTAAAATGTGTTTTTCTTCCCTATTAGATGAACTGTTTTCCTGGGATGACGAGCTCCGTCTACCTGAAGCAGCTGGTTATGGAGGTGTCAAACAATCCACTTTTGTCCCCTCTCTGACTTGGAGTTGGACTTTCAGACACAGGCCATGGGAACTTGTCCTCACCACCATCCTCAACTTTGACAACCTGGAACATATATAATGTACATTGCATGCATTAAGTGTTTTAGCTCCCCACAACATTAACAGTAACTTGTGTAACATGTGCAGTTCCATTAATTTTTATGTTAGGATATTTTCCGTTTCCACTCCTGCTAATGCAAAGAAATCCATGTTGACTTACATGTTTTCGTTTTTTCCTTGGGTGAGGATTGGCAATTAATACTCGCTGTTCTCACCCTCCATTGAATTAATGGGTTCATTGTTTTGCACGACTCTTAACATGAAAAGTGTCCATTTGAGTTTTGATATTTCTAATTAAGAGAGGACACTTAATGACTCCCCCTCTATGCCTACAACAGTTTATATGTAGTAAAGAGTTTAGTACACAAAAATCATTCTGAAAAACCTGACAAGGTCACTCTAAGAATTCTCCCCCTCCTCCTTCTGTCTTCACTTATTTAAATTTGTCTGGTAATTCTAACCTAATCCCCCACCCGCACCCCGTTTCACCAGTACTGCCATCAATAGTAATGTCAGTCGGTTGTGTTGTGGTGTTCTCTCTCTTGTGTACCTGATGGCTTATAATGTATTAATTGCTGCTGGCAAATGACACAGGCACCTTGCCTAACAAGTTAAGGTCAGTAAAGAAGACTGATGAGTGGTTGAAGGTGGGTTACGGTTTGGGACTGGGGTCGGGGGGGGTCTCTTCCCTGTTCACTGTCTAGATTTAACTGTAGAATTGTCTGACCACTCCTCCTCCAGTTGCCTATCAGGACAAACAACTCTACAATTGTCCTTGCCCATTAAATGAGGTGGTGGGGTGAAACAGCCCAAACAACTTCCAGATGTAGTCTGGAGTTCTGCTATGACTCATTATCATCCATTCCACAAGTCCTTCAGATAAATACTAAAAGCTTTCTCACAATACTTGTTTGCCTAAAATTGTGGGATATATATATATATATAGTGCAGGAGAAAGGGAAAAGTTGATTGCAAAGTTTATACAGGGCACCTAGTGAGAATTGAAATCACTATTCGGTATTTTTTTTTTTTTTTTATACTAGATTGTTGGCTATTGCCACTGTAGTTATTGTATTGTGACAAAGCCCTTAATATCAAAGTCTTTGCTATTTAAATGATGAGATCATTTCTCTACCTGACCTGTTTTTGTGTGGGTCAATTTGACCAGGCTGGTCTAGAAAAGGAAACCAACAGGTTTTCTTTACTTTTTTTTTTTTTTTTTTTTTTTTTTTTTTTTAAATCACTTGTCACTTAGCTGATTGACGTTACCTTCAGCATCCCGACTTCATAGGGGGACCTGTCCATCCACCCATCAGAGAAATATCACAATTTACTACACACACACAGACATGTGTGTATAATATAAATTTTTATTATGGCCTCAACAACGTAGTCACACAAGGATTGAGTTAATTTATCTGAATAGTAATAGCGAAAGCATTCTATTTCTTTTATTTATCAGCTCAACCATTATTCTTTATCATAGTAAACCATTGTTTACTTATTTTAGCTACTCTTAAGAAGCTAAAAGCAAAGAATTCAGCATTTAATAATAATAATAATAATGGCTCGTTATATTCAGTTAGAAAGGTGTCAGGTCTTTTGTTTCCCCAAAGACATACTTGGCTGATTTTTCTCGAGGTGCTTGACCGAAAGGCTTATGTTCTGTTGAAACATGTCCGAGGTGGAACTTCATTTCTTTTCAATGATATGAACAAATTTCACAGATGACTTTGATTTGTCAATCCATTTGTTGTAATTTGACAGCTGGAGGAAGATCCTGAAGGTCTTTCTTTTCTGCCCACCACCTCCCCACCATCATCTATAAAATCTGCCCTGGACAGAAATGGTAACCCTATCAACTACATATTTTTTATATATATAATATATATATATATATATATATATATATATATATATATATATAAAAAGCATGTTTGGTTAAATAATTTAGTCATATGTCTTTATTTTAGTTCAAATCTTTATAAGTCCACAAATTAATTTCTTGGTGGCTTTAAGAAAAATTTTTTTAAAAATTCCCAAGTATTTTCAATCTGGTCTGGGACCATCTTCAGGGGTAGCATATATATATATATATATATATATATATTTTTGTCATCCACAGACTGTTTCACAGCTCATCAGTGTGGCTAGACGTCCGGTTGCCTCTAGCTAGGATCGAAACCCGACTGAATTTGCGTCAGTCCGCACTTCTACCCGCTAAGCCATCAGCGTACGGTACGGAATGGAGGTGAATTTTAGCGTGTTTATTTTTAGATTCGGATAAACACACAGTGACTCAATTCTGTCGAAGAGTCGTATATATATATATAATCATGCTTTAACACCACAAATTCAAAATATTTTTTTACTGCTATGCAAGAGAGGTAATGTGAATTTTAAGATTTTTTTAAAATTGTATTTTAGGTTAGTATTTACTTTACTGATACAAACATTTAATAATTTTGTTGCGATACTTTTAATTGACTTTATTTTTGGCTGCAATTCTCTCATAGTATAAAGTTTTTGCTTTTTTTGAAGCACTGTTGTATTTTCAATTAATATCTGTCTTAAAATGTGAATATGAATGTGAGTATTCCTTTAATTGTTCCGAGATTGAACTACAATCATCGTCATTATTGTGAAACCCACATACATATTTAGCATTTTTATCAGATGCAATCTCTTAAACGAGATCTGAATTAATATACAATGTTGGTCTTGTGCTAGTTGATAAAGAAGAGCTATTGATGACTAGGTTGATAGTATTAAATTTAGTATTGTATATAATTAATTTTATTTTTTTTACTTTGATCAGTGGGGGGATATATTAGTGCTTATGAGTCTTTTTAGAATGTTTCCTCCTGCTTATAGTTAGAATGTATTTGACTATGATACAGTAGTTTGATATATTTAGTGTTATTTGATGATGTATTATGTTCATTTTTATTTATGAACCATATATATTCCCAATAGCCAGATGTGGACATTAAAGTCAACATCCGGGTGCAACAGTCAATTTCATACTAAACACTATCATCAAGCCTGATGATTGCATTTAGCATGAAACAGCCTGTCACCTCTGGGTGTTGACTTCAATGTCCACTTTTATATTTACATATGCTCTATCCCTGATATTGAGCACTTTAACCCGTAAATATAGCATAACTTAAATCTATATTCTATCAGAAACGAAAAGTGTTCAAATCTTCCTGGCCTTCAGGTCATTGATAAATTGGCTCTCTAGTATTCCTGTTGGGTGGGGAGAGAGAAGGGCAGAGCTAAGGGCCAGAAAGCTTGAGTAGCATTCCCTCCCAGGTTGGTAGAAATAGGTTGATCATTTGATTGTGACATAAAGATTCTTTCTAATTCCTAACAATAATGAAGAGAGAGAGAGGAAAAAAAATTGCGCTCGACTAACTGGTATTATAAATAGGAGAAAATGTGAAAACTGCAAAGTTAAATAATTGAGGTAATTTTATAGTGATCACCTGACAGCAGTCCCCTGTTTTATTAAAATGTTATAGTAAGAGTTGAATTGGTATCAGAATGCTTATAGCCTATTCCATTAGCCGTGATGCTAAGTAAAGCTGCTTTATAGAACTGTCTATTCATAATAAATGTATCTGATTGGTTCTCACCAGTACAATTGCTAAAGTGATCTAAAAAGCAGAATTCGTCTTCCAGGTGGTAATAGTTAATCATGTAACAAAAATCCTAAATTACTTGTGCAGAAAATAACAAATACAAAATTTAAATTTGTAATTTTCTTAATATCTACCTATTATTAAACGTATGCCTGTTAAGAGAGAGAGGGGGAAAATCGGGGCGGGGGTGTTATAAGGATGTCTCAACTCTAGTGACCCCCTTAATGCAGAGTCTGTACTATCTCCCCTAAAATATTATTTCCATTAATTGTATAAATGCTTTCAATATAAGCAAAGATATCTTTCCCGATGTCAATTCCACTGAGTAATGAATAGCATCTAAAGCATCTGATTTTAAGGTCTTAGCTGTATACTGTTGTCGTCTTTTAAACAGTTTTTGTTTTTTAACTAGAGATCTTGATGGCTGTTCACTATCAAGTTGTCCAGCCTCAGACAGAGCATACACCTTTGTACGGGGCCAAGCCATGCAAACTTTGTGAAAGTGATGGCCAAATTGGTGTTGGCATCTCACATTCTGGCAAGTTATTATCGAGGTGTCGAGTCGGCACACTGTGTTTGAATTTTGGCTCTGGCTGTTTTTTGCTCACTTTGTACTGACACTCTAAGGCAAGATATAAATTTCTTTCTTTAATGTTTCATCTTTAGATAAATCACACACACAGAAAGGCCTATAGTTGATGGGGTTGGGGAAAGACCCTTCCCAAAATTATCTTGCCAGCCCAGGCAGTAGTAGCAGTAGGTATTGCAACCATCGTCACAATTGGCAGAGAATGCTTCGTTTTAATTTAGTGGGCTTTACTGTAGATACATCCACAGAATTTTCGATAACTAAGATTTAAAATTAAATTTTAAAAATGTAAAAGCATTCTTGAAGATTTCATTTTAGCTTTAATTGAAAGTTAAATGCCAATAAATTTATTATTTCCAGTAAGTAAAATATTCTGGTGTGTTTCAGATAGAAATTATATAGATTGAAATGTCAAATAATTACTCAATATTTTTTTTTCTCTTAATTTTAAGAAATTGGTAAACAAAATAAAAATCGGTTTTTAAAAGTCTTCCAAAATTAAAATTATAGATTTGTGACATGTTATTTGAGTAAAATTAGAAAATTTAAAGTTAAATTAATCTGATTTAAAATAAATATTACTTATAGCTTAAAAACACAATATACAAGCATTACTTAACAATGGGTCCCCTCTTTGATCTTTATTGACATATCAGGAAGCTCTCGAGGTGATGACAGCTCTTATGGATGACCAAAAGTGACATAAATTTATGAAATCTAAGTGAACGCATTTTTTATTTTTAACTAACTAGTAATTATTACAAAGTAACATTTTCAGCAATTAATATTTTATTGACTTTGTTAGGTTTCAAGACGCTTTATGAAATTTGCTTGATTTTACTACCTTAAATAAAAAAAATTGAAGTATGACCCAAACTAAAATACATAAAATAAAAATATTTAGTGAAATAGCAATTAAGGAAAGTAAAACTTTTGACATTTTGAAGTGATGATTTGCAAAAACGTTAATGAAAACAGAATATTGAGTGAAATAATTTCAGAATGTCAGACAACACTTAAATCACGTGACCTTTTTAAAGATTATGTATAAATTCCCATAGAAATGTTTTAGTAAAATTTTTGTTTAAATATTTGGGTGCAAGTGACTGTTATGAGCTTTTCAAATTTGAGCAGTTTGGTGATATTGTTTACATGTACTTTTCACTTAACCAAATTGCCGTCTTGAAAACAATGAAGAATTTTCAACAATTTTTGAACTATTATGAATTATTATAATTAAAATATTTTAAATTTCTTGTCATTATTTTTTTGAAAAATTTTTATTTCTTCAGACAATAGTGTCCTTAATATAACTTATTTACGAAAGCAATTAAAAGCCTTTCTAATTAATGTCATGGTTTCATTGCATTTTTTATTATACAATTATACAAGATTTTTCAATGAAATGGGTAAGCGTTACAAAAAAAAAAAAATGTTCATGATCTTTCTCCAAGGAGTATGTTTTTTTAACTAATAAAAAAAATCCCTGCTTTAAAAATTTAATTTCTCCATTTCATGAAATTAAGTGGGTGGTAACATGTTAAGTAAAAAATCAAAAATAATTTAATTCATTTCTGAATATGTACTGAAAGTTTCATTAAAATCTGACAGTTATTTGAATTTTGCAAGAATTTCCAAATCAATGTGTTTTTCAAAAATAAGAAAAAAATACTCTCTTAATAACATTTTGATGACAAAACTTTGTTTTTATTGAGCTTGGTCCTTCATGCTATGCTGTCACCCCTTCCTGTCCATCAAAAAAAGAAAGGGGAAAAAAATGAGCATAGGGTGTCAGGTAGTGTAGGGGAACTCTGTGTGTGTAGGAGGGGTTATACTAGGCTCCCCAAAGCAGGAAATCTCACCAGTACAGTTGCTAAAGTGATCTAAAAAGCAGAATTCTTCTTCCAGGTGGTAATAGTTAATCATGTAACAAAAATCCTAAATTACTTGTGCAGAAAATAACAAATACAAAATTTAAATTTGTAATTTTCTTAACATGACAGGTAAACTGGAGGTGGGGGTGAATGAAAGCTGTCTACTCCACTTTTGTGTCAACCCGCTCCAAATTCTGTCATATGATCTTTAACTAACACATAAGAATTAATAATGGAAAAGCCCTCTCTCTTTAATTGTGACACACCCTTCTTTGTAGGCTGGACTACAATATCCATTATTAAACACACTTTTGCATACAATTTGCTATTTAATAGATAATGATTAGCTTGAAAAAGAGAAACAAGTTACGTGATGAATTTTTGCTTGCAAAATTCTACGCAGATTTATGCTTTTGTTAGAATGCTATAATCTAAAATGGTTTTACTGTAAATATAGAAAATTTGGATTTTGTCTTTATTTTTATTCTATTTTTGTTTCTGCTAATCTACAGCTTCCTTTGTGCAAGACAATTCGATCCCAGGGGGTTTGCCAGATACACACACAGGCTGGACAGAGGCTCGCCCCTTAAATTCTATCTAGTATATAATATGGAGTAGGTTTGTGTGTGATCTTCAGTTTAAGGCAGATGGGTGAGTCTCCTTCTCTACATGAAAGAAAGAAAATTTGCACTGCATATATTCGTCACTCATAAAGGCCTTTTTTTTTTTTTTCCTTCTTCTTCCCTTGCTTCTCGTATTTTAATTAATGCCTTTTCTCTCTCCCTCTCTCTCCGCCTCTCTCTGTGGGCTGCCTCCTGTGTCATTGCAACTCAATAAAAACTGCATTTTAGTGTCAGACTGAATTTAGCCTGCATGACTAAATATTTCTGTAAAAGGAAAACTTTATAATTAATTCATGTTCTTTTTGGATCTTATACTTAAACATATCTCGTGAACTTTATAAAAACATTTATGGGAATGGAAAAATTCCAGGAAAATCAGTTGTGCTTTAGCCGTATTGCCAAGCAGTAGCTCGTTTGAAGTGAATATTGATTGATTTTTTTTTTTTTTTTTTTTTTAGCAACCCCCCCCTTAACATATAGCATTCTCCTGTTACAAATACTTTTGCTAAATTTCAATGCTCAAAAATAGTGTTGTTGCACCTTTGAAGGTATCCTATATTGATTATTTACTGGAGATATGGGAAACAAAGTAAAACTACCAGTAAATATGTCTATTAATGTTGTGAGTTTCTCAAATGTTCTTAGGATTGTGTAGCTCCGTTCTTAGCCACTCTCAGGATTAAAAGGTTTTTGCTGAGTTGCAATGTGTTTGTAATGGAAATGTTGCAATGTGTGTTCTGCATGTTCCATGCCTCCCCCTCTTTTTGTGTGAGTGGGGTGGGGTTGCTTCCTGTTGATGTTCGTGCCTGCATTTTGGGTCAATATGTACTGGTTTGATTTTTTTATTTTTATGTAGAGTTTAATAATGCAGAAAAATAAAATTACAAAAACTTGGTACTCTGGTCATCTTTTTAAATTTTAGTGCTTTTTTTTTTTTTTTTTTTTTTCTATCATGTGATCAAAACAAAAGGTTTGGTGATAGTTATAAAAGTCTGGTCTACTTAAATTCCCTGATCCAGTCCCTAGCTATTCTTCGACTTACACTAATACATCGTTCCTACTAAATACCACACATACCATAAACACTCCATTGTAGTGTTAGAATGTTACGTTATTGCTGGCTGATAAACTAATTAATTCAAAATTTCACTTGACTGTCTTAATCTGTTGAAAAGCCTAATGAAACTGAGGCCAATCTGTTGAATGCAATGCCTTGTGAAGTGTCATAATTTGATTAGTTCTCACCATCTCTAGATTGGTATTTAACTTTTTTTTTTTTTTTTTTTTGTACATTCTCATCAGAGCATTTTTAAAAATGTCGGTCCTAAGTAATCCGTAAGGTGTGTATCTACAAGAGTAATCACAGTCAATTTCAAGCACCTGTTGAATGGTACATTCACAAACTGAAAAGTCCATCTCAGACTGTTTTTTTTTTTTCTTTTTTTTTTTTTTTTGCTTCGTCCTCTTACCCTAACAGTAAAGGTTGTTTGTTTCTTGCTCTCGGGTAACGTTTCATTGCATTAGACTGACAAGGTACTTTCATCTGTTTTATATCACTTGCACACCATTTATTATAGTAGTGTAACTTTAATTTACTATGAGAACAAGATATAACAATTTTTAGGATAACAGTATTGCAGTAGTTCAACTGTGGCAGAAGACACTAATAAATGAAAGATTGGAAAAGGCTGGAATCAAGGGAACTAAGCTATTTATAGCAAACCTTGAAAATATCTTCTGGAAGTGCTGGGAGTAAATGTAAACTGAAAGTATTTCAACCAGTTAAGATTGATTGCAAGAAATGGAGGGGGGGGATATTAATGTAGGTTTAAAACAGTAGTCAAGTGTGTGCGTGTATTTTTTTTTTTTTTTTTTTTTAATGAACTAGAAACAGTCCAGAAATACATACTTAGGACAGTTTGAAGTTATGGAAATAAAATTGAGGCATAATGTTCGATAATTGGTGACATTATGCTGAAGACGTCTTCGATTAAGAATGGTTGGTGTTGGCCATGACAGACAGGTGCAAAACACAAAAATTAACATTTTTTTGAAAGCAAGATGGAGAGATTTA
>OZ038517.1:65828689-65853689 GCA_964036315.1 Acanthosepion esculentum | reverse complement strand
TCTGACTTCAAGGCATGAAACTGGGTCTGTTTTATTGAAAAAAGGAAAAAAATCCCAGCATGCACTTGTGTGCTTCTGCCTATAAATTAGAGGGGGGTGTTATCCAGTCATTCCCATTTTGGATTGGAACTAACAATCTGCTTGGCTGAGCAAATGCAACATTAATTTACAAGATAGTGGTTGGGTGTTCAACATTCAAATCTGATGTCTCTGCAAAGATGGTCTTGAGAATTTGGAATAATAAATGAATGACCATCCAAATTTTCCCACTGAAAGAAATTAGTACATCTTTTAGTAGATTGGAGGTTGGAGAAGAATTGTCACCAGCTAGTATTTTATTCATTATCATTATTAGTTTGAGAATCCCTCCCCTTCTCAATTGTATTAGCTAAATCTTTTGTTGTATATAGATTCAACTAATGCACTCCACCCATTAGAAAGTTATTTGCAAACATCTTCACACAATCATTTATTTTCAGGCAATTAGTTGGTTTTGCCTGTACTAGTGCTTGCTTCCAATGTCTAAGCATTCACTGTTCGTTAATACTATCAGTTAGGATGTTTCCAAGCAGTGACAATCTTGATTCATGCATTGTCTCTTTTGTCGACTCGAAAATTAAAGCAAAGTTTATTTGGTTGCATGATCAAGAGGGCAGCTTTTTGATAATATTAGCCTGGGGAGATCATCCCAGTGTGTAGCCCTGTTAGGGAATACCTGAAAATCATATCACAAGCATTGTGTGCGAAATTGGGGAAACTGTCAATTGTTGTGCTAGCATTTGTGGTCATCGTGACTGAAGGTTTGTGTGCCTTGTTCAATTCTTGACTGTTTTCTCCCAGAAAAACTAAACTACAGTCCATTTGGCATAATTGCAGCATAACCACCGATTGGCTCTCCCGGGGGTCAAAAAATATGTGCCTGAGCAAGGGTCTGCAGAATGGATCCGTTAGCAGACAGGTGTATTCTGAAACTAGCAACCGGCTATTCAAACATTGAAATGCTGGTCTAATGAATGTACTGTGCCTGTTTATTTCCAGTTCAAAGGTTCAAATCACAGCAGAAATGTCAGAAGCGTAGCAAATAATACTTTTCATTGAAAGTGTAATATTCAAATACTGGAAGGAAGTTAGAAAATCTTAATATCAATTATGATTCTTATTACTGTTGAGTATAAATTTTTCTTGGAACCAAACTACATCCAGCAGCAAGGCTTCTGATTGGGAGATTGGAGGTTTCAAGGTGCATGGAACCACTTAATTGCATGTTATTTCCAGATCCACCCTAACCCAGGGTGGCAGCACCTGTTAGGGTCTCACCCATGGGCAAATAAACTCCCAAACAAAGATAGAACTATGAAAGTATAAAAATACATTTTTATAGTAAAACTAAAAACTATTTATAATACCTTTCATAGCAAAATGACCAACTATACATTTTATCTGTAGTTGATGGCATATAATTGTGCTCAAAATATATCGTTGGAGCCATAAAATTGTTTAAAATATCTAGTTTAGCATTAAATAAGTCATAGAGGTTGATATACCACTAAACAAAATCCACCAATTATCAGAACTGTTTTCAGGTACATTGTCAGCCATCTTCTGCCAAGCAATATTAGCAAGAGATTTTTTCTTTTCAAAGAGACAAATCAGGTCATAAATAAATGCCAGGAATTAACCCACAGAGAACTGTAGATAAAAACAATTTTGGAATTTTTTTTATGCACAATTGTTATTGTTCTTTGTTCTTTGTTTATAATTAGTAATGTAACATGTATGTGTTTAAGAATACCTCTGATTCCTCTGTGATTATGAAATATTTCTCTTGCCAAGCGTACTGAATTGCAGGTTGCTTGTTCTTGGATGTCATTGTAAGCCACTTGTTAGGTAGTTAGTGGCAAAGATCTGTCGCAGTTAGCGGTCAGAGCCGCTTTTGACTATTCCACTTGGCTTTTCTATCTTCTTACATTCTTTGATACAGATTAAAAAGTTCTTTCACTATTTCTCTGCCAAACGATAAAGATGAACAATTTTGCATGAAGCTCTGGCAGGCCGAACATAAAGCAAGCAAGAAAGAAGACATTTTAGCGTTGTTGGAATTTTACGTATCTCCTTTCACAATCTCTATTTTTGTGTAGCTACTTACCCTGCTACCATCTACTTCCTCTCCTACTCCCCACCATCAAGAAAGACACTTAAACAAAACTATCCTCCCACTTCTTCATCTTACCCAAGTTATATCTTCACCTCTCCTCCTGCTAAGATGTGCTTCCAGACTGGAGTGGAGGGTGGCTATAATACAATCAACCAAACCTCTGACTTGACTATGATCATATTTCCAAAATCTTTGCTCTCTATCTAATATATATATATATATATATATATATATATATATATATATATATATATATATATATAGTGTAACCCAGATATAAGAGAGTTGTCGGGACCGGAGAAGTCTCTTATATCCGGGTTTGTTCTATTTTATATACATTAACACAGGCTCTAATTTGGGACCAGAGGAAATCTCTTATATCCGGGTTACACTGTATATAATTTGCGTACATGGGCATCTCCAGGCGGCGTAATGGTGGTTAGCAAGCTTGTCTTGCTAGGACAATTATGACTGAGTAGCGAGTTCGATCCTATCACTGGGCACCCCCTACTCTTGGCTTTGTGCCACATCTAAGCTACGCTTGGAAAATCATGTGTGTGTGCATACACACACATTTTTAAAAAAAAATTTTTTTTTTTTTAGACTCAAGCACCCCCCCCCCCCCCCCATATAGGCCAGTTATTACTTTCACTGTTTAATAGGTAAAGTAACAGGGATAACAGCTCAAGTATGTGTACCCACTAAAGAATTTTTTTAAATGAATTTTTTTTTTTTTTTTTTTTTTTTTTTTTGACATTTACTATGAAAATGACATAGGAATGTCAGATTTATTCAAATCAATCATCGTTTCTGTTTTGGGCATGAAAATAAGATTTGGAAAATTACAAGATGTATTCCCTAAGTAGGGTGACTTAGGTTTCATGTTGAAACACCTGTTCTTGTACAATCACCAAAGTTAAGCAATGTCAAGCCTGTTCAATACCTAGATGGGTGACCATTTAGGAATACCAGGTGGTGTATGCTTGGATGTACAGGTGGTGTAATGGATAATGGCTTGGAATTGCTAATCAGAACAGTTCCAGTTCCTGTTGGGTTCATTACTCACTTACAAATACTTTTGGGATAGGTAGGAATCCATCTCTAAAGGCTATGGCTTAATTAGTAAGACTTGTATCACTAAAACATTCTCTATAAAAAAATTCTTACCATCAAAAATATTTTATGTATTTAAATAATCTGCAAAGAGTTGACAAGCCATAAAAAAAAACTAATTAATCAATACTAAGAAGGTAATTGAGCCATGTTTTGTGTTGGTTTCCAGTGGCCTCATTGGCAAGAGCACACTTTGGCCATAGGAATGCTTTCCCTGATGGAAGAAAGGAATACAGGTTTGTTTCTTGTTGAGGCATATTTTTCTTTAATAGTTCTCGATCTGGTTGGCGTTTCACTGTCGAAGGGAATTAAAAACAAGGTTGTCCACTCTTACATGTACCCACTGAAAATGTTTATCATAACTATTATGAACGAGTTTGTGTTTTTGTTTTTTTTTTTTTTTTGTTCAATGAAATTAAACATATTAAAGGAAATGTGCCTCCCAAAACGACATCAAACCTATGCTCACTATCGTCTGGGAGAAACTACTTTTATGCCAGGTGTGCTTTTTACCGCTAAACCACAAGCAGCCATAACAGCAAAGCCACATTCGGTATTTGTGATTCAACTGGTACAAGGATGTAAGTTTTGGGTACTGAGTTACTTTGTAACACTAGCATGTTAACTACTGCTCCACAGCAATGCACTTTTATTTTTTCTCCAAGTTGAGGGGGGGGGGGGCTGAATGAAGAAGTGTGTTAACCACCCACTACCATCAACGTCCTGAATTTTGATGGTCTCATGCATGGCATTTATTTGTCAAATATGTATAAATACATTGCCACGAATGTGAGGGTTTCGGGTTTGTGCCATTGTTTTAACAGCACAAACATTTGCCCTGATGTCAACTAGTGACAGAATACATTAAACAAAAAGACTTGTAATTTGACTGATACAAAACAATATTTTGTTTGTCATCGGTCCCCACCCCCAAACCTTTGTTCATTCTGTGTCGATTTCGACTTGTATTAAAAATTGTAGCACAAATTGACATTCTTTCACTTTTTGATGACGAATGTTGGTGAGCTTGCATTCTTTAGTTCCACTGATTCATGTCTTTGAAGCTAAGTCCCCCATCATGCTGCCTTCACAATTGAATAGAACTGCTACTTTACAAAACTATCTCCAGTGTCAATTCTTCCTGAACACTTCCAATTTTAACCTTTTCCAGTGTCAATTGTTATCTATCCTGCTTATCCTCAAAATCTTCACTTCCTGCCACCTTTCCTTTCGTTCATATTGCACACCTCATCATAACTGTTTTAACATCGACTCTCTAGTTTGTGTATCCCGAGTCTTGTATTGGACGAACTTCGGTACATAGATTTTTTTTTTTTTAAAGTGTGTGTGTGTGAGTGATATATATGATATATATGACATGGCAGTAGTCTATTCATTATTCCACTTGTCCAGGTGTCATGTCTGTTGTCGTCCAATTTCTTATGCAAATGAGATCATGAATATTCATAAAATTGCATAAATTCACTCTCTTGTCCCTTTTTCTCCAATCCATTGTGTGGCTGTGAGTTTTGCAATCAATGTTCCATTCATTTGCAAATGGCATGTTTCCCTGTTTCTCAGGACATTCCAGGATATTTTTAAAATCTACCCACTTCCTTCTGTCTTTTAGGTCTTTGCTGCTTTGGGTGGAGCAGTGGGAATTAACATTTTATTTATTCAATTGATCTTACATTTTTCAAGGTTGCAAAGAAATTGGTGATCTTTATTGCAAAGGTGAAACTTAAAAAAAAAACAAAAAACCTAATTACCACAGGTGGAATTTTTAAAGATATTAGCCACACACACACACTAAATTCAACAAGCAAAATCTTTTAAAAAAATTTATCAGAATCAAAAATGTAAATTAACTGTTCAAAATTTGTTTTCAAGTATTTTCAGTTCTGTCATTATCAAGAACCATGTGCTGTCAGTGTGGTAGACAAGATTCCATTGACTACATCCTGGCACTTTTATTAAGCTGATGTTTGTGTAATGTTAAAGTAAAAGAGACTGCACCAGAAAAGCATATAGTATTATTATTATTATTATTAATAATTGTGTATACATATTAAATATTTTATAATTTTATGCAAACTTCCAAATATTGTGCCCACTCCCCCCCCCGTAGGCTGTTTCTTTTGTGTATTAATGGCTTCTAGAATTTTGAATTTTCTCTTACATTGTCTGCCACACAAACATGATTCTTGATAATGACTTAGACAGTCAAAAGTACATAAACAATATGACCTTCAGTCAGTTTATTCACAAACTGGAACTTAAGAAAATTGGTGTGTGTGAGACCAGCAATTCAAGTTGTAGGAGAGGTAAAATTGAAAACATCATTGGGTGCCAATTGCAGTTGAATCTGTTATCCATTGGCAAGGTTCTACTGTTTCATATTGTCACCTCAAATCAGTTGCTTATTAAAGTGGAATTGGAAAATCTCACTGAATTCCTACAAAGGAATTTTTTTACCTTGTCAAGGTCACATTGAATAAATTGTTTGGTTCAAAATTCTCAGATCAAAAGGTCAAAAATAGCAAAAAGACTGCATTATGCACACTTTGCACAGGCATGTCAAAATTTCTTTGGTAGGGGATGCTTTAGGACACCTTGCTGTAAAAATGCCCTCACACTGTATCCCCTTTTGAGCATTCAAACCATTCTTAGTTATTTTTTGCCTTATTACAACAGTCGATTGTAGCATGTAGAATAATTGGCAGAAAGGCCCAACAAATGAAATTAACAATTTGCAATAAACAATAAATAACAAAAGAAAGAAAAGAACGGGACATAAATTAATATTATGCAGGGCAAAGCAACATTAATAAGGCAAAAAGTTGACAAACTAAGAATGGTGTTGACACACACAAGCGGATACAGACAAGTGATCACAGCATTCTGACTTTGAGACAAGGAAGAACAGAACCAAGTCGAATGAAACCCAAGAAGTGGCCTCAGAAGAAATCCCAGCATACATCTGTGTTTTGTTTATAAATTTGGAGAGGGGGGGGGATGTTTTGGCAGTCATTCTCTATTGGATTGAAACCAACCTGAAATTTTATTTAAATTATCTGGATTGTCATTTGTTTTTCCTAACAAATCTGTTTACATATTGTAATGGTTTTGAAGTCTACCCTTCATCGAATATTACTAATAGATCTAGTCCTAAGTTTTTAGAGATTCTTGATAAAATCCAAAGAATCTGCAATGTTACTGGCCCTAACCTGTTAGATCTCATTTTATAATTGAAATTGCTAGATGTAACCAGGAGTTCTATGCTAATAATTTCTTCTATCACACTTCTCTTCCAGCCTCTTACTTTTCCGGTCAAATTTGATCTTCAAAAGTTGAAATGCAATGTCAATCATTATCTTTTGTCTTAATTCCTGTTCTTCTATTGTTCTCACTCTTTTTCTTTTTCTCGTTCTTTCACACTCTGAAACCCCTTGCATCTTAGTGACTTTATTGCCTTGTTTCACTGAAATGATTCAAAATAAATATTTTAAGGCTGGCAATGTGTGCTCTATTAATTATTCACTTAGCTAAGGTAGAAATGGAAGAAAATACCAAACAATTTTGATGATTCCCTCCCCCATGTTTAATGGTTACAATGAAATAATGTTTCTTGTTGTCAATCAACAGTCCAATGTTGTTACAAACAAAACTTTATTCAAAGACAGCCTTCAATAAGCCGACGCAGCTGGCATATGGCCACATGAAAATAAGCATTGCTCAATAAACTTCTTTTCCAGATAACCACAACAGGTGCATTCTGGTGAAACGACCATTCCTGCTGCAAAACCCAGAACATGACTAACCCAGAACATGACTCATTCATTTCGACCCCTCCCTCAGCTCAATAGTCTTAGAAGCTGTGGAGAACCATCTAAGTTTCCATGACTGTATGTCAACATGGGTCTGAATATTTATTATTGATGGTCACCCCACCCTCCAGTTGACTCTGCCAACATCTTGTGTGTGTGTAAAATATATATATATATATATATATATATATAAAAATATATATATTTTTATATATATATATATATATATATATATATATATATATATATTAATACATGTCTCATTAAATAATATAGATAAGCGTTGTCTATATATTTTATGTAAGTTTTTTTCATATAGTCTGATAATCTTAATAACATTATCATTAAATAATGAAAGAAAATCACAATATTGATACATACTTTTTTTTATTTAATCCAATCTGAGCTTTCGGCTTACATAAGCCATTATCAAAGATGACAATTACACAATATATTTATGCAATACACGAACAAGAAATTGATGATAGTATTTGTTTACATGGATGATTTCCAAGCAACGATAAACACGTGCATATAAAACGCTGAAAGCGAAAATCGCACGACAGCTCATGACGTCACACATGACCACGCGAGGGTGAATCCGATGAGTATTGAGTATGGAAAGCCGTTGGTATGAACCAATGACTTCTGTTACTAATTATAGGCATTTAAGGATATTTTTGGAGATTTCATAGTTTATTTTGTTCAGGTTAGGTTTCAACTGTTTTATGTATATAGCTTCAAGAATTTTTAGTTTTTGTTTATTGTTTTCATGTTTAAGTATAGTTGTGTTTTTGACGAGGATTTTCCGGAATTGTGTATGCGGCCAGGCATGTTGTTTTAAATGTCTAAAAATGTTAGTTATCATTCAAATGTAGTGTCAAGCGTCGTGAAAGCGAGTTTGTGGTGTGACCAACATAGATATTATTTAGTTCGTTGGAGATACAATCTCCCAAAGGGCACCTGAATTTGTAAACTATGTTGGTTTTTTTCAAATCGCTAACCGGGGGAGAAGAATCATTTCGAATAATTGAGTTGGATATTTTAGATTTAGTGTAGTATATAATTAACTTAATTCTTTTGCTAGGATCTGTTGTGGATATGTTAGTATTTACTAATTTTTTTAGTATATTTTCATCTTGTTTATAATTAGTATGCATTTGCTACGATATAGGAGATTAATATGTTTGAGATTAGTAGAAGCAGTATTATGTACTATTTGCTTAGTATTGAGATTTCTAAGAAAGCATCTTATTTGTTCATCAATTATATAGTTTGGAAAACTATTATTAACAAGTGTTTGTTTTATATTCTTTAGTTCACTGTAAAAAATCTGTTTTGTGGATGAATTAGTTTCTGCACGGTGTATTAGATTTTTTATAATTGCTATTTTGTAGTAATATGGGCATTCGCTCTTGTAGTTAAGTGTACATGAATTTATGCTAGTAGGTTTTTTATATGGCGAAATAGTAAATTTGTTATTATTTGTGTTTATCAATATGTCAAGGAAAGGAATTTTATTATTAGTATTGAGTTCATACGTGAATTTGAGGACAGAATTATTTTGGAAACATTTTTGTAGTTGAAGTATTTCATCTGTATTTTCAACTAACATAAGAATATCATCAACGTATCTTACATAGATGGATGGTTTTTTAAAGTCTGTAAATATCTTATTTTCCAGGTTCGACATATAGAAATTGCTAAATGTCGGACCCAGTACTGAACCCATAGAGACACCATCACATATATATATATATAGAGAGAGAGAGATAATGAGCTTTATTCTTAATCTGACATTTTATTCAAATCTTATTGTGGGTATTTTGTATTTGAACTAGATGCCCTATTTTGTTTTATTTTCTATGAGCCTGCACATTAAAGAAATGCATCCCCCCCTCTCTCCTCCCCCCCTCTCTCCTTAAGGAAACTGCACCCTCTTCACTCGGTTTCTTTTTCTTCATATCAGTTCCTTTTCGTATCCAAAATGTACAAACGGCTATTTCTACAGAGTTAATGGCTTTTGTTTTTAATCCGACATTTTTATTACTTTAAACATCCATATGGTGGATACTTCATATTTTTATTTCTAAAATAAAGTATAGGGAATGCAGGTCCCTGTCAGGAAGACATTTTCTTTACTAAAATTTCTCAAATGTAGTCCAGTAGACATAATACACTCTGTTTAATAAATAGAAATGGGGCTAGTATTTTAAATGCAAAGTATTCACTATAGTAATTTAAGTATTTAAAAAAAAAAAAAATAAATAAAATTTAAACAAATGAACTGGAATACACCCATATTTTCAAAAACTTTAGAAACCCCCAGAATTTTCAAGAAAAATTAGCTTAAAAATAAAAAGTCGTATCTCTGACACCAGAAGTAGCTGTTTTGACACTCTGTTGAAAGACAGAAGAAAAGAAACTAGAAAACCATGAGAAAAAAATAACCACATCACTCTACACATATGCACATAAAAAAAAAATCATCTTAACACCAATAAAAAAAAAAACACATAAATTATTTTAACTTGTTATTAAAATGACAAAAATGAGAAGATCAGCAGACAATTGCTGATACCTCCTGAAAAGTGAACTGAATGTGCATTGACATGTGCGACTGGGCCAGAATGAGCCAAAGTTTTTATTATCTAACCTGAGGATTGTACGCTTAAACAACTGGTAATTGATTTACTTTGTCAATGGCTATTGTAGAACAATCATATGGTAGAATACTGGGGCTTTGTTCATGCTGCTGATCAGATCTACGCTTGGGCTATACATTTAATTTTTTTGTTTATTTTACCTTTCTCATAATTCAACAAGTCTATAAGCTCATAAAAATTTCAATGCAATTATCGTTTCTGTCCTAATGCTCTCCTCACCCGATGTTCTTAGAAAATGAGCCAAAAATTGTGACTTGTTGACGGAGGCCCTACCCACACTTATCTATTTAGCCCAAAGTTGATATCTTGTCCCATCACATTTTACCACTCAGGAACATTGTGGAAAAAAAATAACAGGTGCTCATGTTTCTGTTTTATATTTCCTCCCACTCAGAAATCTGACCATCCGCCCCCTCCACACCACCTGTCTGTTGTATGTTATCTTATCTTTGTTATATAGAAAGGCACCTACAGCTGTGCGAAAACTTGTCTACCACACAAGTCAATATAAGGCAGATGGCTCTGCAGTTTATTACTCCATTTGGTTG
Organism: Acanthosepion esculentum; assembly: GCA_964036315.1. Lineage (NCBI taxonomy): Eukaryota > Metazoa > Mollusca > Cephalopoda > Sepiida > Sepiidae > Acanthosepion > Acanthosepion esculentum. Next base: position 65,843,380 of record OZ038517.1, on the reverse strand, counting down.
CATTGTTGTACAAACAGGGTTGATAGTATTGACTCAGTTTAACATAGTTTGGCAAAAAGCCACAAGAGTGAAGAGTTCACTAATAAGTTTTATTATTAACTGACTAGTTACAAAACTGGATACCTGATAAGGTAAGAAAAGAACTAAGTCTGTGAAATAATTAACCATTCCCTCAAGCAAGGTGTAACACAAGATTGGCTTAAAACACCTGTAGTAAAGTGGAATGGGAATGATTAGATCCAAGTCAGAAGTGTGGTAGTTTTTTTGAGTCATGCAATCAGTAACTGAATTTATTATGATGAACACAAAAATTTGGCAATTTTGAAAACCTCTTGTGGATCAGCTTGGATAGTCTCATTGGACATATTTTATGCAGGCCTGACATAGACACTCGCAGATCAAAAGGAAATAAAATCAATAAAATATTTTGGGATCAAGTGTCACTTAGCCGGAAGTTAGAAAGGCTTATATTAGCAGTCACAGTTAGAATGAGTAGAGAATTCTGGGCTGCCGATGAAAGTAGTTTCAAACCAATTTTCTATATATGGAATGGCAGAGGACTGGTATAAGAGAGAGGTTGGAAGAAAAGCTCTCCATTAGTCTGTCATGACAGAAGTAGCAGTATCCAATAATGGCTGTAATCCATCTATGCACTTTGCCATGGCTCAAATTGTCTATACCCTAACCCTCTTCCTCACATGGATCCGAGTATATAACAAATACATTTTATGCAATTTTTGTTCAAGCAGCTGAGCACTGGTCTAATAGAAATGTCACTTGTTTATAGGCTACTCATTAGAATTTGGGCAGGATCCACTTAATTTTGTTTGCTTAATTGATACTTTTTTTTTTCTTTTTTTTTTGAGTAGGGTATGTGCATGTCATTGACTAAAGCTAACTCGAGGGAAAGTCGAACTCGATTCTCCAATTAACAATTCCAAGCCGTTATCCATTACACCACCCATACAATCCAAGTTTACACCACCTGCTGTTCTCAAGTAGTCACTCGTCTAGGTAGTTATCAGGCTAAACATTGCTTAACTTTGCTTCATACAGGAACTAGTTTTTCAACATGTTATAACCATAAGCCTTGTTTTCGTGTAACAGGGAAGAGAGAAAGAACGAGGAGGATTGGTTCGTCAGAATCCGAGTCCTCGTATTGGACTTAGTATGCTACAAAACCAATGTTTTAAATAATAAAGCTCATGATTAATTTACCCCTCCCCTTCTGCCCCCTTAACATCTTGGGTTAAACTGAAAATGTATCTGCTGCAGGTTAGACTGGACCAGAAGAAGAGTAGATCTTTACTCGCTCCCCCCCCCACACACACACAACTTCTTTTTCTTTTCTTTTTTTTTTAATTAAGCTATCATTGTAAAACCATCTGTCATTGAATGCAGCAAGTTGATTAATTAAAAATATAATTAAATTTGGTCTGTTGATTGGCACTATAGAATGTATAAGAATTTACGTTGGGGAATGTATGCATAATTTGTCTGTTTTCCCTCCCCTCTGATTTTATATATATATATATATATATATATATATATATATAAATAAAAAAAAATAGCATTGTACCCATCAAAAGTGGTGAAATTACTTAACATGAATTGGCACTTGTGTGTAGGATCAAAGAATTGCTCAGAGGCCATCAGCCTACGATCAAATTGCATGCACCACTCTGTGAGGTGTTATGTACAAAGCGCACATTTATGCATACAGACACCGAGCTTTGTCTGTATAAATCATCAGCCTTAAAATACAACTGGGATAATGTTTAATTTTCTCTTGATGACAATTTGTGTCCGTGTAATGATTAAGACAGAAAAGAAAAAGTTATAAGCTGTTTCATAAATCCTGCCCGTGATATCATGGCGGGGGGGGGTGCAGACTACTTCTCTATCTGACCTCTTACCAAGAACGGGCTTCGTGCGAGTTCTTTATTTCTTTCTTCACTAACCCCAACTCTCCCAAGCTTTTCAGCCAGCATCTCGCTCGCTCTCTGTGCTCATTTCCTGAGCATACCAGTCTGCTAGGGCGACTTGCAAATCCCTGTTGCAGACACCTACTCGGGCACTTTTCTGTTTGTTCATCACCCACAGAGCTTATCTGTGGTGCTTACTGCAACAGTTTGTCAGATAGCGCAACATCAGTATGCTCAACCCTTCAGTTGTGATGATGACGACCGGCTTAATACAACCATCAACTGCTTCCAAACAGTTTCCTCTACTTAGTTTCATTTACAAGGCCTTTCAGCCACTTCCATCAATGCCACACACTGGAATCACCACCAGTCCGATAGTCTCATGATCAGGATATGCACACTATTATGTATATATCTTATATACGCGCACACGCACACACGTTTAAAACATATTCCATATAGTGCTAGGTATTCCTGCTTGTGTGTATATCACTTATGTTTTCAATCACATTCCATTAACAACCTCTTAAGATGAAAAGCTCAGAAAAGGAGGGTAGGTGTAGCTCATCTGTTAAAGTAGTCAGTTCCTTAATCACACACATTGTTTTGATTCAAGGCAATTGTCAAAGTGGTTGTCTTGGCCTGAAAAATCTTCACAGATCTCTGCACCACATGGTATGCGTTTTGTGTTCCGTCTACTGTATATACTAGAGTACAAGGAGTCTTTCTGATCAGGTTTTTTTAATGCCAAAAATAGTAGGTGCACTATACATAGGTAGTTGATTTTACTAGTAGGGGTTAAAATTCATGCCGAGAAACTCAAGCGTAGTACTATGCACAAGTATATACAGTAATCTGAAACTTTGAAAATTAACAATGTTAATAAATTGGACAATGGATTTCCAAGGCAAAATTTCTCTCGGAAAGAAAGAGAGCTATTCTGCACGGTGGATTTGTTGTGTGTCGGGGATGAGGATAATTGCGTGAACGCCAAGCAAGTGACACGTGGTAAAATATTTGATGTCAACACTGAATTCCTACGCGTTACACTTGCTTACAAAACCACTAGATAATTTCATTCTTTTCACTAAATATCTGCTGGGAGTGTGGATTTACTTACTTACCATTATGTGGGAGGTGTTTTTGCTGCACCCTGTGTGTAGAGTGTGGCAGAAACACCTCCCATATAATGGTAAGATTAGCTACATGAAGACACCATTACCCCTTTTGAAATGATTACCTGAATAATTTAAATATATTATTACATTTCTCTTATGTCTTGTCATGAAGGTCATTACTTAAATCTTGCAGTTTCAAATTTTTTTCACTTTTCAAAAATTATCTTGAAATTGGTGTTCATATTTTTCTAAAATCTAAGTTGCTATGTTCAGTGAATGAGGTTTTTCAACAGAAACATCGTAAATCCATAAGCTTAATTGGTCTCTCTCTCTCTCTCTCACACACACACACACACACACACACGCACACACACCATAGCGGTACAGTGCCATAAAGCACATACAACTGATGATTATTTGTATGGGTCGTTGGGTGCCATGTCATTGGGTGTACCCAAGCTCATCGTAATTTATAACATGGCTGGAAAAGGCTGAGCAGTTTTATAATGCCGGAAAGAGTTCATTTATCTTGTTTCTGTAGCATATCAGAAAAAGTCAAGTATTTCTATGTAAGTTTAGCTTCAAAATTTCAACCCCCGCCCCGTTAAATGTTATTTCCTGAAACTTTTGTTTGTTGTTGTTGAAAGGAATGAAGATTATCTTCCCCAGTTTCATTAGCTTAAAATTGGCTGCAGTAACTGTATTTGCTTTTTGTGGTGAATTCATAATTTTATACTTTTTTTTTTACTTTCTAAAAACTAAAAAAAATTTTTTTTTTTTATTTATTTATTTTTTTTTTTTCAATTTCTTCAGATTCTTGGAATAGTGGAGGACCTCAGGGCATCAAGCAGTATGATAGGGAAACCCTACTTGGTTTGCGGGATTCATCAGCTGCCAGGGCTCGACCTATTAACCTTCCGGATTTGCCAGGCATTACCCTGAAAACAGTAAGTTTGAACAAATTGATCACACACTACCCCCCCCCCCACCTCTGATGTTTGGTCATTTGGTTAGATTTTTATGAAGTTCGTCAGGCTGAGAACTTTTCAGCAGCAATCGTTCACTTTGCCCCACCCATAATATACTCTTAGGTAATGCCTGTACACATTTTGGGAGACACACCCTGTGTGTCATAAGCAAAAATGTTTAACATTTTGTGTGCCTGTGTATAACTTCCACTCGCCTCCCTAAATAATGAATGTTACCAGGATTGAATTCTGGAACTCAAGTTAACAAAATTATGCAGAATACTTGACTCACCTATTAACTAATTAAAGTCAGCTCTTCCTGGTTAATTAGAAATCTGATATTTATTTGGGTTGAAAGGATTTTCAATGTACTTAGCGAACCTTTGTCAGGAAACCATAACTATATGTATGTAAAATGTGTGTCTCATCTTTTTCAGCCTCTGCTTGGCAATGGAATGGGTCTCCTTGGCAGTGGTGGCCACTTCCCCGTGGGTATATCTGGTCCAATGGTGGCTGGTGGCATGGGTGACAAGGGGATAGTCTCTGATTGGAGGAATGGAAATGACCCCTTTAGCCCAGGTTATGTCAAGTCGGCAAGGTCGGTAAGTATAATAAGTAATTCTTGAATTGGAAAATTCAACAAAGGGCTTGGTGGGGTGCATAGAGATTATGCTCTCAATTTCAATCTGATGTTTTAATAATTTAAACTGAAAAAACAGCATAGCATGATTTAAAAAAAAAAAAAAAAAAAAAAGGCCCCAAACTCAAAAACAAATTTATTGTTAAAATGTTTATTAAGAGGGAAAACTAAAGTATTTTTATTTTCGTTTGAAGTCTTTTGGGAAAATTTTCCTAACAAGAAAGAGAAACATTACGGATGGAAAATGCAAACATTTTGTGTATAGCTTATCTCGTACAAGTTTTTTTTTTTTTTTTTTTTTTTTCTTCTTCTTTCTCTCTCTCTCTCTCCTTTTTGGCTGTGTTGTGTCCACATTTGATGATGGGTTTTGCCAAAAAAAAAAAAAACTAGGAAACTATAGCCTTAATAATTCTTGGAATTTTTTTTTTTTTTTTAAATTCTCAGATACTAACCCTAAATTGTTTTAGTTTTCAAATGACTAACTGGGATCCTTAGCTATTTGACTTGGTAGAAGTGAGCTTATTGTTTAAAAAAAAAGAATTTTAAAAAATGTTTTTTTTTTTTTTTTTTTTTTTTTTTTTTTTCTTCTACAGACTGGGAATGTAACCAAAAGAGGCAGTCAGCAAGGTAAAAAGGAAGTGAAAAATATTACAATCCACATTCCAAAAGACATAAAATTACGAACAAGTGATAATGCCTGGGTCTCTTATAGTCGCTCCACCACTCAGAGCCAAGAAGAGGAAGACCATAACTGGGTAATCAAACGAGTCCGAAGCATCTTGAACAAGCTTACGCCCGAAAACTTTAATGCTTTACAAAATCAAATGGAAAATATAACAATTGATACGGAAGAGAAACTGACGGGTGTCACGGACCTTGTGTTCGAAAAGGTAAGGCTTTTCACATCTGCTTGCATGGCTTGTACAATACAGAGAATAGTAAGATTCTGTTGCACCAATCTTTCCAATAAACCAGGTATATTTGCTTGCTTTGAAAATCAACATGTCATATTCTGACATTTTCCCTCATAGTTATAAGTAGAGGTGCTTCATTGCGTGTGTGTGTGTGCGTGCGCAGTATAAAATTCTTTAATGATATTGTCCACATATGCTTCTCCTATGTCGATATAGTAGGTTGATGAAAACTTCAAGCACTTAAACGATGATAATAGAGAAGATGATTGTATGTATATTAGTCCTTTATGCCAAATCGAAGCATGATGTGTTAAGACGCAATGTATCGATAACATTCGATGTGTCCCTTTTAGCGTCTTCATTTACGTGCCAACAAGAATGCTGAATGTCCAAGTTAAAATAAATTCACACATTCTACTTTTAAATAGGAATTTAGGCATTCTTGATGAATGCCGTTTCTGCAGACCCTCCTCAATCCAAATTGAGGCAAACAACTCGCCCCCCCCCCAAACTATTAGGTTTCATCATTAATATAACTAATGTGCGACAAAAAAAAAAAATCTCCTCCCAAAAATGTTCAGCTAAATTTTCTTGAGAAATAAGAGGCATATCTGAAACCATTGAGTCTAAAGGTCTGTCAGGTTATCTGAGAAGAAACACCATTTATTTTAAATTTCTTTTTCTTTTCTTTTACAGGCCATCCTGGAACCTAATTTTGGAACAGCGTATGCTAAATTTTGTAAATTCTTAATGATGGTAAGTATCTAGATGACGTTCACTTTCAACTTTTGCATTTTCCTCTATTTTCATGGGGGGGGGGATGTCTTTTGAGCTCTTTTTTTTTTTTTCTTTTTTTTTTCTTCCCGAATTTGTCCTCTGAATTGTGTTCCCTTTTCCTTCTCTTTTTGCCAGTTACGAGTGCCTTCATCCACAAACCCAGAACAGAATGTTAATTTCCGCAGTCTCTTGCTGACAACATGCCAAAAAGAATTTGAAAAAGACTCTGAAAATGAACAGAAAATTCTCGACAAAAAGGCTTTGCTGAAAAAAGCAGAATCTGTAAGTACATTCAAATTTCACTTATTCACAAGAGATGAGTTGTTTTTAATCTCACTCTAGCACCAAAATAGGAGATACTTGATGGGAAATTTCTCAAATGTTGGAGCAAAACTTGATTGTATACAAAGACTCTACCCAGGCATATGCATGGCTGCCAAATGTGCATGATGTCGTGCCCATTTAAAAACATGCCTTCATGTTGGCTAGCCAATCTCTAATTGAGGGTGTAACTCACACTTCGCCTTGGCTGCTGCTGCATTCTTCAAACGGGGGGGGGGGGGTACTCTTGACTCCTGTCCCCCTGATCCATCCTCTCACTGTCTCTGCTTCTGAACAAGGCTGCACAGTGTGTCGACCTCTGAGGGATGTGCCCAGTGATGCAGAATGTATTGCATCGCATTCTGTTTCATCAACACAAAACATGCACATGTAACCCCTCTTCAGTCAGTTTAGATCAGGAGCCATCAGAGCCATGACTTGTGTAGCATCAGGGCATTTATTATACACACACGCCAACACTTTTTTTTTTTTTTTTTTTTTTTTTATTGCCTTACTTGGGTTGAACGGCTCACAGGGAAATGTGAAAGTCCTTCCCCGGACATTCACATTTCTCTGTGATGGTCGTTCAATCCAAGTAAGGCAATAAAGGCACAAGCAGTTACTGAGTGAAAGAATAAGAAAAAAAAAACACAGGAATTATGGGGGCCAGATGTTGAAATACCTGTTGCCATACAATCACTGAAGTCATGCCTAGTCAGTACCTAGATGGATGACCACTTTGGAATGCCAGGTTTATCTCTGCTTGGATGTGCAGGTAGTGTAACGGATAATGACTCTGAATTGTTAATTGGAGTTCAAATTCCTGTTGTGTTAGCTACATTCACTTACACACTGGAGAAAAGTATGAATCTGCATCTTCTCCCTTCAGCTATGAGTAAATTAGTAATTCTCAAAAAAAACACATTCTTACAATCTAAAATTATTTTCTGGCTTTATATAACCTGCAACAGGTTGATGAGCTGTTGAAAACAAATCTATCAGATCTCGGGGTTAAAGCTAACTTGAATTATGTCTTTTTGTTTAGCCAAACATGGAGCTCTGGTAAGAATCAGTTTTTTTTTTTGCAGGCGACATATAACCTAATGCCTAGCTTGCTTTTTATTGAATTTAGCAACACCTATTTTCCTCTCTAAATAATACCATGTTTGTTTGATAATAAATTGCATCCAGCACCAAGGCCTCTGATCAGGAGGTTTTGAGGAGCCTGGAACCAGCTCTTAATTGCTGTTGTTCCCAGGTCTACTCTAACCCAGGGTGGTAGTATATGTGTTAAAGTCCCAACTAGGGTCAAAACACTATAAAAGTATAAAAATAGATTTTCATAGTAAAAGAAATTACCAGCAATATATTTTTGTAAATGAAATTACTAATTGTTTATTTCCCTACAAGTTTAGACTCTGACAAAAGACATAAAAATACTCCTACGTCAAGAGAAGTAGCGGCAGCAGCAGTAGCCTTTACTGATTCTCTTTCCTATTTTCTATTCTACATTGTTTACTTGTACCAGAAGGTAATAAACTTGTTAAACCAATTCCAGTTTTCTACTGTTTTTGATAACTCGTTTACAACACAAGACCCATAAGGAGTTGATGTGCCGCTAAACAAAGAAATCCTCTCTCTAAATAATAATGAACAAACAATATTAGGTGACATGGTGTTACTTCAAAGGAACACTCCATAACCTGATTGGGTTTTATCATTGGGGTGTTCTACGGTTCTTGGCATCTCTATAATGGAGGTAGATCTCTTCTGAAGGTCAGAATAAAATGTAGCCAAATATAGCAGCTCTATAAATAGTACTTGCTTAAAGTGTAATATATATAAAAACTTTTTTCTTTGATTTTGAAACGAGAATTCACATGTTCTGTAACTCCCTTAGACTTGTAGGGGAACAGCATATAGCCATAATAACAACGGTATCTAAACCAAGCTTGGCAAAGCCCATCCCTCTTGAAGTTGGTTTGGGATTCTCTTTTTTTTTTTTTTTTTTTTTTTTTTTTCAGCTTTCTTAAACTAGTTACCACCACTTGTCTGTCCTGCAATTTAGTACACAGCTGTTGGGTTCATACGTTTTTTCCTTAGATTATTTCGTAGGTTATTAGTGTGAAATGAATGAAACTGGATCAGCTGGGATTAGAACCCAGATTGCCAGTTTCAGCTTGCTGGCCAACCGCTACACTCCCTGCGCATTATTTTTACCACTTTGAAGAAAAAAAAAAAGAAAAAAAAAGCTTACACCTAAAAATAGTGAAACCTTTTTATACAACCAGTTACAGTTGGGTGCATTGTTTGTTCTTCTTTAAATGTTAAATTTTGTTTCTTTTTTAGGAAGGAGATAAGAAGCAATTACTAGAACAATTAGACGAGGAAATGGTTATAGCACGGCACAGATCTGTTGGAAATATAAGGTAAGCCTCCCCCCTTTTTTTTCTCTTCTTTTAAATTGTGTTTGTCCCTCCCTCCCTTCGTTAGTTTGGAAAACATCTCTGCCATGTATGCTGTGACTATTTTATTTTATAAGACTAGGTTGATATAAGATCAGTTTTTTGTGGGGAGGTATTTCCCACCCTTACCCTATTCTTGAATAGTCAGACAGATTCCAAAAATGGAAAATATTGTATTTTTTTTTTTTTTTTTTAAATTATGTATGTAATTTCTAAAGAAGTAATGTGTTTGTAATTAATTTGACACATTTTATTACTTAAACATTATTTTTTATTGGATACCCATACTTGAGTAGACACTCCATTTATTCATGAGACAGTATATTTAGTTGCATTTATTGGACTGAATATTCAAGAAAGATGTCATTTTGGAGCATTGTAAGAAAATTTCAGATCGGTAAAAATATGAAAAAAAAATATACTGTTTAATAAATAAATGGAGTGTCCACTAAAAATAATGTTTAAAGTGATGAAGCCTAAGTATAAATCTCCTCAAGGGAGATAACCACTATGACTAAATTTGCTTTTAATGAAAAATGCATTTTATACATTACAGCATAAAAATATAAATGATAACGATAAATGTATTTTTTTTTTTTTTTTTTGTGCCTGTAAATGAAATCGTTTGCTTGCAAAGATTATTTTTTTTTTATAGAAATGTAGTTTTAACATATAGAGGTGATTTTGCTTGTAAAGCAAAAATGTTGTCCTGCAAGTGACTCATGAATGTGTTGCCATATCCTGCTATGGCAACACAAAATGACCATGATTGAAATTAAGTAGTGCAATAAATGAGGCTTGAAAAACAATGCAGTGTAAAGGAAACTAGTAAATAATGCAAAGTCTTAATGGTTAAGAATGCGTGTTTCTTATGAATTCTATTATTTCCTTCAGATTTATAGGCGAATTATTCAAGATGAATATGTTAACGGAGAAGATAATGCATAACTGCCTTTATAAGCTCTCCTGCTCGACAGATGAAGAGCGGCTGGAATGTTTCTGTAGCCTGTTGTCAAGTATTGGACAAATTTTGGAGAACAAGGTAAACCCTTCACTTTATATAGCTCTCCCCCCACCACCATATATATATATACACACACACACACACACACACACACTTTTTTAATTCCTCAGTTTCATAAATAACTTAAAAATTATTTTCTTCCTTTTCTAATATGTAAAACATTGATTTCAATCCAGTTCAATATACATTTCAGTAGCAAGCAACACTTAATATCGTCATAAAAGCAACCTACATTCTGCAATTGCTTATTGTTATAAGTGTATTAGACCAAATCTATGAAATAAATTTTAACTACACGTTTCATGGTTTCTATTCCCTTTATCAAAGATTGTCGTATGTGATGCATAATTATGTCTTCATATAAACCATCAAAAAGAAATCTGCCATATTAAAAACAAAAAAAAATTGAAATATGTTAAAGATATTTTGATATAAAGACCAAACAAATGAAATTGTCGTAATTGCAAACGGAAAACATTCATACTTGCTAAATATATTTAGCACTTAATTTAAAAAAAAAAAACAAAAAAGTTATTCAGGTTTATTAAGTTAAACAAAAGTTTGTTTAAAAAGAATCAAACATTGAAATTGATTTTTTTTTTTTTTTTTTTTTTTTTTTTTTTTTTAAGGGAAGGCAATTACGATTCTGGCTTTTATGAATATGACAGTGAAAGTTTTTTTACATACATATATATATATATATATATATATATATATTTCTAAAAGGATCAATTACAGCATGTCTATGGATAAAATGAAGATCACCCCTCACCCCACCCTAAGATCTTTTCAATGGTTGTTTTGCTCACTGATTGCTACAAGCCTATATTAATATTGAATATTTTCCATTCTTTTACTGCCAAATTGATGGCATGGACATGGATTCTCCCCTGGATTATAATGAAGTTTCATTAGATGAGTTTTATGGATCTCTGCCTATAATGGACTTTATCACAGCTATGCAAGTGATGTGATTTTTACGGGGTGGGGGATATAATGTTGATGACTGTGTATGAAGAACATTCCTTACTAATGTTCGATGTCCTAATCACTAGTAATAATATTCTATTTCATAAGTTTTATTCCTGAAATAGTTTTGGTTAAAACTCTTACACCTCATTTATATAAAATAAATGGTGAACATAGTTTAAAAAAAAAAAAAAAAAAAAATGTGTAAAAAGTAAAATGATAAAATTTATAAATTTAAATTATGTAGAAAGTAAATTTTAAAAAAAAAAAAAAAATTTCAAAGATCTTAACCAACAAGTACAAAAAATATGCATTATAAAAAAAAAAAAAAAAAAAAATCTGACAAGCAGGTGACATTTTTGTAAAACTGCCCTACTTTGGAGGCTCTTCAAAAACTGCTCAATTTAAAATGAAGGATTTGGTTAAGACAAGCATTGTAGTAATTGGTGAGAATAGTTTTCACAAATCAGAAAATTGTTTTATTTTCAAATAAAAAATGAAATACCAATTGATTCTATGGCATCTGTCATATATAAATTTGTTTCTTCTTATTGATGACACCTATTGTCACTTCCACAAACTTGCGATGAAACATCTGGTTGGAGATAAAGAGTTAAATCATCAACTATGACACCATACTAATTGACTGTTAAAGAAAGTTTCTTTTAGCAATCCAGGGCAAATTTTAACTTTTTTTTTTTTTCTTCCTCCCTCTCTCTCCTTGACACCACTGTTATATTGTACTGCCTTCGATCCATCGGCAATGTTTGAGATTATAAAAATATGTGAACTGAGTACAATGTGATATTTATTATTTACCATTTTATAAATAATAACTATGGGAAATTGCTGCATGAAAAATGTCTGGAAAATGTTTTTTTTTTTTTTAACCTTGCCAAGGGAGTGAATGTAGTTAAAAATAATAGCAGAACAGCTATTTGATATGCCATTTTATTGCAGGCACAAAAGTTAGGTCATTTTATTTGTCATTGGAGTTTTTTTTTTTTTTTTAAAAAAACCTTTTTCTCGTTTTTTTCCTCTTGTAGTCTGCTGACCATGTGGATCAATATTTCAATAACGTGCAGAAAATCATTACAGATAAGAAAATCACTTCTCGGATTCGCTTTATGATAATGGACTTGATAGATTTACGTCGTCGGAATTGGGTTCCCCGCCACACAAACAAAGGGCCAAAGACTCTTGAAGAGCTGCACCAAGATATTCAAAACGAGCAGATGGAATTGCGGCAGAAAATAGACGCTGCAGCTACTCATCTGACAGCCAACCAGCGAAATCGAGGCGGACGGGCTGGGTCAATGGGACCACCTGCACCACCACAGGCTCATGATGGCGAGGGCTGGAACACTGTCTCTAGTCGCCTCATGAGAACCCAGATTGATCCCAAACTGTGGTTACCTAAAGTAAGTAAATGCTGCATGTATACTTGTTGGGAGGGGGTGGGGATAGCAAGGGCCTTATATTCAAGCATTAGTGCTGTAAGATGTTTAAAGACCCCCCCCCCCCCCCCAAAAAAGAAACATTGTTTTTCTTGAATTAAGTTAAATTTTCATGATTAGTCAAGGAACAAAGAAGGGTTTCTAGTTTTGGTTAAAATATATTTGTGTAAATTACAAGCATATAATCATAACTTTGTATTTGTAGAAATGTAAATCTATGCCACGGTTTCTTTCCCATCTCAAAGAATTCCCAAGCAAAAATCAAAAGGAAACTGTTAAATTCACTGCCTTATGTCTTTCAAGATGTACAGCACACGTGCGTCCCATGTGAATTATGGTACTTTTGTGTCCTCGTCCTGTTTTAACTGACCTTTCAATCACCTGATGGACAGTCTCAAATTTAAAAGCTTTGATAAACCAATGACAATCTTGCTTTTGTATATAAATAAATCAACATTGTCTTGATACAGTCCCTCAGGATGAAATGCGTCAACTAAAAATAGTTGTCCTCTTCATAAATAGATGCTTCTGGGCTTAAATTGCATTGGTATGTATATATATATATATATATATATATATATATATATATATATATAATATAATCAGGAAAGAAGTATGACAAAGTGGGGAAGTTTTTGATACTTTTCAGCCATTTGGACCTCATCAGACAAAATTTTTGTTTACAATGATGTGATGCTACTCGGGCATGTGGAGAGAATATATATATATATATAATCTTGCTAATTTCATTTTTTCCCATCACTTTTGTTGTTAAATATCCCACATTGTGATAATAAATCTACCAAAAAAGGTCAAATATAACAACCAGAGTAAATTTGTGTCCATGTTCTTACATTTCACTTTTATTGGCAGGTCTTCTATTGTCACAAAGTGTGACATTTAATGATGGCAACATAAATAAAAGAAAAATGAATCTAAATGAAATCTGCAAGATTATAATACCCAAAAATAAAAACATAAACTTCAACTTTGTCATACTTTTCTCTCTCTCTCCCCCACCTCTATATATAACCTGAAGATTGCATGAAACACTGTTACCACTTGGTGTTTGGTCACCTCCTTGAAAGAGAGGAAAGAACTTGTCCCTAGAAATTCTAAAAAGTCATCCAAATTTCTTGTGTTTGTGCGAGAGAAGTCTAATTTAAGCATCCATCCTCTTCAATACTGTAAATATTGTCTCTCGACCTGCAATAACCTCTGCCCCATGTCTAATTGGGTATCGTGACATCATCACACGTCATGCAGGACGTCATGCAAACGGTAAGACTGAGATGATTTTTAAGCACGTTGAATGCTGAATGAGGAAAAATGTTAACATAGAGCAATTGAGCTTTAGTATCCTTGAAAGATAATCGTACTGGATACCCTCGCATATTTATGCCTGCTTCTGTTCCATTTTTCAAAAGTCAAGAAATTCAATGCAGGTAATGTTTTTTTGTTTGTTTTTTTCCAGCCTTGTAAAATTGATGATAATGTGCAACTAATTCCCGGTGTTGGTGCTAACAAGTTTTGCCCCTGGGCCTGTGGTAGTACGGGAGGTGGTGGCCGTGGCTCAAGGAGTGACTATCTACAGAACAGTGACAGGCAATCGGCTCCAGCAAACCGGTAAGGCTTATCCCCATTCAACAATATTTTTTTTTATTTTTTTGTTTGTTTGTTTGTTTTACATTGCATGACCATTACATAACACTTTTTTTAATAATAAACCCCTACACTTCTGTCCTGCAGATTTTCTGCTTTGAGTGGAGATGATGATGATGCCACTGCCCCAATGGGTAATGTCCGTGGTGGTGGTCAAGAGAATCGGCCGGAGATGTTTGGGCGTGGAAGCATGAGACGTGATGGCGGACGCTCAGGGGGGACACCTGGCCAGTCAGGTCGTGGCCAGTTTAACAGTTCACGTGGGAAGACAATCTCACGGAGATTTTCGCAAGAAGATAGGAATAATCAAAAACGGGGTTCAAAGTAAGTTTTATTTCTCTTTTCTCCTCTGCTGCCACCTCCTCTCTCTTTTCTCCTCTGTCGCCCCCCTCCTCTTCTCTCTTTTGTCCTCTGTCGCCCCCCTCCTCCTCTCGCTTTTGTCCTCTGTCGC